>JBBBDQ010000778.1:517500-1050000 GCA_037127315.1 Ascarosepion bandense
AGTTAATATATTTTAAATATTATCTCTATTCTCCCAAATACCTTAATTATTTATAATCATATGTTACATTTTAATTGCAACCAGAAAGAATAGAGTATCTAGAGGCATTACGGTTTGATTCTCTCCGATTCCTTAATCCCAGCAGCCATGGAATGAATTGAAAAAATATAGAGCCAATTTCGAATAACGAAAGGTCTGAATCCATCTCTTCTTCCACAATCTATAGGTAACTAGCAGAAGGGACTGAATTCTATAGCCTTGTATGGCAATCGGTATAGGAAATGTAAAACTGTGTATTCAAATCAGCCTGTAGTGAGCTGGGCTCCGTTAGGCTGCCGTGCACTAAAAAACACCACTCTGTGTCTGCAGTACATGGGGCGCCCCCGGGACTCTACTGGGTCACGGAAGATCTATATATGTCCATTCATGAAGGAAATAATATTAGAATATATATTGTCTAATGAAGTTCATATATTTGCCTTCATTGTTATATTTTCCGTAATACATCAATAATTTTTAATCATAATCAATATTTATTTTAACCATAACTGATAGACTGTATGCCTATGTAAATTTTGGCATCAGTTCAGTCGGTTAAGTGCTATACGTGATACACACTTAGGTGATCATGTCTCTTTCGAGACATGACTGACTGGGCAGAAGATTATCCCGCAGTAGGTTGCCATTGCTTTCTGCGGTAGACTGATTGCCGATCAAGGCTATAGAACCCAATCTGTTCTATTGGAGGGAAGAGACGGATTAATACCTTTCCCAAGGGTAATTACGCGTAAGTGAATGCAAGGAAGTTTGAGGTTTATTTTACTTATAGCAAGGAATTAAACTGGAATTCGAACTCGGCTCCCCGATTTCTCGTTCCGAGCCGATATCTACTGCGCCACAACGCATATGTTCTCAGTTATCCTTCATAAAACTAATATAAAATATAAGCTCGTTAAGCATGTTAATATGTTTATTAATTGCGATATTTACTATATCTCAAAATTTATAATCATAATTATATTCTAATCATAAGCATAATTGATAGATAGTGTGTCTATATAAGTTTTAGCCTCAGTTTCAATTCATAAAGGAAATAATATTAAAATATTTACTTGCAAACCTGTTTACATATTTTCATTAATTGCTATATTTTCCATAACTCGTCAATAATAGTTAATCATAACTTATATTCTAACTAGAATCAGAAATGTTAGAGCGTGTGTATATGTAATAGTTGACATAAGTGTCCTATTCATAAATTGAATAATATTAAAATATATACCAGCCGAACATATTAGAATATTTCAATAAATTCTATATTTTTTCTTAACACCTTACTAATTTATAATGTTGAGTTTTATTTTACTTATAGCCATTGCAATATAAGATTTGACCTCAGTGTCTATTCTTAAAGTAAATGTTATTAAAATATATACCGGCTAATCATGTTAATATGTTTTAATAAATCGTTATATATTCCGTAACACATGGATAATTTATAACTGTTAATTAAATTTTTGTTATAACCATGGGTTATAGAGCGCGTGTATATGTAAGAATTTGACCTCAGTGACCATTCATAAAAGAAATAATATTAAAATACATATTGACTAACCAGGTTAATATATTTTAATTAATTGCTTGATTTTCTGTAGCATATCAAAAATTTCTAAACCTAAATTATATTTTAATTGTAAACTTAAGAGACAGAGCGTATTTATATGTAAGATTTGACATCAGAGTCTATATATAAATGAAATAGTATTTTAAAATATACTCAATAAAGATGTTAGTATATTTTAATTAATTGCTATGTTTTCCGTACCATTTCAAAAATATATAATCATAAGATATATTTGAATTATAACAATAAAAAATAGAGCGTTTGTATAGGAAAGATTTGATATTACTGTCCATACAAAAAATAAAATACACACGGGATAAACATGTTAATATCTCTTAATTAATAGCTGTATTTTCCGTAAAACATCAATAATTGCACTCATAAAAAATATTTTAATTATATGCATAAGTGATATACCGTCTGTGTATGTCAGATTTGATTTCAGTAGCTAACGGTTCGTCCTTTTTTTAACGATTTGCGTTTTCTTTCATTCTTATTTTTCTATATCAAATCACCATAATTATATTTTATTTTTACATGTACAAACCTATGTACAAACCACCATCATTTCTTCTCGAATATAATTTTTTTTTTTAATTATTCCCTTTTATTTCTCTAATTTCTAATTTACAACAGTGTTTTGAGTAGCAGGTTATTCATGATAAAGATTTTTTTTAGATATTTCTGATGTTTTGTTAATTTACGCATAGGAGAATGCAATGTCAACAAGACAAAATAATTTCCTACATACTTACAGTTAAAGAATTCCGGCTTGACCAATCGAAATTCTCACTGAAGAACATTTTCATCTTGACAGGGATTGAAATTATGCTACATAAGTTAAACTGTTTATCACAAGGTAAGGAAATCACAAGCTCGATTTCCACCGTGTGGTGCATGGCTTTATTAAGATTTTCGATAGATATCATTTACGATATTTACGGAAATGTAGCGATAGCTACTCGAACAAGAATATATATATATATATATATATATATATATATATATATATATATAGATAGATAGATAGATAGATAGATAGATAGATAGATAATTTATTTGATTAAATATTATGATTCATGGATACTCGTTGTTTGTACTTTCTTTAATTAAACAGTATATTTATTGATATCTATCGCACATTTTCCTAAGAAGTTTCGATTATTCAAATCGGTACATATAAATAAATATACTGTGTAATTACTAAGAAAAACAACAGAATATCGATTCAAATACGAGCATCCATTATATATAATTCGCCTGAAGATACCAAAAGTTTGAAACCTAACTCATTCTAATTGAAATATATTCAAATGTTTTACAATATAAATGTATTGAACACATTTTAATACAACTGTGTATTGGTCTGATTAAATTGTGACCAAAATCTAACTATATATATATATATATATATATATATATATATATATATATAACAGAGATAGGAGGTGTTTCAAACGAGGGAAATCGGTAGAGAAGAAATATTGCGAGTAGCCGTGAACGTCTCATTTAAAATGTAGATTTATTGTTGATATTATTATAAATATTAATTGCTTTTTGTATGATATATTAAGTGCCCATAATGATATTTGTGTCACTACACGTGTTTCGAGTATAAAGTTAAATCGTTTCCTTTAAAAAATAACAAGCCTTCCCTAAAAAAACAACATGATTAACCTAAGACACACACATAGACACGAAGCTCAAACGCGAAAACACACACACACACGCACACACACTAAATTCAAATAGTATTCCAAAAAACAATAAAAAGAACTAGATGACGCGTAGAGTATAGTTGAATCAAAATCGCTGAAAATAATTTTGAAATATAAAAACGAAATTAAAATTTCGCAAGTCAGTGAAAAAAACTTTTACGGTCAAGGAAGGCGACAGAAGAAACTTAACATGGTAGTGGAAAAAAACAAGCACGAACGCATATGAACTTTCTGACGTACTTAGCACTTGATTTATCTATTTATACACGATACATTGGCCATCAGAAAAGCAAATGGATCTCGAAATGCGAAGTCACATGTTTATTCGCCTGAAGATAGTCAAGTTTAGACTCAAAACACGTGCAGCGACACGAATACCATTATGGACACTGCACGTGTTGTGAGTCTATATATATATATATATATATATATATATATATATATATAAGAACGGAAAGCATATCTTAGCCACCAATTTTCGTTCTCTGACGAACATTTTTAAAGCAAATGTAACTGAGGATTTTATTTTGCATCATGTATTTAAAATAAAAAGTAAGAAGGTTGTTAGCTTTTCTAGTTTTAAATTCAAATCTAATCTTCCATTTAAGAGGAAATTTCAAAATTTTTAAATTAAAAACAAAATGCGCCACCTAAAATAAGATTTTCTTTTTTCTTTATTCATAATGTCCTTGAAAAGATATTTATTTATTTTTTACCTGAAATTTACCTGACATATTTATATATATTGTTCTTATTTCATCCTTATCCATAACACGCTCTTGTTTTCGTTTACATTCACTTGTATTATATAGAAAGTATTAAAATGTTATATATAGAGCATTATCACATATTTAAATTGTATTAGTGTCTCTATTATTTTAATCGCAAAAAATCAATCAACATCGCACAGTCATCTGAAAGTAGTTTCAATCGGTCACATGTAAGAAAATGTTTCGCGCGATTCTCTAACTTGCATTGTTTTTTCTACGTCAACTTTCTTTTCCGGGGCAGCTGCCTTACAGATTAAGAATCAAATATCACTTTGGAATGATTACTTTGAAGTCGATGTTAAAAGCAACATAAATAAGACTTTTTTTTAATCGTTTCACCCCAAGCAAGGCGGTAACGCCACTGATGCGCAGGAAGCTACTTAAGAGTAAAATATTAGATAGCAGAAGAGTAAAGAGAAAGACGGACCAGCTAAAGGGTGTGTCAGAGAAATGGCAAGAGAAGGAAGGGAATACAGGTGTGATGACAGTTGCGAAGGTAGAGCGAAAGAAAAAGATATACAGGGTGAGGTAAAAAGAACTGGGGTTAAGTGGATAAGAGATGGGTACTGACACTGCATTTAAATTCCTGGAGGTTGTAGCTGTCAGGAAAGCAAGAATATGGAAGGGAGTTCCACTGGTGGGAAGTGCGAGAAAAGAAGCTGATGGAGTAGAATTAACGGTTGCATTTGGTTGATCTAACTGTGAATGGGTGGGACTCAGTTGCCAGTCTGGTTGCACGAGTAAACTCCTGTGGCAGGAGCACAAGTGACTTAAGTTCGTCGGAGAAGAAGCCATGAATGAAAATATTTATAGAACAGAGGGAAGCCACATCCTGCCAGTGAGAAAGTGGCTGGAGTCGAGCCGCCAAGTCGGTACCGATCACATTACAGATTCTGCTTTGGAGCCTGTCAAGAGATGAACAGCGTGGGCGCCTGACCATATATAACAACGGTATTCTATGCACGGATGGATTGCTAATTTGTATATGTGCAAGCACTATTCTATGAACGGATGAATAATTGATTAACATGAAATATAAAAAAATAACTGCCACTACTTTATTTTAATAGCTCATATATTTGTACAAATTACACCCATGAGAAACGCTTTGTAAACAGTCTCTCTTAGTATGATAATATTTAAGTATTTAGATAAACCTACCCTAGTGGTCTTTGTGGACAATGAGGAAATTACAATAATCGTCTGAACAATTAGGTACACGTCAAAGTTATGTGGTCAAATAAGCACATTTTATTTGCTGATTCAGACTTCACTGGGCAACTTCTGTATACTACTAAGAATAACATTCACCAAGACCTTTACGCTGACAATATTGCTACTTTTCAAAATGTATTCTGTTTTGAGAATCTGAGCATTTTTATTTATTTGAAGGTAGATTAAACGCTGCCTATTTTCAGATTTGTTGTAAGAATAGGATTCAAATTTATTTATCGAATGCGCTTGCGTCACTCTAAGTTCAAATCAAGTCAGACTGCAAAGACAATTTCTGGCAGGCAGGCAAATATTTTTCCTGTTCATTGGCAAAAAGAAATTTCTTTTCTCTCAGCTGTCACAATATTCAATAATTCTTTGATGTCCACACAGTCTGTCAAATTATCCCTATCTTTTCATATATATTTGTATTTGTTTATTTATGTTTCCATTTTCTCTCTATTTCTCACGCTCTCTTTATATATATATATATATATATATATATATAAAACGCATCATGTCATTTTTCTTATATCTATATGATTCCCTACATATATATGTTATATCATTACTTATATATATATATATATATATATATATATATATATATATATATATATATATCTTTCTCTATAAGAATTTTCTCCATGCCATGAAGAAAGACAAAATTCAGTCTCAAATCAAGCACACAAACAGAAAACTGTGAAGTAGATAGTATTGGGAACTAAACACTTTCTTCAGTAAAAAACGAAGCAATGATCAAATTTAGCCAGCTGACAGAATATTTCCAGACATTATTTTTATCCATCTCATTTGATTTGTTTCTTATATAAAACTATTAAATATTACATTGTACGAATAAAGTTTTATCTCTTGTTATCTCGCATAATATAATTGAAGTTACTTCCAATATAAATGATAGGAAGCAAATATATGGCTTTCTAAGTGACTGCAATTTGAACACATTTTTTTCTATTCTCATTAAATTTATGGCATGGCACCTCATATATAATTCTCCAGTCCTTTTCATCAATCCATTGTGCTTTTGTTTGTGTGCGTGTATGTATTTAAATCTACGTTAATTTATCCATAATATTCTTTCTGCCTCTATCAAAGCATTATACATTAAAAACTATAATTTTCTTCTATCTCTACGTTTCCAATCATCACTATTTTCCTCTGAAATTATTCATTCATGTTCATCCATATTTCTTTAATCTTCTTCTCTCATTGATCTCTATACATCGATTGTATGTTAGTTTCTCGTGTTCAGTTTCGATTCTTTCCAATCTATTTTACTTTCTTTTAATTTTGTGCATTTATTTATTTATTTATTTTTTGTTGTTTTTCTTTCGCTATTTTCCTTTTCTCTTTTTCCGTATTTCTCTTTTCAAAAGTCAATTGTTAATCTGCCCTTCTCATATACCCACGGAACTGGTTGATTTATTTTTCTTTCAATAGAGGCATACTTCGTATTTATTGATAATATTAAGGCAATTATCCTCTTTGTCTTTACCTATTCCTCTTCAGATATAAAAATTTTGCATTTGCTTATATAAATATGCATACGTACATACATATATATATATAAATTATTTATTTTAACATTATTTTTATGGATACTCGTATTTGAGTGGATAGTCCATTTTAACAATTTGAGTATTCATTAAAATAATGTTAAACCAAATAAAATTCATATATATGTTTTTTAATGTCAGTTTCGTAATTTTCTGTTTAATTTCGTAAAATATATATATATATATATATATATATATATATATATATATATATATATATATATAAATGCTATAAATTGTAGATTTTGAGCGTACTTGTGTTTGAGAAGAGATAGCATTTTTTGAGATAGTAACATATTATTAAAGAAAATCTGCAGTCCAAGAGAAGTCTAATCTGCATTCTTATTCTAGTGAATATGTTTTATTGCTAAGACAGTAGACACTAATTCCACTGTTTAATGAACCGGAATGTTTAATCAAATAATTTTAACAAGTAAATACACTGTTTCTAGTATGAAGAAATAATGTAAAATATTAGAAAAATTCATTATTTATTTTTTAATATAAAACCTATATACACCTGCGCACACACTCGTTACGCAACACACACACCCACCCACACACACATATCTATATATTAGAATATTTTATATATATATATATATATATATATATATATATATAATATATATATATATATATTTATAATTTGTTCCTTTAACTAAGCAGCAGTTAAAGTGACAAAATCTTTGCATTAAACCTATTATCAGTATATCTCTACACCGATATGAAACACTTTACGATAAAAGTCCGCTTGTCAAAATACCTTCCATCAATAAAACTACTGAAAAAATAACGATCAGGTATCACGAGTAAATACTATATATATATATATATATATATATATATATATCTTTTACTTAATTTTTATTAACTTCTTTAGTCAAGAACATGTGTTTCTCGTCATTTTGCAAAGGACCCCCGTTCGGTTGCAAAAAAAAAAAATGGTATTCATCGTTAAATCTATCCACAAACGATTATATTTTTAGTCTATTTTCTCCTCAAATTTCTGAGGAAACAAAACTCTTGCACCAATAGTTGATTCTTAACCCTGTCTCGATTATACGTTTATTACATTAAGATATACAGGGCATGCAAAAGTAAGTATACATTAAAATAAACGTCATTATCTTGTTCTTATAATCAATACCAAACGTTTCGGTTTTCATTAATGTATACCTACTTTTGCAAGATGTTTTACAATCAAAAACCACACTTCCTGTAAGGTCATTTCACACTTGCAAAATTAACAAAGATGCGTCGAAATAGAACATTTCTAGCTATTTTTTCATTTCGGCAATGTTTCTTTATAGTCTTATATAAAAAATAGAAAAATACGATTTTATTGTAGACATGTAGAGCGAGGATAATAGTCTGAAATGCGAATAAATGCGAAAACTGCCTCATTCATATCTGAATAAATCCTTGCCATGATTCCCGAATTAGATTGAAACTCCATATTAAACAAAAAAGAAATGTACTTTTGTTTCTAATTAACTCGATGTAAGCCATGCAGACTTGATGAGCATGTCGCCTGCCTGCCAGACTAACTAACAAATTTGTCCTTGCATGACTGCTGATTATTTCAGGTGAACCCGGACAGAAAGGTGAAAAGGGCAAAGAAGGCGCCCGCGGCCTGATTGGCTTTCCAGGCTTCAAGGGAGAACGAGGTAGTTAGTACGCCGTTGTGTTGTGTTTTGCTAGTGCTGTGTTTGTGTTGGAGGTTAGTCGAGCAGATTCTTGAGTTGCGAGTGAACTGTGAATTCAGAACCGGCGTGAAAGTTATTAGTTTAAAAAAAAACCCGTCATTTTCATTGAACGCAATATATATATATATATATATATATATATATATAGTTCTTATTATTGTAGTTTCATCAGCTGTGTTTATTGAAAAATTAATTTGCATAACTCAGTTTTTAACGGATGAAAAAAACAAAAACAAAAAAAATCAACAGTAGAATTCTAAGCATTTCAAGCATGAATTTACAATATATCTCATTGATAATATATGCATGTGATTTGTAGCGTGGTTGCTATATTTACTTAGTTTGTTTTTGTCACCGAGATCTGTGTTCGAGTCCGTACCAAACTCGGGTATCCACTGCTAATTTTGTATCTTAAACGCATTCCCCAGCTGTAAGTTTGTTTTAACTCTATGTTTTTAGCTTCTTCTCTATCCATTCGACATTTTGAAGTACTAGGGTTAATATCTTTCATTAATAACTTCCAATTTTATAAAGAGACATCTATTTTATAATACTAGTCTTTTGTAGTAATATATATATATATATATATATATATATATATATATATATATATATATTACTGAAGGTTTCATGGTAGAAACCTAGGTCGCGTAATAACTTGCTTACAAATGAAAAATATTCAAAATTTCTACAATACAATTGTATTGAACACTTTTAATACAAATGTGAACTCGTCTAATCTTATTATGACCAGAAACTAAGTAATTAAACAATATATATATATATATATATATATATATATATATATATATAGGGTAGTGACCCACCACGACTAACAGATTCATACGGCTTTCTGTAATCAGCAGGCGGGTGAATGTGCATTTTCTTTCCGCCACTCGGAAAAGTAAGTTGGTGTCTGCATAGTTTGCACACATCAACTGCACTTTTACCATCTTAAGCATAACAGCTTCTGCAAGACTAACATGCAATGCACTGTTGAAGGCGGACGCAAGTGGGAACGCCCTACGCAAGAGCTGTGCAGATGTCATCAATAAGTAGAGTATACGAGAATGTCGGTACTTCTGAGTGCCACCGCCAACAGACGATTCCGGAGGGAGGTGACTCTTTCTTTTGCACTTAGGTCCGCTCGAACTTTGTGGCAATGAAGGGACTATTAATGATGATGGTGATGATGATCCTAGCGATAATTAAAATTGTAACACACTGAAAGATGATCCCCAATCTGACATAAGTACATTGCAAACAAGAAGGATGAAGATGCCGAAAGAATTTCCAAAGTATTCAGTAAAACTGTAACGTAGATTACCGCCTTTATATAGCTTTAGACGGCAACACAAGCGTTAAATGTTCACCGAGGCGTAAAGATACACTTCAAGCAATTCTCATGCTAGTGAAAAGAATGTTTCCGTACAATTTGAACCGTTTCAGGTGGGCCGGATATTTCACAGTCGAAAGGCTGCCTCTTTATTTCGCTGATTTGCTGCGCTCTTTTGACACGTTCCGATGGTATACATAAAAGTCAAATAAATATTCATTTACTCGTAGACCAGACTGTAGACGGACAGATAATACAGACATTCATAAAAAATGTGGCCCTAGAAAAGTTAGAAAGGATTACTGTAAATTGTTTACACGAAACTGGACAAAGAAAACGCGTGTCTCTAGCCAGGATTTCACTTTCGCGATAACCCCGTTGTGCATGTTGTCAATCGTTTCAATGGAGAATCATATGAGCGATCGAATATCAGTTTGTAATTTGCACTGAGGAGAGATTCGTTGTATACGAAATATAGTCTGAACTACTCACATGTGAATGTAAGATATTATTAAAAAAACGCAGCAATTAGGCTCTGACTATCGATAAAACTTCTAGAACGTCATTGTCATGTAGGTTACTCTGTCAGTTAGTTGCCATACGGGATGCACAATTAGGCTATCATGTCTCTTTCGATTCATGACTGACTAGGCAGAAGTTTTTTCCCGCAATAGTTTGTCATTTCTTTTTGTGGTAGACCGGTTTCCAACCAAGTGTATAGAACCTAATCTGTCCTGCTATTTAACCTATAGCTGGAGGGAGAATAGATGGATTAATATTATTCCCAAGGTTATTTGCGCACAAGTGAATGCAACAAACTCAACTTGAATTTAAACATATAAGTTCCACTTCTTAATATGAAATAAGTACTTTCTTTTCTTTAGCGAGATGGCCCATTCGTTTTTTAGCTATTTACATGTGGTACAATATGGAAAGTAAGGAGGACTCTGTGAGTATCGAACTCACTATTCAGTTGTAATCGATCTAGCCAGCTAGTCAGATATGCTTGCTAACTATGAAACCACGTCAAAATATCGTGATTTACTAACTATAGATTACATGTGGCACAAGATCGTAGATAGAGAGAAACTCGTGGGGATGAAACTCAGTGCGCGTGCGCGCGCACGCACACACACACACACACACACACACACACACACACACACATATGCGATGCGTTTAGTGTACCAAGGTAACGGAAAATTCTTTAAATATATATATTGTTAAATATAACAGACAATAAATATCTGTTATGTTGAATAATGAGCCGTTTTAAATAATGGTGATTATCTTTATGTCAATTTCCATACTACCGCTCTGATGATGGCTAATGTAAGCCGAAAACTTAGATCAAGGACCAGCGTAATAAAAAAATATCCAAATGTTGGACAATTTTTGTTTATATATTAACCAGAAATTCAAGCTAAAATACGATGTTTAGAAAGGCTCATGTTTAAACATAATAGACATTCATTTTCTGTTATATTTAACGATATATGTTTACATATATATATATATATATATATATATATATATATATATACGAATTATTCTATGTCTTTGGCACAACTCGTAATTTGATACGTTATGCAATCATCAGGTGATTATTTTAAACTAACAGTTTAATAGATTTGGATTTTAGTTCACGCATTGTTCATGGGAATTAAATCTTATAAATTTAGTTTACGTTATTTTATATATATATATATATATATATATATATATATATATATATATCAACCGGAATGTGCTGTGCACATATATATGGAAATTTAATCTAAAAACAATATATATATATATATATATATATATATATATATATATATATATATATACGCATGTAGATATTTCCATATACAGGCACTAAATTGAAACAACATATGAGTTTGTGTCTGTGTATGTGTGGGCGCGTGTGTAAATATTTATATTGAGGGGAGGAACACTTTGATTAAAAATGTAGCAAAAGAAAAACTAAATATATCGTTCTTTTTGTATTTTCTTCCATTTATATATACATATATATATATATATATATATATATATATATATATGAAACAGGCTTGTATGTGAATTACAAATATATATATATATATATATATATATATGTGTGTGTGTGTGTGTGTGTGTGTGTGTACGTTGGAAGCAATCACTCTTTGAACATGACTTACTAGGAACATTTGTTTAGATTTTTATTTTATCCATGCAGGTATCTTCTTTTCTGGATGTAATATATAAAGTTTGTCCAATACTTTTTTTTATTCCGTCCGTATATACCCTGTTGCCAACCTTTTCAAAGCTTCTTTCATAGCACATTTTATCATTTATATTACTTTACAAAAAAATTTTGAAATTTTTTTCTATATCTTCGATATTTTGACTTATCAATTTTCAGTGCATAACTAAATTGGAAGATCCGTCTCATTATTTTACAGTTGAAATTGCGAGATGTAACCACATGTCCTATGCTTAGAGTTTATTATCTCGTACTTCGCCTACTCGTACACGTCTCTTCCAGTTTGTTGTTTTCCAGCTAAATTGATTTTCAAAGTTTTAAATGGAATAGTAATCATTATTTTCTTTTTTCTTAATTTGTGTTAATTTATTGTTTTTTTTTTATTTTTTATTTTTTCATAGTATTACCTACGAAGTAACCTCTTGCTTTGCGTGACTTTATTGCCTTGTTTGGGCTGAAATGATTAAATAATCTAGTATAATACACACAAACAAACATATACACACATCTATGTGTTGTTTGAATGTATTAAATATATATATATATATATATATATATATATATATATATATATATATATATACGCATAAAAGAACAACATAAGAGCAGTATCAGTTTAAGTATCGGGATTGTCATCTCTTCCTAGATGGCATAGATGTCTGTGAATCAAGGAGAATTTGACGAGACTTTTCGAGTGAATTTAATTTTAGTTGACAAATTTGTGCAACGGAGAAGACTATGCATTTTTAGAGATGCACAACCCACGCGGCTCAAAGTGACTGAGACCTGTGATGCAACCAGACAAACCTGATTGTATCTCGCTGTCGGATGCTTGGTCTGTCAAGGTCCGCCAAAATTAGCCTGCCTTTTTGCCGTTTTGGCCGCTGAGATCGTGTAGGGATCTTCAGTGGTTGGTCGCGTTCAGTCTTCTCCCTGCTTTTTTTTAATACAGCACCATAGGTGACTCGCAATTAGTATAAATATTATTTTTGTTAGTATTTTCATTAAAACTTGTTACTGATTCGCACTGTTCATAGGATTTTCAGTATCTATCAGTAGATCCACATTTCTGTTGCTTCACATTTTATTCTTGTCCGAGGGAAGATTGTCCAACATTAACAGCCATATGAGAAGGATATAAGAAGGCAAGCTAACACTCTTATTTTGTTGTTTCTAACGAAATTTTTGTCTCTCAGCGCCTTGCTTAGCCTTTGGATTGCGTATTTGCTGATTCAATGCTGCTTCGGATCTCGGTGTCGCATTTTCTACCCTCACTGCATAGGTTAAATTAATCCGGGGATAAGACTCATCTTTGTCTTTCTGTTTTAAAGCACTCTCACAAACTCATCAGGTATGTTAAAATTAGTATAATATTAACCAGATTACAGTACTAACTCTCTAGGGATGATAACACTAGTACAATACTTGTTGTAAGTAAGACTCTCATCCGAGCACCTAGATCGTCATTCTCTCCATCTATTTATTTGCTGGATATGGCGGAGCCTGGGATGAATGTGAATCAAAGCGAATTTGACGAGACCATTCCTGTGAATTTTATCTTGGTGAAAAACTCTGCGCCACAAAGAAGCCCAAACACTTGAACAGAAGCACCACCTTTGCGACTCAAAAAGACTTGAGAGAGTCGAGATTTTACAAACCTGGTTGCATCGGGCTGTCGGATGCTTTTCCTGTCGATGTCGGCCATAGTTATGCAAGCGCGACTGTTGCTGTACTTCCGCCGGTTTAGCAGCTGAGATCGTATAGATCTTTACCTATTCCGCTGCTGGAGTCTTCGATTTGAGAGGTAAATAATAACGGAATAAATTCACCACTGAATAAACAAAAATGTTAACGTTACGACTCGAAACATTTTTCCTACAAATTTTAATATACGTCCTCGCCTCCAAAAAAATGTTACGTTGCTACAATCAATAAACAAAAAAAAAATGACAGAATGAAATTATTAGCAAATGCTGTTAAAATGTTTGAATGATAAATGATAAGAAAAGAAATCGACGGTACTGAACCAATAGTTAATGATAAACAAAACAAACATTAGAACTCACAATGCATTTCCTACAATTTCAAAGATTAGGTTCTCTTTCATCAAACGAGAAATAATACGCTTAAATATATAATATATAATTATTCATACTAGTGTATAAGTAATTTAAGAAATACAATGCATTAAATTTTTCTGATATAAAATTCCTCGTGATAATAGACAATCTTAATAAAGTAAGTAAACTTGCTAAAACACGTATTTTGAAAACAAAACAAAAGACAATAGATGCATTCATCGACTTAAAACAGTATGTTAATGATTAAATATTGTTAATGTATAATAATATTACAAAATTTTAATATAACGAAGAAGAATATAAGAATAAAAATGGATAATGAAATACTTCCCTTACATAAAAAAATACGACATTGCTTTCCTTGAACAAAAAAAACATGGCCGTTCACTCCGACATGATCGTCTATATCTCATATATATATATATGTGTGTGTGTGTGTGTGTGTGTGTGTGTGTGTGCGTGCGTGTGTGCGGTTACTTTCCCACCTATTCACTCCTGACTCTCACCACACTATGAACGGACATATTGTCAATAAACTCTCAATCTTTCTTTATCTCTGTAACTGAGACATTTTCTCCCTCTGCAACCTTGCGAAATCAGCAGTAAAATTAACATAAAATATAACCATTAGAAACAAGTTCGGCTGATGAATTAAAATAGCACATCAAACACTTACAATTTCGTGAATCATTATGAAAGGTTACGCGTATAAAATACTTAAAAACAGTCGGACAGCAGACTTCAAGGAATGAACATTTTTATGTTATCAGCATATAAGGAGATTGATAAAGAAAGAGAACAACCATTGCATCCAACTCACCAACATTAATCCCATGCTACATACTGTCATTTACTTGAATGAGTGAATAGCCATCAAACTAAAGCGCAACACTGAATTACTAATTGTGATAATAACCGAACGTAAGGGCATGCGTGATTCTTCCAGTAAAGGGAATTTGAGAACGCATTGGGTAACTCAGTATTAAGCCTGAAAGAAAACTTTTATTCCTTCGAGACCGTGAAAAAGAAACAAACATCATTTAGCAACAGGAGCTTACAAGTTTGAAAAGAAAGTAAAGAACTGAACCAAAAGAACATAAGGCTAAAATATAAGCGAAAGAGAGAGAGAGAGAAAAAGAAAGAGAGAGAGAGAGAGAGAGAGAGAAAGAAAGAGAGAGAGAGAGAAAGAGAGAGAGAGAGAGAGAGAGAAAGAAAGAGAGTGAGAGAGAGATAAGAAAATTGTAAATTGTTTTTATTTCAGGCTACAGACAAAATTCATGTTTTTTTTCTCCTCATATCGCATACATGGCACAACTTTTCACATAGACATGTTTCCCCGCATCATTGTTATTTTATATTAATTTTTTTCTTTGTCTATACTTCTGAGTTGAGGTAGTATTAACATCATTACATTGTTTAGATTATTGTCCTCATTTTTATTGCCATGTTTACGACGTTTCAGGTGCTGGGGATTTATTTATTCACCACTGGTTTTGAACTCACAACTCTTGGGTCAAGTCACTGAAACTAACCAACCTCTATATCCACTAGGCCATGTGTTCTTGAGGACAGAACTTACAGAGTTAATTTAAAGGGAGATAACTACATGGCTACTAGAAGCGACATCGCACATGGAATGAGAATGATATACCCCAGTGATCAAAATAAAGAGTTCGTTTCGAAATTCCTAACACCTGTAAAAGGCCAGAGTGTACAACGGTTGAAACGTCGTAAACGAGGCCATAGAATGAGGACAATAGTTGTAACACTGAAAAGAATATAAATAATGTTAAATTATAATTCTGCTCTTTGTTCGCCTCAATTAGTTTTTTCTGTGTATCTGACCATCCACTCCATCGGAGATGAAACCTTGATCACATCGCTTGGCAACAAGTGTAACATTTTTTACTTTTATATTTTGTTTGCGGCTAAAAGGTCTAAACTGTATGAACACACAAAAATCCTCTATGTGTTTATCCTCTGATTTTCTGTGAAGCAAACCCTTCATGTTGGAAGATATGCCGACATATAAGAGCGCTTTATTTACATTATCAAGAATACTTGCTTTGCAATGATATAATCTTGAAATTTAACATTAATAGATTGTTACACATTACTGCGTTTTGCATTCAGAATATTTCAGCTTAAGTTTTAGTGTTCTTTCTTTGCAACTGCTCATGCTATTCTTCTTCGGTCGTTCATAAATCAGCGCAGATCGGAAAACATGAATAGTTTATTGGCAAAATACTTACTTCCCGATTCATGTAGTTGAATAAAAGTTGCGGAAAGATGATCTGCATAGATGCAATGAAAATAAACCTATGTTAAGCGGAAAGAAATGTTAGTCAAACTAATAAAGATGATTAAAATAGCACATTCATATCATTTGATAGTGAAACGTATTTGATTACAAGTACAAAGATTACATCGAAGTAAAGTTCTCAATGCGGATGTGCGTTGTGGTGCAGTGGATATCCACTAGAAACGACAAATCGGTGAGCCGAGTTCGAATTCCAGTTGAATTCGTTGCATTCACTTAGGCAGAAATACCCTTGGGAAAGGTATTAATCCGTCTCTTCCCTCCACTTATGGGTTAAATAATATGATAAGACTGAGTTCTATAGTTTGGCTGGCAACCAGTCTACCGCAGAAAGTAATGGTAACCTACTGCGGGATAATCTTCTGCCCAGTCAGTCATATCTCTTTCGAGACCTGATCGCCCAAAACGTGCATCACATCGTGGACTTAACTGACTGAGAGTTCTAAATACATAAATCAATGTTTTCCGTCCTTATAATCATCATCGATTCTATAACACATTTCACTGGTTGCTAGTTATGTTTTTATTATTGACTTATTGTCAACACATAAAATATGTAAATATACTTGCTGGGATAGGCAAAGATTTTCGGATTATCAATTAAAATATACTTAGTGGTTCTTACGTATAGCAAAAGTGTATGCGCTGCAATTTTATTTCTCCTATACATGTTTTCCAACCACGTCTTCTTCTTCTTCTTCTTCTTCTTCTTCTTCTTCTTTGTGCCTTGTTCTTTCAGGACGTAGGCGATCATGGCTTTCCATGTCCCCCTATCCCCGGTGGCTCTTAGCAAGGATTCTCCTGTGACATCTCCTAACACCCGTTCTATCATTTACCTGCTCAGGCCCTTTAAATATGTTATCCGCTGCTTTCCTCTGTGTCTTGTTCCCTCTATCTGGCATGTTAGTATCAGATTCTCCAAGCCCTCCTTTCTCATTGCATATCCCAGGAACTTCAGTTGTCTCTTCCTGATGCTCAATATTAATTTCCTTTTCGTTTCCATTCATTCCAAACCTCGTCATTGCTCACATGTTCGGTCCACGATATCCGCAGCATCCTTCTGTAGAACCACATTTCAGCTGCTTCAAGTTTTTCCTTCATCTTTGTTGATATTGTTCAACATTCACTGACATATTGAAGAACTGACATCACATAGCAATCCAGTACTCTCTTCTTTGATTCTAGTGAAAGTTTCCTGTGTAGAGAGTCTAAACTGCCTTGCTATTTAAGCCATATATCCGATTCATACCTATCTCAAGATTATTGTTCGAAAGTGCACTGAACGATCTCGTTTGGAATTCAAACGCGGCTCGCTGAATTTTCAGTCCGAGCCTGTAATCATGGCACCACCACATCCCGTTTTTGTGATGATTCTGTGAATTTCAAAAGATTCGTTTTGAGAATCGTCAATCCATGGCTATCCCAAGATTTCTTTTTGTTTATTATCTGTGAACTGTCATGATTGATTAGAATAAAGTGGTTACCTGTCACTTTCTCTTTATTTTTGATTTCAAGTTAGTACATTATTTTAGATAAACCGATATTCAAGGCTACAGAGCCTAATTTCCCTTGCTATTCACCCCATAGTTGGCAATGTTTGATACGTGTCCATGCTTTTCCCTAAGAGCTTTGCTTTGAAAGTGAACGCATTTGACTAGGCCGGAATGTTGTATCGGCTCGATAATTCCTCGTCTCAAGTCAATAACCATTACACTCCCCTCATACCCTCTAATTATCTGCTACTGTTCCTCAAATAGAAGAGATTATTGGTATTATCATCAGTCTCTCTTACAAACATTTTGGCAAATTCCACCACTTCATTGTTCTCCGGAATTGTCTGCAAGTTTCTCAAGGCACACTGTTTCATTTGTTTTTTGGCACCATGTTTAGCCGTATTGTATTCAGTAATTTTCTTCCTGATGTCTCGATCGATTTTACCTCCAGTTCTTTAGTTAGGGTTTTAAGAACAGTTTACATTCCATACGGACGTAAATCATGAAATGCTATTGTGTATCAGTTAAGCAAAAACGTAATATTCTCCCTTTGGTGATACACTAAAGTGTCACTTTTCTGTAAACGATGTAACTAAATGTTGTTTTTTTTTTTTTACTTTTTTAAGTCTGCAGTGTGTCATGCGCTATTTTTAATTGTTTCTGATGAGACATTTTTCAAATACTATGAATAGATGCCCTCGATCTTACAAGTGATAATTTCTTTTAGTAAGAAACAATATCCTGGGTAAAATAGCAAATATTTTGTTCACGCCATGTTTTCTAAGATAATGCTTCCTGCACTGATTTATAAGATTGTATCTACACGGCATTGTAATTTTTTAAAGAAACACCATTTTAATCATTCCCAATATATGTAAAAACATTAAATAAAGATATAATTTAAAATATGAATAGGAAAAAGTTAATAGAATGATGGATAGTTAAGTACGGTCAGCTCAATATAACACAAGAAAACTCATGTTTTAATAAACAGCTCCAAAAATAAATCTGTTTTCGCAAAATACATTTCGAACTTGATTGCGTTTCTGAACAATTTCACGTTTGCAAATAATTAGAAACATTTCTTAATAATATATATTTTCTTAATATGCGCTATTTTTTCGCTAAAATTTTATATCGCTGGATTTAAGGCTTTTATTATGAAAGAATAAACTGAATGCATATTATTGAGAGACAGGAAGATTTCGTTGCAGACAAAGAAGAGAGTACTCGACTGTTATGTGATATCTGTCCTTCTATATGGCAGCGAATGCTGGAAAATCTCCTCAGAGATTAAGGGAAGACTCAAAGCAACAAAAAATGGATACGAAAAAAAATTATGCTTTACCTCAGGAAAAGACAGTTAAAGTTTCAGGGATATATAATGAGGAGGGAGGGCTTGAAGAATGTGATACTCACAGGGTGGATACAGGGGAAAAGAGACAGGGGAAAACATCGCGTGACATACTTGACTGGCTTAAGCAAATGGTTGGCAGAGCAGGGTTTTGGAGAAATAACAAGACAAAATGTATTAAGAGCTACAAGGGACGAGAGGTTGTGGAGGGCCATGATCGCCTACGCCATGAACAGACACGACACATAAAAGAAGATGCCCAGTGACTTTACATTATTTTTATATATTTCCTGTTATCGTAAATTATTTGGAAATAGTAATTTTATGTCAGTGTTTTTTTGTTTTTTTGTTTTTGTATATTATGAAGCAATTTATTAGATATAATATTTTAGGGGCATTTCAACGTTGTGTAATGATTAGAATGCTTGTCTCGTTAGATCAGGTACAAGAGAGATCGAGCCTCACTAGTTGATGCATACTTTTGGCGTTGTGCCACATCTTAACTTCTCTTAATAAATCAATAATCTCGTGAAAATAATTATCACATTAATCAAGAAAAATTATCTTGAAATTTTATGAAGTTGCCAGATAAAATTAATTAATACCAATATTCATCCTTTCATCGAAAATGCTTAGACAATTATTCATCTACCATCTGTGAGGCGCGTAGATTCTCTTTGTAAATAAGGAATAAACTCTTGTCGATCAACTAATAAATATACGATAGAAGAGATATAATAATGTTGGAAGAATTATATTCTCTATTATAATAAAAGCCGTTGTATATATATATATATATATATATATATATATTAATTGTAAAAGAGCTATTACGCAATACAGTTGTCTAGCATGTGGTGTCCTCTGGCGATTTGCAATAACTGATTTCACCCTTTTTAAAGAACGCTCAGGTAACGGGTATTTTTTGAACGCGCATTTTTCAAAATTAGAAGAAATTATAACGCTTTCATCCATGGTTGCATTACCCTAATAAGTATTTTATGGTACTGCTACACTTAATCACAATTTCTGTTCTTTCATTCAGTAATTCATTTTTTGTGGGGAATATATATATATATATATCCTCTCACACTTTCAGAGAAAGAAGCAATAGTGAGACAGCGTCGGGCCTGTTGATTCTCTTTACTATATGGCTTAGGGAGTAGAGACTCCAACTGACACCAAATCGATCGAGTTTCGATCCCTGTCAGAAGCAAGTGGATATGTCTGGCCACACTGATGAGCTGTGATACAGCGAAACGGGCTTGTATGTGTATGACTAATATATATATATACATACCCACTTTTCACGTTCACATTTGACAACCTGTGAGGAAACTTTTAATAACCCTCCAAAATATTTTGTCGTCATTTTTGATGGCATAGTTACAGTCATTAATATATAATGATCTGCGTTGTGGTATAGTGGATATGGGCTCGGAAAGAGAAATCGGGGAGCCAAGTTCGAAATACAGTTGAATTCCTTGCATTGAATTACGCGCAAATACCCTTGTGAAAGGTATTAATCCGTCTCTTACTTCAAGTTATGGGTGAAATAACATGACAGATTGGGTTCTATTGCCTTGGCTGGCAACTAATCTACCACAGAAAATAATTGCGGTATAATCTAATGCAGGATAATAATCTGCACAGCTAGTCATGTCTCTTTCGAGACATTATCGCCCAAGCGTGTATCACGTATCGCACTTAACTGACTGATACAAGACGTAATGCTTTTATTGCTTACAAGCACGTCTGTCTTTGCGGGTTTACATAGTGTCCTGTTACATGCTGATATATATATATATATATATATATATATATATATATATATATTTTATCATATCACTCCAAGCAAGGCGAAAACGCCACTGATTCGCAGGGGGCTCCGAAAGAGTGAAAGGATTGGAAAAGAGAAAAACCGGAAACCACATCCTAAACAGGAAACAAGGGATGAGCCTCTTCACCTGTTCAATGGATGTGGGTGGAGTGTGAACCGGGCGATAATTTAGTCTATGTACTCCAATTGAAAAAAAATAAAATAAAATAAAAAAATACTACATACTTTTATGTAGCCCCCTGCACATCAGTGGCGTTACCGCCTTGCTCGGAGTGATATGATTAAAAAAAAAATCTGACAGCTTTACTTCATCTGACTGATTGAACAGACAACAGTAAATAGTTGTGTCATCAGAATTAATTCCTAAGTATTATTTCTTTTTGTTTCTGTTATAGACTACGGGTCCAAAACAAATGCCTAAATTTATAAATGTCCTCATGGCATTTTCCAGTGCATATTCCCCCACTCCAAAAAAAAATTTACGTACACATTCTCGAAAGATTTTCATAGGGTGTGAGCTGCAATTCCTAAACTGCAAGGAGTTCTTTCATTATGCCTATCAAAAGTTTTACAGTCAATTCCATACCTCTTCGTTATTATTATTATCATTGTTGCTATTGTTGTTGTTATTTTTATCCAAAAATGTTTCACAATATAAAATGTTATTCAAAAATTCATTATGATACAACTACACTTAATTAGCCATTGTAAAAATCTATGCAACGGACAAATGACACAGATATCCAAAATGAGTTGAACATAGTTAAAGCTATGAAATATTCTCAAAGGATGGGAAATGGAATGAAAACACGTTATTTCATGCATGGAACGAATAATCTTGGTTTCAAATTCTGAGAACGTTTACCAAATACAAAATGAAAAGCAATATAAGTTTAAATATTCTGAGTATCACATGTAAGATATACATAATTGACAATATGGTATGACATACAATAATGATATCAGTCAATCAGTTAATGCCATACGTGATACACACTTTAGCGATCATATATTTTCAAAACATGACTAACTAGGAAAAAGATTTTCCTGCTGTAGGTTGCCATTTCTTTCTGCGGTAGGCTAGTTGCCAATCAAAGCTACACAACCCAATTGGTCCTGCTATTCAATCCATAGCTGGAGGGAGAAGAGATTGATAAATACTTTTCCAAGGGTATTTGTGCATAAGTGAATGCAACGAATTCAGCTTGAATTCAAACTCATTCCGAGATTATATCCATTACTTTACAACGCACATACACTATTTATATTCGGACGATATTTTTTATCTTTATTGTTGTTATCACATTTTAAATTGTTGTGCCTTCTTCGCTTATATATCGATCTTGGTAACCTACAGGAATTCTGAACACTTTATTTAATCTACGGGGGTAGATTGCTCTCGTTCCACTAGTTCATGTTCAGGGATATTGTCCTTCTGTTATTGTTTATTTAGCACTGTTCAATTACTGCACGCATGTTTCTACTGAGTAGCAGAGATTGAATTCACAAGCAATATATCACCAAATACAAAGACCAACGCTTTAATGCAGTTTTTTTATTGTCCTACAGACCGAAACATTGCAATAACAACAATAAAAATGAAGAAAATAGTCCGAATATAAATACTGTAAACAATAGTAACCCCTCATCTTAGAAATACTGACAAAAATAATGATGTTAGCTTCGCATGAAAAAGACACAAATTTCGTTAATAAATCACTATATTTTATAACATTAGAACAATATATATATATATATATATATATATATATATATATATATATAGTTTGTGTGTGTGTGTGTGTGTGTGTGTGTGTGTGTGAGGATATGTCTGAATGTATTGTTAATCGGTCCATGACTGCTTTTACAACTCACTGCCTTTTAAATCGATCTCGATCGATTAATTATTCAACACGGAAATGACGAAATGCCATGATATTTTAGTCTGATTTAATATTCTTGCCTGAATTTCCTTGTTTAAATATCAGGCATTTCTTCGGAGATAAAATTAATTGACTGACCTCGGAATTGTTTTATTTTTACACCTGTCATCTTAAATAGCCACGAAAATAGTTTCACGTTTCATTTGTTTTGTTTCATGAATTCATACATTCCCGATTCTGTCTATGCAATAATCGTTACCTTTATTTATTTCATTCGAATTTACAAGTTTAACACATTACACTTTTAAGTGTAAATATAAAAGTGGTATCTAAATTATTGTCATATTTTAGCCATAATATTGTCATAATCTTATCTCACTATGTGTATGTGTTAAATCAAACAAAAAAACTAGAAAATAGATAGATAGCTAGATAGATGAAGACCTATATTGTTAAGATAGATAGATAGATAGATAGATAGATAGATAGATAGATAGATAGATAATGTTTTAAAATATGCAGGCTGTAGCAAAATAATTTTACACAATTAGAGGCGGGTTCTTCACACCAAAACAAGGGAAAACGTCCATATAAAAATATATCCGCAAATTCTTAGTTGTTATTAAGTTTTTAAAAATTTGCGGTAGATAGCGCCCTGTACACTAGGTTCTATTTGTCACTCGTATACATTTGTAGCTAGTCTGTCTTCGACATTTAACGTGTTTATTACTGAGTTAACTGAGAAGTCTTCGGTTTAACAGTGGCAGCATATCCAACCTTTGCTATTTATCGTTGCGTTACTGTGACAGGATCTGTGGCACCTTAAACTATGGATCGCGGAAAACCGTACGCTTGACTAGGAAGGATACATTGCATAGGATGTCGGAGACGATCAAGGTATCATGCACGTCAGGTAGCTCTACCATGTCGTACATTACATAGTACTGCATGAAGGGTACTTAAAGAGCAGCTCCTCAATCTGTATCATTTTCAATGTGAACAGTCTTTTTCCCACTTATCACTCACCACGGTTGAACGTATATTGATACACACACTGTAGTTAGTTTCTTTAGTCCTGTGTAAAGATGAGGTTACACTTAGAAGATATGGAATAACAAATTTACACAACAAACATTTGCGAGCAGATCGAAATTCCCATGGCACAATACAGGTTAGGCACCTCCATTAGTTTACGATTAATGTGTTGGCTGGAATTGTAGTTGCCTATTTGGTAGGCCCATATGTTCTTCACATACGTCTTACAGGAGCATTCTACAAGGGTTTGATTTCGAACAAACTTCCAGATCTACTCGCAAATGTACTCTTGCTAATACGAAAATAAATGAGTTTCATGGTTGGTAGGATTCCAAGAAGGTACAAAAATTTAAATACCTGGGAAGTGTTCTAACAGAAGACGGAAAGTGCGACACAGAGACCCGAAAGCGAATTGGCATGGCGAAGGAAGCATTCCAGAAGTTGAGTATGGTATTAAGGAACAAGACAATTTAGCTCGAAACAAGGAAGAGAGTACTTGATTGCTATGTGTTGTCAGTTCTTCAATATGGCAGTGCATCAAAGATAAAGAAAAAACTGAAGCAACTGAAATGTGGTTCTACAGAAGGATGCTGCGAATATCATGGATCGAGCATGTGAGCAATGATCAGGTCTTAGAAATGATGGAAACAAAAAGAAAATTAATACTGAGCATCAGGAAGAGACAGCTTAAGTTCCTGGGACACGCAATGGAGGAGGGCTTAGAGAACCTGATACTAACAGGCCAGATAGAGGGTAAAAGAGACAGGGGAAAGCAACGGATAACATATTTGAAGGACCTAATCAGGTGGATGATGGAACGAGATTTGCATGATGTAACAGATGAAGTGCTAAGAGCCACCAGGGATAGGGAGACGTGGAAAACCATGATCACGTACGTCCTGAAGGAACAGGGTACATAGAAGAAAAAGGACTCCAGCACATTTTAGTCGTATTGTTTGCGATGCACTTGCTGACATCTACTATAAAACATGTATAAGGAAGGGGAAAACTAGTTCCCTGGCCTGCACATTCTTTGACTTTTACCTTTAGAATTTTATATGTGGAGCCACCTAAATTATTTGTCTAATGCAGCAGGCATTAAAAATACAAAGACGCTTCGTCAACGTGCCATGGAAACCCACAAAACCATTCGACACCCTCTGTGAGTATCTAAAACGATGTATGCGTGCGCAGAATCAAGCATAGGACATTTTGAACATTTGTAACGAGTTGGACATTTTCCTTTGTTGACGTTAGGAGATCACCCCAAAGTTTGTAAAAATATTTTTGATGCACCCTTTATATTACCAGATAATTGATGTAATGTTGGATAAATATATGTAGCAGAAACAAGCAAATAGTATCTACCTTGATATTGTGGTTATATATATAGATAGATGATTATTTCAATTTTTCCATTCAATATTTCTGGTGAATTTCAAATCTAATTTACGAAAAGGAAAAATGTTCCTGAAAATATAAAGTTTTTCTTGTATGGATGCGCATATTTCACAAATTTTATCCACACACAATATTCGTGTTAATAAAATCATGTTTCTATCGGTTTTCTTATATTCATTTATACATTGTGTAGGAAATAATCTTGAATGAGGAAATATATATATATAAAGCAATACTGAAAATACAGGTAAACTAGAAACACCCTAGGAAATTTCACGGCTTTGCTGTTTGAATTTTATGATGAATCTTAATTGATCAGTTAATTATTAAATACGCACATGTCGAGTTCTATGGCAATATCCGTGGAAATTCCCCAATTGTATCGTTAAATGTTTGTGTTTAACAACTTTAACAAAATATTGCAATAACAATTACATATATATATATATATATATATATATATATATATATATATATATATCAAATCTGTTATACGGTGAGGATAATCCAATAGAATTATCCATTTAATATAAAACATTATATAGATGAAACAGAGAGGTCACTCGATATTGTCCGGAGCAATATCATATATAGAATTAAAAATTCAGCACATAATTAAAGCGATTATAAATTCTGATTTATTTCGACAGGAGATTAAATATGTACGTCTCGTCAGACCCGAAAAATCAAATAGATTTAATTCATAATATTCAAAACCGTCGGTTAGTTTATAGGAGAAATATTGAGATTAGGAGAATGGTTGTGAATTATACAGCTTAGCATTAAATCAAGCGATTGTATCGGAAATGTCACAAAAGTTAAAAAATACACATAAACTAACACACACATATAAAAAAAATCACGAAAGAAATAACAATCTAATATACATAAACAACCTGAGTAAATTGATATTACCACACACAAAAAATTGACACAAACACGTCTAAGGGACCTATATATAGGCGCAATATACACAAAACCTAAAATAACCATATAAAGACAAAAATTAAAATAAAATACAAAAGTAACAAAATAAAAATTAGCGTATATCGCTGAATATAATTACAATCACAAATAGTTAAAAAATAGTAATAAAATATAAACAAAACAAAAAGAAAATAGAAAGAGCTGAATTTTCTAGAAAAGTAATAGTCGTGAAAAATAAATCCGAATAAACTGGTAATTTAAATCTGTTTCTGCGTCAGCATTTTAAATCGCTTCATTCTTCTGATTCTAAAACTAGCCAATTCCACTAAATTTTAATATTTTTATTTTTTCATCTAAGTATAATTACTTCTATTTCGAAAGCTAATAGGGGTTTGTGATTTTCCTATATTCTTCCACTCAATCGGTGGAGAGAAAAATGTTTTTAAATTCCCAGAAATATTTAGACAGAGTAGTCTGGGAATTAAGGTGGGAAACCTTGAGAAAAACATACCTATGATTATAAAATCTCTGTTTCCAGTGTCCGGTAGAAATTCCCGAATATACTTTTCTTTCTGTATCATATTCTCTAGGGAATATAATTGATTGGTATGTAACTTTTACAGACATGCATATACCTCCAAATGAACAGTTATGTCTAATTCTACAATTACGGAAGGAAGTTGTATTAATTTGGTCATTATTATAAAGACAATCTACTTTTTTTATGATGAGAATTGATGTTGTGGATATTGCTATTAGAAGAATAACTAATTTTTAATCTTTTTCTATCAAAGATCTTACTGAATGGGTTGTTAAAATTAAAATGTTTATCGATCAATTTCAGAAATTATTGACCTATATGACCTATTATTAATGTTAGATAATTTGCAAAAAGTAGCTTGAACCATATATCTTTTTCTTTTTCAAGTTTTAAATTTATTAATATTATTCTCATTGGGAGATTTTAGATAAAATAAATCCTTTTTAAACGCAATATTCTGACAGCGTTATTATCATTAAATATTTTATTATTGGTGGATAAGTTATTCATCCTAATATTAACTGTAACAGGAATTTGTTTTAATACTTGGTGGGGATAGTTAGAATTAACATTAATGTATATTGGAAACTCACTATTTCTATGATATGATTTAAAAGTATTATTAAAAAGATTCAAAGTAATATCCAAAACATTAACTATTTTTAGATTTGAAGAATTTTCTATTTAAAATACAAGAAATTTAAAAGCGCTGATTATTTTGTTTTGTATTTTAAAAAAATAGAGAAACATTACGATGAGGTATGACAATACGCCCGTCATACCAATATAGTCCGATTTGTTCGGATTCGGTAATTCTACTAAGAGCGTTCAAAATATAAATGCCCACCAAATTAGTAATTGGAGTAGAGTCAAAATCACCCATAGGGACATCAAAATATTACGCTGACATTTTGTCTAAGTAGAATTATTATTAGATAATACCAATATTCTAGATGCTAAAATAACTTTATATTATTCATCTTTAATATCTAAATATTTCTTAGCAAATTTCAAACTATTCAAAAATAGATCTTAAGAAATAGAACGGTAGAAATCTATAATATCGTATTAAATAAATATCTTTTTATTGTGTTATATATATATATATATATATATATATATATATATATATATATATGTAATTACTTACCTTTTGGTCATAATTAAATTAGACCAGTACACAGTTGTATTAAAAAGTGTTTAATGCAATTATATTGTAGAACATTTGAATATTTTTTAATCATTTCATTTTTTAAATTGTTATTACATTTCAAGCGTAATAAATTGTTCACAAATGAAAAAATATATATTTTTAAATTGTAATGATGCTTAATTCCACAATTTTTCAGTAGTTTAATGAGAGAAAGGCATTTTAGGCAAGCAGGATTTTTTCATAAATTGTTTCATATCAAGATAGTGATAAAGTGTTTACGGAATTAACGTGGAGATTTTTTTCACGTAACAGTTTTGTTTCAGTCATACCGACTTCGAAGTTTCGTGAAGGCATTGTTACTAAGTTTTAATTCTTGAGGGATTGTGTTTTTCTGCTGTAGTGTCCCTTGTTTGTTTCTATAAATGAAGTTTCATGTAATTATATATCTCTGTGAGTGAATCTTTCTTTTTGCTTGAGGAAATTTGTTTTTTAAGTGGTGTAGATGGTCAATTGTTTTTTAACTGATTTTTATTGTGCTGGCCTCTTTTTAGCGTGCTTAATTGGTGCAGGATTTATTTTAGTAGTGGAGGATTGCAGGTGTATTTGAAGATTTATTAGAATCATTTTATTTTCTATCTCGTTATTAGAACATTTGACGCATTTCTTTTTATTCTTAGTTTTTGAAATAATTTGTCATTATCTTAAGAATAAATACTTCATATAAAAGACCAAACTTATATATTTCCATAAGTTACAGCACTGGGAATACCAGGCGCTGTAAGCTTTCAGTGACGGGTGTGCGTTGTGGTGCAGTGGATATCGACTTGGAAAGAGAAATCGGTGAGCCGAGTTAGAATTCCAGTTGAGTACCCTGCATTCACTTTAGCACTGGTACCCTTGGGAAAGGTATTATTCCGTCACTTCTTTCCGGTTATTTGAACAAGTTTTTTATTATTATTCAAAATATTTTTTATACAGAGGGAAAATTAGACCTATATTTCCATTTAATTATGAAAAAAATATACAACGTAAATATATTTCATTTGTGACTTTACAGAAACGCACTCTTTAAATATCATTTACCAGAACAGTGGTTTTAAGTCTTTTTCTTCTTTATTTTTATAACCATTTCAGCCCAAGAAATGCAAAACCATCATTGGTTCGTAGGGGGTTACAGTGAGAGAAAAATCAAAGTACATGGAATGTCGAAGAAATAATAAGAGATGTGTAGAATTTAGAGAGATTAATGGGATTTAGGAATATAGTGACGTTGCATTTTAACCTTTGGCGATTGTAGCTATCAGGGAAGCAAGTATACTGAAGGGAGTTCCACAGGCGAAAAGTGCAAGAAATGAAATTACTAGAGTCGAAGTCGCGGTTAAATTTGACTATTTTGACAGTAAATGGTCGGGACTTAGATGCTAATCTAGTAGCACGACTAAATTTATGTGGTCGAGGCACTAAGGAAAGATGGTCCGCATAACAGGAACCGTGAAAATATTTGTAGAAAAGACAGAGGAAAGTTCACATCACATCGGTGAAAAAGTGATTGAATTCGAGCAGATAAGTCAGGATCGATTACGTTACAGATCATACTTTGGAGTTTGTCGAGAACCTCGAGATGATTAACCTGAGCAACCGACAAGATATGCCAACAGTATTCAATGCACGAACAAATAGTTGATTTATAAATATACAAGATGAATTCTGGCGAGAAAACCTTTCTGGCCCGACACAGTAACTCAACATTCTTAGCAGTAGATGCTGTTCTAGATTTGATATAGTCATTTCCACTTGATGCCGTTGAAAGAATGAGGCCAAAGAGGGGCAATGCGTTGCTTTCTAGGGGACTAGTGTTATCCATACTGAGGAAAGGTAGGAACGTTTCTCTATATTAGCTAAAGGAAGGCAGTTTCGTTTTGTAGGGATTAAAACTTACGATCCGTTTCCTACCACATTCAATCAGAGATTGGAGGACTTTTTCAAGAAAAGCAGCGAGGTTTACTTTCTCAGCCTTAGCTGATTTCTTACTGAGACGGGAGTAAATGGTAGTCGCATCTGCATAGATGCCTACTTACGAAATAATTATAGCTGAAAGTATGGCTACAGCCCTGAAACGTCTGCCCAGAAGTATACTTAAGTTACTGAATTGTTCATAATCTCTAAATATTCCTTAAGGCATGCCCCACAAAAAAGTAATTTCTAGATTTCAGGTGAGGATAATGTGATCACCATAAAATTTTGTTATCCCCCAAACGTGATCAAATCCCAAGTAGGCATCTACGCAGATGACACTACCATTTACTCACGCATCAGTAAGAAATCTGGTGAGGCGGACATACATAACCTAGCTGCTGATCTTGAATAGGACCTCCACTTAGTGGTGGACTGCGGGTAAGAAATGGCTCATAAATTTCAATGCTTCTAAAACGAAACTCCTATTTGTCAACTATCACAGGCAATCTCTCCTGCCACCCATAAGCATGGACCAAGTAAGCTAGGAAGATTAGGTCACTGTGTCGGGCCAGGAAGTTTTTTTCCGCCTGAATCCATTTCGCACATATACAAATCAGCCATCTAACCGTGCATGGAATACTGTTGTCACATCTGGTCAGACGCCCCTGCTGTTCGTCTCAGCGTTCTCGACAGGCGTAAAAAAGAATCTGTAATGTGATTGGCACCAAACTGTCTGATCGATTCCAGCCACTTTCTTATCGGCGGGATGTGGTTTCCCTCTGTCTCTTCTATAAAATTTTTCATGGCTTCTGCTCTGACGAACTTAGGTCTCTGGTGCCCCCTCAACAAGAATTTAATCGTGCAACCAGACTGGCAACATGGTCTCACAGTTAGATCAACCAAATGCAAGTGATAATTCTACTCCATCAGCTTTTTTTCTCGCACTTCCCGCCTGTGAAACTCCCTTCCATATACTTGCTTTCCTGACGGCTACAACCTCCAGGAATTTAAATGCAAAGTCAGTTCCCATCTCTTATCCATTTAACTCCAGTCCTTTCAACATCACCCCGTGTATCTTGTTCTTTTCCTTTCTCTCTACCTTCGCAACTGTCTGTACTCCTGTGTTCACATCCCTCTCTTAACCTTTTTCTTTCACTCTCTGTAGCTGGTTCGTCTTTGTCTTCACGCTCTTCCTGCCTAAAACTGTAACTCTCTTATGTAGCTCCCTGCACATCAGTGACGGTACCGCCTTGTTTGGGGTGAATTGATTAAAAAAAAACAGAAATTAGATAGATGGATTAAATCCTAAATATTATCGCATGATTTTTTAATTCTGGTTCTGGTTAATGTAATTCCTGAAATAAAAAAAAATAACGAAATAAGAACATGAAAAATATAACGTTTTTAAATACCGGAGTTATTTTGGAGACACCCTGTATATTCATATATAGATTTTAAATTCATTCAAATTATGTTTTCCTGATTATATAACATAATCAATGTAAGCTAATACCAAATAAAGATGAACTGATATTTTGTTAATTCAATTTTTCACAAGCATATCTTAGGGAGAAATACAATAATGTAATGTTTTCGATTCTAAGGGATACACTACTGTGTTCTTATTTAAGCTTATCCCGTTGCTATGCTCCATCAGTTTCAGAATTCAGGGTACCAGTACATTTAAAAGCCAGAAATTGACACAGTATATTTCAAGATACACAGGTTCTTATCTCATTTGAAATTTGGCTGAACAATTATCCTATCTTTTTGTAACTTCTAATTAAAATGAATAAGGCTACAATGAGACAATATCTAATTTTCATTATTATTACTTTCTTTTGAGTAGTTTGTAGTAAATTCGTCAGCCCGGCAAGTTTCAATATGTGCGTTGTGGTTCAGGATGCACGTTGTGTTGCGGTGGATATCGATTTGGAACGAGAAATCGAGAAGCCGAGTTCAAGTTCAAGTTGAATACAATGCATTCACTTACGCTCAAATACCCTTAGGAAAGGTATTAACCCGTCATTTCCCACCAGTTATTGGTTAAATAATGGGACAGATTAGGTTCTATTGCCTTGGCTGGTAACCAGTCTACCGCAGAAAGCAATGGCAGTCTACTGCGAGATAATCTTCTGCTCAGTCAGTCATGTCTCTTTCTAGACATGATTACGCAAAGCGTTTATCACGTATGACACTTAACTGATTTTCTTTTCCTTGTTATTGCACGAGACAAAAAGTAGCTCTTTAAATATTTACTCTCATGAGTAAGTAAAAATTTTGGATTCTCAATATAAAAAAATATCATATATGAATATTTATTTTTCCCCAGAGAAATTTACTAGTGTGCTATTTTAATATGTACCGTGCTCTTTCCCTACTTTTATGGAAAATGCTCGGACGAACTACATTCCTTGGCATATATATATAACTGTAGAAACCCAAACCAATGCCCCATGACCAATAAATATTTAACGAAATCCCTGATATATATGTGTTCGATTTCATCCTTGGAGAATCCTAAAGATGAAAAAATATATATCGCAAAACACCATGAACGTATTTTAAAAGCGTTTTTCTAATCACCTATCATTCTTCAATAACAAAGAAAAACAAAACATGACGTCTCTCTCCAAATACTTTTGGAAGTTAAAAGACGAAAGGAACCATGTTTCCTTTGTCTTCAAGAAAAAATTCAAATCATTAAATACATAAATAGCAACAAGCTTTAAAACCAGAGGCATGAAACCACAGTAAACTGCAAGCACACTAAAGAACTACCCTTACAATCATGCTAAAAATACTACAAAAAAGCCAGAACTAGGACCCCTTAGAAATGATACACCTTCATTGTACAAACAACACTCTTACACACATCACAAACCATGATCTAATTTAAAATTTAAAAAAATAAAAAAAATTATAGAAAAAATCGATTTCCTAAATTCAAAAGATAAGGTTAAATATACAAAGTTAGATTAATTATAAGAACTCTGCTTAAATACACACATTAAATTTTACCTATTACCTTAAATACAAACATACCTATTACCTATTACCTTGCGTGCAACATTAAATCTTACCTCCTACATTAAATTCTACCTATTACGCACCCATTACCTACTTACCTATTACCTTAAATACTAGCATTAAATTTTACCTCTTACATACCACAAACTGTGATCTAATTTAAAATTTAAAATTCCATAGTAAATATCGACTTCATAAATCTAAAATTAAGGTTAAATATACAAAATTAGATTAATTATAAAACTGTGCTTTATTACAAAAATATTCTATAGTTGTACAAATAAGCGGTAAGTCAATCCCATTTCTAACCATCCTTACACCTCCCTACTCTGCTCCTCTAAGAAATCCAAATGATAAAGTCTAGTCGCAAGATCATAAATTGTACATCGTATCTGCTAATGTTAAATCTGCCTACAAAATTCCAAGACAGTCATTAATCAACTGTATTCAAACCCCACACCACTTTCTTCAAAATTCAAACGGACAATTCACAAGACTTATTCCCTTATCACTAACCCCACCAACATCCCACACACAACTCACCAAATATAAGAAAAGTAGCTTTCCATTCCTGTCCACACCACCTGATGAGACATTATAGTTTCAATGTCGAAATAAATGTACCATTTGTAGTGGATATATAAAAAAATTTGTACATGTTCTAAAATATAATTTATAATAAATATTCACAGCTCTATATTTTATATGTAGAGCACTGTTTTAAATTAATGTTTTGGACGTTGTAAAATTTTTTTCTTCGTTCCTTATTCACTTGGATATATATATATATATATATATATATATATATATATATAACGGTCTTTAGTATAATAGACAGAATTAGCTTTTACAATACCTCGAGTGAGTAATGCTTTTGAGTCTTAATTAGAGTTCGAGTTAAACAAAATAAGTAATGACAAAAGTCTAAATAAGTAATTTTAAAAGCGTTCCGCTACAAATACACATGTAGGTATGTATATTAGGTTGGTGCCAACTAACAGATTGCGCTAGAAATAACCCATTAGTAATTGAAACATTCGTACATACTGTCTCTACAGACTTAGATTGCAATATTTCAGGTGATGGAATACTACAGCCTGTCCGGTTCAGCTAATATCGATTAGTTGAAATATAATGTTTTTGTTTGCTGGATTCTGAATAGCAAGTGTCCTGGTTTATTTAGATTGTCTTTTCTGTATATAAAACAAGAAAACATTTTCAATATATTGACAAGTAGCCCAAGTCTATTCTGTGGAGACTTCTACCAGCATTCATGCTGTATTACGATTCTGATCGATATATCCAAATTCTACACTTTCACTGAAAACTAAACTCTAATTTGTTTGAAATCGATTAACGTTGTCCGAATCAGCCCTCGCTGTTGAAAATTACACAATTTTATCTTTTTCTATCCGATTAGTTGCTCGTTCATATCAGAGTATTATAGATAAGTCATGTTTAGCGTATTATTGTCAAGAGTATTTTCCGTTTTCAAGTGCATAATGGGAAAAGTTTATTTTGTTAGATTTCATGATTGAAATGTAATTACATATGTTTAATTATTTTGATAACGCCAAATGAATAAATTACAACTGTGTGTCATTAGTCATTGAACTTTAATTTGTGAATAGGTCAACTTGCATTTAAAATATATCGCAGCATTCAAATATACAGAATTTCAGTACATTTATCTGATATTGTTCACAATGGATGACACGTTGAAGTAATATAAAGATAATTTGAAGTAATTTAAGTATATTTTAAGATTTTATACTAAAGTTAAACTTACAGTTTTAAACTAAATTTCGTCTAATAGCTTTCGAACTACATTTCAACTAATAAGATACAGGAGTCACCCTCTAGGTAGTGTGTGATATTTATGACGAATGAATTATGTCAAAAGCTGTAGTAGTATTTTGAGGATAGTGAGAATAAACAACGATTGACGCTTAACATGAAGATTAAAAAGTTTAGGAAAGTACCAAGGTGGGAATTTTCAGACCTTGGGAAAAGGATGCCCAGGGAATATATTCCTTTACATTAGAATGCAGAGATAGTGTGATTCAAATTGCTTGAAGTGGCATGGCTGTTTCTGCTTGTACATGTCTGAACTAGTTGATCTGAACATTGAGCTCCTCTGAACATTTGCAATAGACAGTGAGAAACGAGTTATTAAGGGAAAAAACAAAGTCTTCCACCACAAGGCCGGGTAAATGATGTGTTAGTGGTCGTAATTACTATCTGATAACTTTGTTAAGCATTTAAATAAAAAGAAAAGGAACGGAAAAAATATTCTCCCATTTGTATTTTTTCCGTTATGGGCATTAATATATCCGTAATATAATAACACCGCATATTACGGACGGAATGGAATAGCTGAAAGAAAAGCAACGACTAACATGCATAGTTATCAGATAAAATTCTATACTAATAAAACATACACATATTATATATACGCGTGTTTAAAGCAAAAAAATATATCACATATATCTACAGAGAAAAGCAAAGTTTAACTTAATTTCGGTGATTGGACAAGAACCAATGTTTCAACGTGATATGGCCATAAGCAATGATTGCTAGGTGGAATGAATAAAATAGATGAAATTACATAGATGGAAATTAATAAAAACGTTAATTAATAAATTTATATTAGCTTAATAAATGATTATAAGCAAAAAATATAATTAAAAATTAATGCATTCGTTAAATGTAGTAACGATCATGTTGGACTAAAGTATTTATCATATGTATAATCGTAGGTAATATATGAATGGAAAGAAGTATACTATAGGAAGTGATGCATATAAAATAGCAATAAAAATCATGTAAACATATGATGGATTCAATAGATAACATTGGAAGGAAAAGAAATTTAGTTGTAAATAGAGAGCTCGAAATCCAATCTCGATATTTACTAATATGCAATCATAAACACACACGCAGTTATGTGTGTCTTTGTGTGTGTGGTTGCATGTGTGATTGTGTGTTTTGTAAAAGTGACGACGAATAAATTTTTGTAATTTTTTTTATTCAATTTTCCTGTATCCCTACAAAATATATTATATTTACTTGTGGACTGAATGTGTGTGCACAATTGAACATATTTTTTTTTATCTCGACCGCTTGTGGCTAATACAGAATTCGGTAAACGCTCGGGAAAACTATGGGAAGTTTTCTAAATACAATCAGTCGCCTAAAGACCCAAAACAAAAAATATTAAGGATAAAAAACAAATGAATGAAATACAAAATATTTCAATGTCTCTCATAATTAGCATAATATGCTTGAAGGAAAGATTTCTGACAATATATATATATATATATATATATATATATATATATATATATGTGTGTGTGTGTGTGTGTGTGTGTGCGTGTGTGTGTGTTTCGAGTTGGGTGGAACGGGATTTATGTCAGTTGTTGTGGGGTGCGATCAAGTATTTACAAAAGGACATAAGTTTACATTTTTTCCACTAAGGAGCAACAATTTTCTAGTGAGGTCAGACACATCTTCGCTCAAACTTTCTCTCACTTTGTTTAATATATATATATATATATATATATATATATTGTGCATCCTCGTATTTTAGTTCTATTGTTCTAAATATTTAAATATATTCAGCTATATTCTTTCAATTTCTGCAAAGTTAAATGAAAAATATCCTCACTAAATCATCTAAGATTTTACACAAAAACATCTTCAAAACTTATACTTTCTTTGTAAGAAAGCAAGATTTGGTTTTAAATTATATATGACGCCCTAAAACAGTTGTGCAAAAAATAATTTTTATCAAAAGTAATGAGTATATTTTGACAATATTCTGTTTTATACGAACAAACATTGATATGTTAATACTATTTACGTGTACATGTTTCCAGTGAAATAATTTATTGCTAATATTTTTATAATTATTTCACCTCAAGCAATACAAAACGGCCACTGATGCGCAAAAGGTTACAGTGAGAGAAAAAGCAAATTACATGGGGTGTCGAAAGAAGAATAAGAGAAAAATAGGAATCAAGGAGAGAGAAGATAAAAATTGACGCTGCATTTAAACTTTTAGAGATTGTAGCTATCAGGGAAGCAAGCAAACGGAAGCGTGTTCCATAAATGACAAGTGCGAGAAAAGAAACTTTTAGAGTAGAGGAGATCGTAAAATTTAACTATTTCAAATGTAAAATAGGGGGAACTTTATGCCAGTCTAGTTGCACGCTTCAATACGTGTGATCGGCGCACCAGGAAAAAAGCTTGTCACAGCCATGGAAATAATTGTAGAAAAAAGAACACGGAAGCAACTTCATTTCGGTGAGAAAATGACTAAAGGTGGGCTGCCATGTCGGAATCGATTACATTGCAGATAATTTTTGGAGTTTATCGAGAACCTAAAAATGAATACCAGGAACATGTATGGTCACATTATTCAATGCACGAATGGTAGTTTATAATTGTGCAATTATGGATTCTGGTGGGAAACACCTCCACGTCCGACACAGTGACCAAGCCTTCCCAGCAGTAGATGCAAATAGTGATTCGATGTAGTCGTTCTAATTAAGGTCGGTTCAGAGAGTGAGGTCAAGCAGAAAGTTCGGAGAAAAACGACGCTGAAAAATCTTTCACTCCTTTATTATTAGTAGTGATAATAATGCACCGGCATTCATAATTTGTGATTTCTAATGTTCATCATCAATGTGATTTAACCCTGAATGTGTAACTTGTTGAGGATTACGTAGTTTAGTAATTTGAGTGCGTGATAAAATTATCAATATATTTATTGGTTGCTTTATTTATTTATTTTTTTAATCATATCACCCCAAGGAAGGCGGTAACGCCACTGATGTGCAGGGGGCTACATAAGAGTGAGAAGATTAGAAAAGAGAAAAACCGGAAACCACATCCTAAACAGGAAACAAGGGATGAGCCTCTTCACCTGTTCAATAGACGTGGGTGGAGTGTGAACCGGGCGATAGTTTAGTCTATCTACTCCATGTCACTTCCGAATGTCTTTGTTATCTCCCTTTTAACTCAGCTCAAGTTTTTATTTCTTATTGCTATAATCAAGTACTGAACTCACAACTCTTTGGTTCAAGTCACTGGATCTAACCAACACTTTTATACAATGGACCATGTGTTCAAACAATGTAAATAATGTAAATTATTATTTCTTGTTGGTATGTGTCTGTATGCCATTTATAATTATTTCTTGGTGTCAATATACACCTGAGGATGCCTGAAGGGCACAACAGCCAAAACAATGTGATAAAAACAACAAAGATGACGATAATAATCCAGATATAAATGGTGTAAATAATGAGGGCTTTGGTTACATGTTCATAATATTGCGAACAACAATAACGTTGCATTTGAAATTCTTATCAAAAATTTTCATTTATTCATGTTAAATTATTGAGAGAAATGTTGATAAGCTTGCTGTTTTATAATAAAAGTTGATTTGAATTAATTTAGATATCAAATTCTAAGAGCTTCACATGAGAATACATAAATATCTATTTCAGTCTGTTTCAGTATGCTTGTATTTTTTTTATTTGCCTATATTTATCTATCTATCTTAATCTATTTATACCTGTCTCCTTTCTACCTTATGAATCAGATTGGTGAGTGACATGCTAGTGAATATTTCTTTTACCTGATGTGAACATCTGAGTTAATTTCAGTTATTCATATCTATCTATCTATCTATCTATCTATCTATCTATCTATCTATCTATCTATCTATCTCAGTCTATTTATATCTATCCTAATTTAGTCATATCTATATATCTATCTATCTATCTATCTATCTATCTATCTATCTATCTATCTATCTATCTATCTGTCTATCTATCTATCTATCTATCTGTGGTCAGATCTACCTATTAGTCTATCTATGTCTATGTCTACTCATATCTTTCTACCTATCTTCATATCTATCAGTATCTATACATCTGTTTGTCCATATATGTGTCTCTTTATATCTATCTATTTATCTATCTGGACACCTCGGCATGGTGTAATGGTTAGCAAACTGGTCTTGTTAGAACCAGTTACAACTGAGTAGTGAGTTCGATTCTCATTGGGTGTCCCATACTTTCGGCTTTGTGCCACGTCTAAGTGGTGCTTAGAAAATCACCTATCTATCTATATATATATATATATATATATATATATCTATTCCTGTCTATATCTATTTGTCAATATATCTATCTATGCATCTATCTCAGATTATTGATATCTATTTCAGTGTATTCTTATTTAGCTATTTCAATCTATCTATCTATCTATCTATCTATCTATCTATCTATCTATCTATCATAGTTTGTTCATATGAATCTGTCTATTTATATCCATGTATCTATCTCAGTTTACTTCTATCTATCTATATACCTAAGTCTATTCATATCTATCTATCTATCTATCTATCTATCTATCTATCTATCTAAGTCTCAGAATAAGCATATCTATCTGCTATGTACACACTTATGGACAGTAATGGGTATGTTCAAATGGCTATATAATATTTTGAACTCTATTGAGAAAGTGGTGTTTTACAGTTCTCTACTAGCAGTGGTTATTTACTTCACATAGCTTGTGAATCTTGTATTCGGTGATATTATAAATATTACTATTTATTTCTAACCTCCATTTAGTTATTACTCCTGCAGTAACCTATCAATTGCAATACTATCTATCTATCTGGTAATCCTAGTCTATTTGTATTACTCCTTTTTCTAACTTATGGGTCAGCTTGTTTTGTGATTGTAAAATTTCCCGAATTTGGAATATTCTTTTTGTAAGCATCTTGAAAATTCAAAATCACAGGCACGTCTATAATACGGCAAGATGATTGCGAATCGAGATAAATTACCTTGTTCTGCTTTTTTTTTATTTGTAAAACAAACGATATTGGCAGGTTTGATTTACTTAATGACAAAATAATTGGCAAAAGACATTCATATACGCTCATGCAGAAACACATATGCGCGAGCACACACGCACAATCATAAGTATGTACACACACTCATTTATATATATATATATATATATATATATATATATATAAATGAGTGAGTGTACTATATATATATATAAATGAGTGTGTGTACTATATATATATGTACAATTACTTCCAAAGAACAACAATATATAAGGTTTCAAATGAATTTTAAAAATGTAAAATATCTTTAAAATGAAAAATATTTTTAAATCTTTTATTTTCATTTAAATTTCAAAGTAATCGATTAAATTTGATATTTCTAGTAACCAAAATATTTTTCTGTATTTTATAACTAAGTTTAATTGACTCTAAGTAGTTTTCGTTTTGAAATAGCTAATATCCCTGTTTTTAGCGCCATTTTAACCATTCGTCTTTACGATCTAATTCTCTTGATTAAAAATATTTCAAAAATAAAATATTCTTTCCAAAACTTTATTTGAGGAATATTAGCTGGCTTACAGTTTAATTAACGTGATTTGAAACAGAAATTACTTGCTTTAAGTTCGAAATATCTCAAAAAACCTCTTTGGACAGGGCGGCAACTGTTTATATAAAGTGAAGACGAGTTGAAGAAAAATATATATATATATTGTAAACAAATCTAAACAAATAAATATAGCTGTCTATACATCTGAGATAAGTTAGTATTTACGCTTTTTATACTGTTCGGACCAATGGCCTCATCCTTATTGGCATGTTTACGATGTTTCGGCCGTTGTACGTTCTGAATATCTTCAGGTGCTCAGGATTTCGAACCGAAGACTTTATTAAGTTTATTGGAGTATATTATGTGCGATGCGAATTCCTAGCATCTTAAAATGTCCTGAGTGTACAATGACCGAAGCGTATTAAGCATTGCAATAAGGATGAGGACAATAGTCCAAACAATGAAAATAGTGTAAAAGATTTACTGTTTTATATATATATATATATATATATATATATATATATATATATATATATATATATATCAGATTATATAACTTGGAATTATTGTCTACTTATTTTTTTATAAAATCATTCCATACTCACGGATAATCTTTCGCTAATTAAAATTGAAAGATGTCAGAATTGAACTGTAATGCTGAAAGATTTTATTATCATTCATATTCTGTAAATTGAAAGATATATATATATATATATATATATATATATATATATATATACAGAATATGAATGATAATAAAAGCTTTCAGCATTACAACTCAATTCTGACATCTTTCAATTTTAATTAGCGAAAGATTATCCGTGAGTATGGAATGATATATTATCCGTGAGTATGGAATGATATATATATATATATATATATATATATATATGAAAAACTTTCCGATTGAGTAGTTCTGTAAAAGGACAATATGAGTAAAGATAAAGGAAAAACTTTGCCGACTTGCTTCCTCCTTTAACAGACTTTATCATGGCACATGCATTGATACAACCTTCAGAATATTTAATGTGTCGGCTAAGATAAGTTGTTTTCCTTTTTTTATCATGCATATAGATAGATAGATAGATAGATAGATAGATAGATAGATATGTATGTATGTCTGTGTGTGGGGGTGCGTGCACGCGTGGGAATATTTTTTTAAACGTTTCGCTTCGCCGACGTATTTGTTCTGGCTTTTTAAAAAATGTATTTATGTACTATTGTACGCGTGAGTGGTGTGTGTTAGCTGTGTATCAGTATTTTTATAACCTTTTATTTGGAAGACTTACCATCATATATCGTTGAAACACAGGTTGCCGTACGATTCACCGAAGTTAAGCAATGTCGAGTTTAGACAGTAGCTAAATAGGTGACCGCTTAGTAATACCAGGTTTTGTGACCTTAGCTGTGCCTGTGACTCGGAGTTCAAGTTTCATTTGGATTTTAACTTAGGTACAAATACTTTATGGAAAGGTATGAATGCACCTCTCCTCCTGTCAGCACAGGGTTTATTTAGTAAGAATTGTATTATTATTATCTTATAAAGAAAACTTCTTACAATCTAAAAATAGTTCATGGTTTTAAATAACATGAAAAATGTTGATAAGCCGTGAAAAACTGATGAAGAAATCAATCCAGACATTTGGTTATCAATTATGTGAAGGAAATATTTTCGTCTGAAAAATAAATTTTATTTTATTAATTGTTCAACAACAGAATTTTTGTTTGAACCAATTACATGCATATTTAGTGTATTTTCAGCTTTTCATGATACTGTACTTTGAAACATTTTTTTCCATACACGGGGAAGGAACTTATTATCGCACTTCTCTTTGAATATAAATTTCTTTTGGAAAGGTAATGGCAATGGCGGTATTTGTCGTTTCCTTCCAAGGAAACATGTGGCATTCAACAACCGAGCAGCCGGTTTTGCTTTTAGTTGAGGTTTCTAAATTTAAAATATTTTGTCAGTAAAATATTTTTTCAAATACAGTAGCTGTTATCGCTCTTTCTAATACTGATATTGCATTCCTTCCTAACCTTTCATTTAAAGTAGCGTGAAATGTCAACATCTTGATTATGTAATGATTTTCTTTTTTTAACTGCATGTGCTATCTATTTAATTTGTTGCTGCATTTCTTTGTCTTCAAGTTATGTGATTTCTTTTATTTAGTAGACTTCTTTGTTTGTGATTCTCTAGTGCCAGTCCAAAATGTTTAAAAAATATATAATATTTTCTTAAACGCCAGACTTTACTCTCTCAAAACTTTTTTTTTTTTGCTATTGATCTCAGAAAACTATTGTATACAGCTGACAGTTTAGATATTTCTGAACGGGTTTGGTGCCAATGTTGGTGCCAATGTTGACATCCACATGAAAGTTTAACTTTCGGAATATAACTCGATTTTTTATTTTATGAAAATTTACGGTGTTGTTCAAAGTAAACGCGAAGAATAAATATTGATGATACTTGAACAGACTTACTTTATATATATATATATATATATATATATATATATATATATATATAGTACGATTAAATAATTTTTCTATTAAATTACTCAAAACATAAAACAACAATGACATTTCATTTTCACAGATATATTTACAAAAATTACACAAAAAATCTTCAAATAAGAAAAAGTAAATTTATTCAATAAATTCGACATTGGCTTTGACTACGGATTATAGACGGCTTCGGAATCTCTTTCAAATCTACTGAGAGTCTCCTTATGTAAGTTGATAATCCTCGCCTTTAATTTATCTTTGTTACAAGGAGTTTTGATAGTTTCTCACTCAAATGCACCCTACGCATAGTAATCAACTAGTTGCAATCTGTGGAGTTAGGTGGTCAGATGTACGGGGTGATGTAGTTGCAGAAATTGTCTGACCTCAATGACTGGGTTCCTTTTCTTGTGTAAGATGATGCAGAACCCTGTTGTTAGACACAGAGTGTTCCAGCAGTCACCCTCTAGACACTGGTGAGCACTACTCCTTCAACTGATGTAGGCCTCCTTATTGAGTATGGGATCCCGTAGGAAAATAGACGGGGGCATAACTTCACCATCGAAACACAATAATGTCGACTATATATATTATCGAACTCTTTCCAAATCCTGTAAACTGTCGTCAGATTCACTCTCAAACAATCTGAAATGTTCGTGCTCGAGCAAGAACAAGAACAAGAACAATAGGTCTAAGAACAATAGTAAGAACAAGAACGAGAATAAGAATAAGAACATGAACAAGAACAAGAACAATAGTTAGAACAAGAAGAAGAACATGAGCAAGAACCAGAAAAATAGTAAGAACAAGAATTAGAATAAGAACATGAGCAAGGAAAAGAACAATAGTAAGAACAAGAATAAGAATAAGAAAATGAGCAAGGAAAAGAACAATAGTAAGAACAAGAACAATAGTAGAAATAAGAACAATAGTAAGAACAAGAACACGAGAAAGAACAAGAACAATAGTAAGAACAAGAACAAGAATAAGAGTAAGAACATGAGCAAGAAAAAGAACAATAGTTAGAACAAGAACAATAGTAAGAATAAGAAAATGAACAATAACAATACTTAGAGCAAGAACAATAGTAAGAATAAAACAAGAACATGGATCAGATCAAGAACAATAGAAAGAACAAGAATAAAAATAAAAATTAGAACCTGAGCAAGAACGTGAACAATAGTTAAAACAAGAACAATAGTAAGAAAAAGAACAAGAATAAGAATGAGAACATGAGCAGGAACAAGAATAAGAATGGGAACATGATCAAGAACAAAAACAAGAATAAGAATAAGAACAAGAACAAAAACTATAGTAATAACAAGAACAAGAATAAGAATTAGAACATAAGAAACAACAAGCTCTGTAGTTAGAACAAGAACAATAGTAAGAACAAGAACAAGAATAAGAATAAGAATATGAGCAAGAACAATAGTAAGAAAAATAACAAGAAGAATAAGAACATAAGTAAGAACAAGAAAAATAGTAAGAACGAGAATAAGAATAAGAACATGAGCAAAAAAAAAGAACAATAGTAAGAATAAGAAAAAGAATAAGAATAAGAATAAGAACATGAGCAAGAACAAGCACAATAGTAAAAACAAGCACAAGAATAAGAATAAGCCCATGAGTAAGAACAAGAAGAATAGTAAAAACAAGAACAATAATGAGAACATGAGCAAGAAAAAGAACAATTGTTAGAACAAGAACAATAGTGAGAACAAGAATAAGAATAAGAACATGAGCAAGTACAGGAATAATAGTAAGAATAAGAATAAGAACAGGAATAAGAATAATAATATGAGCAAGATCAATAGTTAGAACAGGAACAAGAATAAAAATAAGAACATGAGCAAAAACAAGAACAATTGTTAGAACAAGAACAATAGTAAGAACAAGAATAAGAATATCAAAAAGAATAAGAATAAACACATGAGCAAGAGCAAGAACAATATAAGAAAAAGAACAAGAATAAGAATAAGAACATGAGCAAGAACAAGAATAATGGTTATAACAAGAACAATAGTAAGAATAAAACAATAAGAACATGAGCAAGAACAAGAACAATAGTAAGAATAATAACAGGAATAAGAATAAAGAATATGAGCATGAACAAGAATAATAGTAAGAATAAGAACAAGAATATGAGCAAGAACAAGAACAGTAGTAAGAATAAGATCAAGAAAACGAATAAGAATAAGAACATGAGTAAGAACAAAAGAATCGTAAGAACGAGAACAAGAATAAGAATAAGAAAATGAGCAAGAACAAGAACAGTAATTAGAACAAGAACAATAGTAAGAATAAGAACAATAATACGATCAAGAGCAAGACTGAGAGCATGAACAAGAGAAAGAAAAACAGTAAGAACAACAGCAAGAGCAATAATAAGAACAAGAGCAAGAGAAAGAACTATGAGTAAGAAAAAAGAGCCAGGGCAACAATAAGAGCAAGACCCACATCAAGAACAAGAGAAAGTGCAAAACAAGATAATGAGTAAGAAAGGAGCATGAACATGAAAAAGAATGTAAAATACTACGCCTCCTTGACCTTACACTCTCGGCGGACCTCAAATGGAATGACTATATTGAATCCATTGCCAAATCTGCTGCTATGAAAGTCGGCTCTCTGTGCAGGGCCCGGAAATTTTTCCCACCTGAAACTATTCTGCACATATACAAATCTACCATCCGCCCGTGTATTGAATATTGCTGCCATATCTGGTCGGGTGCCCCTGCTGCTCTCCTTGGGCTTCTTGACAAAATACAAAGGAGGATCTGTAACGTGGTTGATACTAACTTGGCAGACCGGCTGCAGCCGCTCTCACACCGGCGTGATGTAGCTTCCCTGTGCCTCTTCTACAAGTACTTTCATGGCTTCTGCTCCGATGAGCTTAGATCACTGGTGCCGCCCAAGCACGAATTTACACGAGATACTAGATTAGCAACTAGGTCCCACCCTTTTACAGTTAAACGAATAAGATGTAACCGTAAATTCTACTCCAACAGCTTCTTTTCTCGCGCTTCCCGCCTGTGGAACTCCCTTCCACAAGTCTGCTTTCCCGACAGTTACAATCTCCAGGTGTTTAAATGTAGGGTCAATAGACACCTCCTATCACACTAACTCCCAACTATTCTCACAACACTCTCATCTACCCAACCCTCATTCTCGGTATCCTCACCCGCCTATCACCCACCCTCTGTTATGTCCTATATTTAACCAGCCTTTCTCCTCTCTACGTAGCCCCCTGCACAGTAGTGGCAGTGACATGCCTTGCTCGGGGTGAAACGCTTATAAAAAAAAAAAAAAAAAAAATATCAAGGGCAAGAGAAATAACAAGAATAAGAATAAGTACAAGAAAGTAAATAACTTCAACAATGCCAAGAAGAGCTCCGGAGAGAAGAGTAGTCTCCAGTTGTTTTCAGCTTTGCAGCTCACATTTTGTAACCCTTATTCTGCGTAAGTCATGGAATGTGAAATGGGCTCCGTTCAAGTAAACAGAATTGAAATTTCATCTGCATTCTTTATTTGTAATTTGAGAAAGAAACCTCAGATCGTACTAGGTTCATAAAAGGCATTACAATTTTGAATATTTTCTAATTACAAGGCAGAACATGAAACACCGCCATCACATGTTTGCATCCTTCAACAGAGTTGGTCAGCTTTGCCGTTTCAAGCTAGTCGCAAAAACTCACCGACAGGACAAACATGCGTAAAGCAGCAGAGCCGAAATATCTTAGCGATAACAATTCTAGACACTGTACACATTGGGTGTATTTGGGCGGCAAATACTGTTCGCGTAAAAACAAACGGATGTTCTTTGTTAAGGATATTTTTACATGTATTTCTGAGGGTTTCAGACTGTTTCTTTTATTTACGAACACACACTAATAATACACTATTTAGAGATTAAAAAGAGAGTCGATTCAAATAAAGGTATCCACTAAACATAACATTAAATGTAATAAAAATATGCCGGATTGATGAATTTTAAAAATCTATTAATTCTTTTGAAATTGTATTGCTTGCGTTTTTTTATACGAAACTGCGCAGTTACGTACTTTCAGACATCTGAACAAGAAAGTTGGTCATAAAAGCTCTTGACTATTCGACGTCGCATTTTTCTTCAATAAGATTTTACGATAATTAAGGCGGTAGAAGAAAATAAAGGCCTCTATTCAAATACGTTTTATCCACTAAAAAATAACGTTTAAAGTGATAAAATATGTTGGGTAAGTAAATGAATATCATAATTTTTACTGTATATATACATATACAATACATATATATTATATATATATTTCATTAAATAATATTGACAAAACCAACACTTCTCTAACAGTTTCTTTTCTCACACTTCCAGCCTGCAACACACTGTTCCGTATATTTACTTCCCTGATAGCTACAATCTTCAAGAGTTTAGGGCAACATCAATTGCCTCTTTTTATCTCCTTGATTCCCACTTTCATTTATACTTTTTCTGATATTTCATGTAGCTTGTTCTTTACTTTTTTTTCGCTCTTCTCTTACGTAACTTTCCCCCGCAAAACAATAGCAGTACTGCTTTCTTTGTGGTGAAACAATAACTAAAAAGAAACACATGTCTATAAATTTTATTGTGATCCTTTCCTGTTCTCTAATCAGTTTCTAAAGGATACGATGAAATTAAATTAGAGAACTGGAAAGAACTAGTATAAAAATAAGTAGACATATGTCTATATTATTCAAGAAAAGATGTTTTAATGAAACACAGAAAGTTGTTCAAAATACAGAATACATTGCTTTTGTTGCTCTTTAAAAATTGTATCCCTCCAACTATAGGTTAAACAGCAGAACAGATTGAGTTCGTTCGTCTTGGTTCCACCAGTCTACAGTAGAAAAGAAGGACAACCTACTGCCTAATCAGCCATGGATTGAAAGAGATATGACCGCCCATGCGTGTAAAACGTGTGGCAGTTAAATGACTGACATAAAAATAAAATGAACGTTCTAAAGTGTTTGTTCCTATTTCTAAAATATTTTAGCTTGGTCATTTGGTCTGATACTAGAATGATCGTCTAGCTGAGAAATTCTCAACACCGCCATAGTAGGTTAGAAGATAAGAAAGTCAGATAGTGATTGCGAATGGTCTGTCCAGGGAGACAACGCAGAAAAGTGTTTAAAAAAAGATGAATGTAGATTGGTTCGGAAAGAGCGAAAGAGTGAAAGAGCAAGCAAAGATGAGCCTTTACATCTGTATATAGAAATATCAAAATAATTTTGGCATTACTTATGAGCGAGTGACAATGACAGGTGCTGCTAAACACGAACTAACAGTATTTAAAGTAAAAATGGGGCTACAGACATTTCTCGCGTCTATCTCCCTACTTACCACACTTCAACGAAAATGGGGAAAAAAATCGAAAAAAAAAAGGAAATCAATACTCAAAAGCCACTCTCTGATCTATCTGGTCTGACGGCACTTTACGATACAACCGACAATATTGTCAGTTCTGCGCATAAAAGACATCAACAGGCCACGGTGAAATATAGGTAAAGTATATATCGACATATTGTTTAATATATACGTTAATATAAGTATACATCAACATACATGTAGACACACACCCACACACACTCACACACACATATATATATATATATTAACGTACATATGCAACATATATCTTCAAATGTTCAAAAGTGTAGACGTCCAAACATATAACACACATACACAGACACACACACACACACACACACACACATATATATATATATATATATATATATATATATATATGAGACCTTAACAAAATCATTGTAAGAAAATGTGTGATTTTAAAAATCCATTGCCATTTTCTAGGTAAGTGATGCTAATGCAGAATGTTTTTAACAAAAACTTGTGGAAAAATATAGGTTTTGTCAGAATGACAGAATTAATTGATTTGATGCACACGTACAGACATGAATATATATATATATATATATATATGTGTGTGTGTTTGTCCGTTATATATCTTTGTGCATATATGGTGCTCTCTCTGTCTCTCTCTCACACACACACTTTCTCATTCCCTCTCTCTCCTCTCTATTTTCTCTCTTTCTCTCTCTCTCTCTATATATATATATATACGTGTGGATATATACATATGTGTGAATATATACATATGTGTTTCAGTATATGTGCAATTATGCGAGTGTATTTATATATGTGTAGGTGTATATTATATATATATAATAATATCGAGCATCTGGTACTACTGCGTTTAGGCAATCCCTGTTGCAGATGCCTGCTCAGGCATATTTCTTTTTGTTAAACACCTACAAACTCTATCTGTGGTTCACATTGCATCTATTCTGAAAGGACATTACTTGCCGTCTCTGGAAGAAAGTGCCTTATCATTCTAAACAAGGACAGTACGGTTCAACACTCGGTCACCAAAACTCCGAGCTAGCCCAGCCATCAACGTAGTTCCGTCTACGCAATTTTACTCACCAGGCTTCGGTGAACTCGAGGTATAGTGTTCGTATAGTCCCACCAGCTGGAATCGCTTCTTTAAGTTGATAACATCAAGAAATCGTCTTCCTGACAACTTGTTCAAACGTTTTAATCACTCAGTCACGTACGTGAATATACATTAATACATACATATTTATATATGTAAGTGTGTAAGATATATATATATGTGTGTGTGTGTGTGTGTGTGTGTGTGTGTGTGTGTGTGTGTGTGAGAGAGAGAGAGAGAGAGAGAGAATATAGGTCTCTCACGCGGTGCGTCGTCATACAAACGCATTACAAATTTACAAACTGAGTCGGTTATTCGGTGATTGTTATCGTCGCATAGCAACGTTTTATGTTAACACAAGAAGGTGGATGTCTTATGTTAATGCTCCTGTAACCTCTCTAAAGATGGCTCATGTGAGCCGCACGCTTAGAACCAGCATAATAAAAAAAAATTATCAAGATGTCAGACAATTTTTGTCTATTTTCACCTGAAATTACAGTCAAAATACTATGTTTAGAGTTTTTGAATATAGATTCATTGTCTGTTATATTTAATAATATATGTTTTATATATATAAATATATTGAGAATTTATAAGTGAAAACTTATGGTCCTCAGAGGAGCATGACAGAAACAAGAAGAAATATAATCTATTAAGTGCCATACGTGATACACGTTTGGGTGATCATGTCTCGAAATCCTGGCCAGAAAATTTACCCACAGTAGGTTGTCATTACATTCTGCGTTAGACCGTTTGCCAACTAAGGCTATAGAACCCAATCTCTCCTGCTCTTTAACACACAGCTGGAAGGAGAAGCGACAGATTAACGCGCAAATATTCTTTCTCAAGGGTATTTGCTTGTAAGGGAATGCAACGAATACAACTGGAATTCGAGCTCGGCTCTCCGATTTATTATTACGAGACGATATTCACTGCACCACAACGCACGTACGATAAAAAAAGATAATACTGCAATTATTTCTTTTAGTTTTGGATTAAGTATATTTTCCTAAATTAAAATGAATATTGTAGATATACAAAATTCATGTTTGTTTTTTCTGTTTTTGTTCGAATACTTCCAATCATCCTGATTCTTACGAGAAACAAAATATTTTCAATGCCGTAGGCTGCCTGCAGACATTTTTGGAACTGCAAATATGTATGTACCATAAATATAATGTAATGTAGAAAACTATTTTTCCAGAGCAAACAAAATAAAAACAAGCATAGAAATATGTTATACCTATTTTAATTATTTTATCGCCTTTTTATCATTTTATGCATTATTTAACATATTATCTCCTGGGTAGAAATATACTTAGTTCTTTGGATAATACTGATACGATTATACGAAATATTTCTTCAAATGCCATTTCTATATCAGATAATGTTTCTGATATACAGCATGTCTGTCTTTTATTTTTAATTCAAACAACTTCAATAAAGCTATTTTCTTACATATGCCATGTCCCTTGAAGACGCGAGCAATCATGGTTCACCAAACTTTGTATTTTCGTAGCTATTGTCGTTAATTAGCTAAAGCATTAATTAATTATTGCTGATACAACATGTACAGGTGAAATAATTGCATAAGAAAAATTGTACACCAGCCTGGGTTTCCTTTAATTGATGAATGAGCCAGATAATCTTACATTTTCCGTGGTCAAATTCAGGTGACATTCAGTCACATCCACCCCATGTGCGGATGACTGGCACGTTTTTTAGAACATAGGAGTTTTTCTTCTCTGCGATTTCAAGTATACTGACCAGCTTCTTTGCCTTTCCCTCGGAATGTCATCAGCTATTACAGTTACTAAATTTTCTTCAGTATCTGTACATTAGCAGATGCATGATATCCCATAGTTTGCCTTCACGTAATTCAGGTACTATTCAACCACGTCGCTGTATGTCAGTTTATGCAACCACTTCACTCAGTGGAGGATAATACCACCATCTAAAACAAACATTGCATCAGTTGGTGGCTGAGTTTCAGGTACGTCAACGGTCAGATGACTTTGAATACGTTTTTGTATTTCTCATTTAGAAACTCATTAGTATGTCAAATATTATACAAATCATTTATTTCATTCACTTCAGATTGTTCTAGTTTCTCAGGCTTGCACCACATCGGGGAAATTATCTTGAAACACATCTGACATGCTACTCTCAAAATTTCCTTCAATATCTAGAAGCTTAGCTTCATTTTTCACAAAGGCAAACTCCTCTTTAATGCCGAACATAATCTCTCTCTCTCTCTCTCTCTCTCTCTCTCTCTCATTTGCTTCTGCTACATCAACTTAATGCGATAGCTGAGAAGTCAATTGGTCAGCATCAGTATGTTCGCTCATCAAGATTAAATGCACAAGGAAGTTTGCTTGTAAAGCTCTTGGGACAGACTTTCCAAAAAGACACCCAGGTTTCCACGTAGATGGTAGTCAGTGACTCGGACAACCCAACACCATTTATAAGATATTTTCCTTTGAAACTCATTGAAACAAACATGGAACTATTTTTCTATCCAAGGAAAACTTGTGGAAACATATTTATGTATACGTTGTAAGTGCATGCGCGTGCATTACTTACAGAAAAGAAAAGAAAAAAACTTTGTTCTATTACTATTAAGTACATATCTGTTACTAATCGTTTTATGGAGTCCAAGGATGTAGTGTCCTCCCACATTCTCTGGCAAGAACCCACAATACAACAGCAATAAACAGGTTTCTTCAAGTTGTATTGCAGAACAGTATTCCTGTTAGAACCAGAACAAAAAAAAACACAATAAAGTATAAACAATACACGAAATATTTTTATCAGCAACATTGGAGAAGAAAAGGTAAAAAACTGACATTAAACAAAATTACTGTCTCCCTTATCATTTATATTGGGTCTTCCATTATGCTTTATTTTTCACTTCACTGATCCAAAAAGGTCCAGATAAAGTCCATGTTCAAATAAGTCTGTCTCTTTAAAGCTGATAATATTTATTCTATTCTTATATAAAGCAGTTATAAAATATATTGCATAATCTGAAAACATCACCTCCACTACTAAACATTATATATAGGCATCATAATATTCGAATAAGTCGGAAGACACATTCGAAAAAACTTGTGCATGAAAACCACTTACATGTGTAAATTACTCAAGTGTCTAAGAACCATGTTTTATGTTATAGCACCTTTTTCTTTTTACAATGAAACGGTCATAAAAAAATTCCTTAAGAAGGATGAGATAGCAGTTTCTGTTTTCTTGCAGGATATAAAAATTCGCTTCCAATGATATAAAACATGTCTTAGTAACATTTTTCTGGGCATACATTATATTCATTCTAAATCGACCAGAGTATGGGTTAAAACTTACAATCAAATCCTTCCGCTTTAGCTTATTAATGTATTTATTTTTGGGTGGACTGTGATTAACCCTATATCCCTAATCCTCTCTATATACAGCAAAGAAATTATATAGCAATTTCTTAAGAAAAAACGTAAGAACTAGAAAAATCGGGAGAGCTCAGATGAGTTAACATTCAGTTGACTAGCAGTTATGAATTAAAAAAGTCACGGTAGAGAAGGCAACAGAGAACCAATCCTAAATCTCCTCCTTCTATGTGCCATGATCCTTCAGGACGTATGCGATCGTGACCTTCCAGGTCTTCCTGTCCCTGGTAGCTCTTAGCAAGCTTTCTCCTGTTACCCCACCCAAACCCCGCTCTGTAATCTACCTGTCCAGGTCCTTTAAGTATGTTATCCGCTGCTTTCCCTTGTCTCTCTTTCCCTCTATCTGACCTGTGAGTATCAAATTCTCCCAAACTTTCTTTTTTATTACATGTTCTAAGAACTTCAACTGTCTCTTTCCGATGCTCAGTATTAATTTTCTTTTCGTTTCCATCCGTTCTAAAACCTCATCATTGCTCACATGCTCGATCCGTGATATAAAAAGTAGCAGTACTCAAGGCCAGTGAAAGGGTCGCGTGCCCTCCGTATTTATGATTTGAGTCCCCGATTTACTACATCTCAATTTGTATCAGGTAGTATTCATATAAAATAAACATTGTATTTCAACCTGATCATATACAAAAGCTCACAGGGAATTCAACTTGAAAATAAATACAATGTATCAAAATACAAATTAGAAACATTATATAATAATTATGCGAGTCGTAAATAAATCAACAATGTTTTGCGGTAATAATTAACACCAACTTGCGATTTCTCTCGTTAAAACGTTGAATAATTATAATAGATTCAACGTTATGGATTAAAAACATAGTGATTTTTTATAATGTTTTCTCGAGACATAGCATTAACAAATCTAATTCTTGGACGTCAAAATCCGCGCAAAAATTTCATAATTTAATAGATTAAATTTAACGAATATGAATGCAGGTAAAAAACTCAAATATTAATAAGGGAGCGAAGGTTACAAAGCTCTGCCCGGGGCTCGTAAACAGTCTTGAAACCCTTCCGGTTGAAACGTTTGAGAGGAGTACGCACAGGTCCAGGCAGTAAGAAAATCAATATAATAATTTTTATTTTATTTGTTGTAATATTCCTTATGACTAATAGAAAAGCAACGTCGTTATCTTTTTTTAATCAACTAAAACTTATTTGTGTAAACAACATTCAAAGAGATGATTTTATTAAGGACACATTACATAAATCCTAAAAAATAAACAATTATAAATTAAAAGTTCAGACAGTCATAACATTTTGAAACCATACCATATATCATAATACGTTTCACTTTTAAGAAAGTCAAGATTTTCTTCATTCATTGCATATAATTCATTTTGTTATTTCTGTGTAGCAAAGAATCACATACATATATCGAAAGTTGGACAACAATGAGGCATTATTGATTTTTTGGATGTTAACAGGCTGTAACAATCACTAAACATCAGATCGGTATTCGATCTTTGTAAGCCTTCCCACGTTGTCTTTTCCATATAAGTTACGGCATTTATTTGATCTCCACATACATGATGCATTACAGAAAAACATCTGGTATCTATTTGACTGTAACACTCATCTTTCCTTTCAACCATTAACTTCTGGGTATTATATGAGAAGAAAGGTGCGAGGCAGAAACAATAAAACAGAATAGGAGGTGTTAGTTCAGTATACATTATATATACTTTGTGAAACAACAGTATGTCCAATAGTATTAGATGTGTAATATGTGATTCAGTCCAGAAAATATCAGATTGTCTAAAGCGAAGTGAATATCAACGAGAAGCCTTTAATATACTTGCAATTTTTTCTGTCGAAAATACTCCCATGGCCTGCTGATGAAAATATTACTGTCTATAAACACATATCAAAAACACTATATTACATCATCAACCTTTATTAAACTCATTGTTAAGAAATCTAACCCTAACCCTAACAACCACGATTTGTGTTTGCGTAAAAACGTCTCCAAATAACATGCAGACAACCTTCAAACATAAAGAATGCCTATTACATACGCACACACGTGTGCACCCCCTACCACACACACTGAAATATATATACATTATCATCCGATTCCCGCATATACAAACGTGAATGATGATACTCTTACACGCGTAAATTATACAAGCGAACTAGTCCATTTCACGTAATGTTTGCTTAATAAATGAAATTCAAACAGCGCCAAATATATATATATATATATATATATATATATATATATATATATATATATAGCAGAAAATATATTCCATATCTAATTTTCTGGTGATATTTTATTTGAAAGGCTGTGGAATGTCCATAGCCTAATCGTAAATGTCTGTGAAAATCATAAGAAATTCCAGTTAAAATAGACTTGGAATCTTTGTTTTTGTTTCCAATCCATACCATTTATTTAAAGCTGGCATATGAACAAATTGCGAATTGCAAATACAAATAGGGGGAATAGTATTGAAAATTATAATATTAGCCATTTCTTTATAAGGAAATATTTATCGAGTGAGTGGTTAGTGCTACTGTTGTTTAAGATTTGTCATATCCTCCTACTTATATAGTGTAATTTTTGTTTTGTTTTTGTTTTGTTTTGTTTTGTTTTGTTTTTCGGAAAAATACATTTCTTAAGCTTAGTAGCTCTCTCTTTCTAGCACTGACAGGGAGTTCTTTTCTTAATTTTTGTTTGAAATAGTGTGGATTGTTAGCATCTTTATTAATTAATTGCATAATGAAGATGTTAAGCTTCCGAACTATCTTCGAATTCCACGTGATATCCATTTCATTTGTTGATGTTGTTGAATGTCCTCGCATGATGTGGATTCTGTTACTTGGGACAGTCATTAGTTTGTAACTGCGATGCGCCAGTCTTACGCGGTTTGAAGAAGACTACCATTCACATGCAGGGTTCTTTTTATCGAAGCCATTATTAATCATAGATCTTTGAGTGTAAAATTTAATAAAGTAATATCTAAAGGACAGATGAATTTATATTTATCGATTCGGCTGATTGTATTATGTAAACCTTACTTTTAGTTGAAACACACAGTTGAGTGGAAGCTCTGTTTGTTTATCAAATGCCATGTATTTATTTATTTTTATCTATCGGCCTAAATATTCCAGAAACCAGAGAACGCATAGTTTTTTTTCAAGATTTTTCGAACATTCTGGCCGAAAATAAATAAATATACACAGTTGAATAAATAGACAGAGCATCTATTCAAAGGTGGGTATTCACTAAAAATAACGTTTAAGTAATAAAATAAAGTAATATGCATTTCTATGGTCAGGAAAATTTATTCAGAATTAAGTGAAGGTTCATTTTTTTAATTTTTTTTAGCAATCGATTTGGCAGACATAACTGTAATGATTTATAAAATACACAACGGAAAGAAAATAATTACACACACTAAGAAGAAATCCGAATTTTGTCATATATTTGTCAATTTTAATTCAGAATTTGTGTAACCTGACATCTTTTTTTAATCAAAATCATTCAATCTAAATTACTTTTCGATAACATTTAACATTTTCATATACAATAATTATTATTCTGATTTCTGTATAAAATCCGTGAATTGGTGGTTTCTATGAAAAATTGGCAAACATGGATCTTCTTTTCCGCAATAAGACAATGTCAAAAGGATGTTTTTTTTCTATGAAAAAACTACCTTCACATTTCAGCAATGCTTATTTTTCTAAAAAGCGATGATAAGAATTGGAGTAAAGTCTAAACATATGACGATAGTGAATTTATATACTTTTTTGTACTATAGATTTTCTGTTTTGTTTAACGACATATCAACCTCTGTCGGTTATTTAACGCAAAAAAGGTGAAGTTTTAAGGGTTTTTTTTATATTCAGTTGTAGTGAGAAGGTTGATTTAGTCAGATTTTAATTAAACTTTTTGTTTTTATTCTATTTTCTTTTAGAAAACTGAAAATGTCTTCTAGTTTTGTATTAAAAAATGTTTTACTGAGAATAATTTTTTCCTTCAAAAATGAGTTACAGTAGTAATTTTTTTTTCCAAAATGTCTTGCTAGTAATATTTTTTCTTCAAAAATGTATATTTTTTCTATAAAAGTCTATTTTTATGTCTATATCTTTACAAATGTGTAATTTTATAGTTTAATAGTGTTTTGACCCCAGTTTAGAGGTTAACTATTTGCCCATAGCTGGGACCCTATTAGGTGCTACCACTCCCAGTCAGGGTGAACCTGGGAAAAACTGCAATTAAGATGTGATTCCATGCTCCTCACAACCTTCAAATCAGAGGTCTTGCTGCCGGGTGCAGTTTACCATCATGCCCAGACCTTTTTTTCTATAGAGATTTTACAACAAAGTATTACACAGCACTTGTTTATTCTTTGGATTGTTTATTTACGGGAATAATTTTATATTTTTTCTTCTTCATTTGCCATGTCCATTCAGGACATAGGCGATCATGGACTTCTTGTTTGTTCTGTCTCTTGTCAATCACAATATTTTTCCTCTTAATTTTCTCTCCCAAATCCCCCATCAATTCTGCTCAGGCCTATCAAATAAGTCTCGCGCTTTCTCCGTGATTTTCTTTTCTTCTATCCGTCCCGTGAGTATTAAATTCTCCAGGCCCTCCTTCCTCATTACCTGTCTCAGGAACCTCATTTTTGATGTTAAGTATGAGTTTTCTTTTCATTTACATCCTCTTAAACACCTCATCGTTGCTCACGGGCTTAGTCCATGGTATCCTTAGCATCCTTCTGTAAAACCACATTTCTGCTGCCTCGATTCTCTTCTTCATCCTTGAAGAGATCGTCAAACATTCGCTGCCATACAGAAAGAACGATATCACTTAGTAATTCAATACTTGTTTTAAATGTGATTTTTCCGTCTCTCAATATTCTGGTTAGCTTTTGAAATGCGTCCTTGGCCATGCCAATGCGTCTTTGGATCTCAACCTCGCACTTTAAAAGCTAATACATTTAATGCAATACAATATTTACCATCTACCAACAGATACAGAAAAAAATATGAAATCAATTTTTATTCATAAAAATTTACTAAATTATTAAAATCAGCCACGAGGAAACCCTTATTATTTACCATTTTATAAAGATTGAATCACTTGGCAATTAGCAGATGCTTTGCTAAACATTCCAATAAATAATATAATAAATGCATAGCGTAAATAAAAAATTTAATATGCCGGTATAGTATAAGGCTTACCACTTTCATTCTGGTATAGTATGTGGCCTACCTGGTTTTAATGGTATAAGTGACTTACCACTTTGATTATGATATAATATATGGCCTACCTCAGTAAGAATATATAAGTATTCGGCTATTTATTGAAATTAATTATTTTCCCTAGCTCTAAACCTAACCTGAAAGTTATAATAATTCCTTATAATATGCTTTTTAAGATACGCCATATACCATACCAGTGACAGAATTTCGTAGAACGCATACTATACCGGCACCCAATCTAATAAATTAATCGAGGTTATTATTTTTGCTGTAAATTCTCACGAAGAAAATGAGTAAATTGTAAATCTTTTTTTTTACTGCGGGTATGTTTAAACATGTTTGCTGAAAAATAGAAATAACCTTATGGATTAACGTGTTGTATTGTTTTTCAAAATTTGATGATATCATAACTGTGTATTCTGGCCCTGGATCATATTGTACAGAATTAAACTCAATCAAAACAGGGTGAGAAATAGCTGAGCAGTACTCAATAGGAACAAAACAGGATATCTCATGACATGGACAGCAGAATAAGGGCAATCTATCGCTGTACATTAAGTAAAGTGTTCAGTTTGAAATACTGTCTTCAGTGACATTCTCGCAGACACGATGTGACTTCCCTCTGTCCTTTCTACAAGTATTTTCATGGTAACTGCTCTGACGAGCTTTTTTCCGTGGTTCCCTAACCACATATATTTAAAAATAGTACTAGATTGGCTTCAAGGTTCCACCCTTTTACCGTCGAAATAGTTAAATTTAATCACCTTTTCAACTCTAACAGTTTTTCTCGAACTTCCGGTTTGAGGAACTCCCTTCCGTTTGCTTGCTTATTTGATTGCTAAATTTTGCAAAATTTTAGATGCAACGTCAATTGACATCTTCTCTCTTTTTGATTCCATCCTTCTTTTATCCTTTCTTAGACATCCCCTGTACCTTGTTTTTTCTCTCACTTTAACCCTCTGCACACCAGTGGCGGTCCTGCTTTGCTTGGAGTGAAATGATTATATATAAAAAAAAAATGTTACTTGGATTGAAAACATCTGAAGAAACAGAGCACAACGACCGAAACTGTGAGAAATCAGGAAATAAATATAGGACAGTATTTACATTATTCGGGCTATTGTCCTAATCTTTGTTGCTATTTGTACAACGTTTCAGTCGTTGTACGCTTTGGCCTTTTTCAGGTGCAAGGAATTTCAAACCGAACCCTTTATTACAATCACTGGGGTATATCATTTTTATTCCTTGCCTAAAGCCACTTCTGGTAGTCATGAGATATCTTCCTCTAACCCTTAAATTACTAGTTCACCACTGATGTATCCTGTTACTGAACTCACAAATCTTTTGGTCAAGACTCATGTGTCCGAATAATGTAAATACTGTAAATACTACCTCATCTACGAAATATGGACAAAAATATTGGGACAATTGTTCGAATGTAAATAAATACAATTATTATGTTACTTACAACTTCAAACTGTAAAAATAGTTGTTGGGTTTATTAAATCTTTTAAATATATGAAAATATTTTCATTCACATTTTTAGCAAGGCATTAGTTTTTGATAGAATTAACTTTTAATATCGCGTTCTGTTCAACGTTGTTGGTATGTGTAGCGGCCAACTTTTTAGAATGCTATACGATAACAAAATTATGAAGAGTAAATTCCTATTTAATCTTGTCCTTGGATATTGCTATAAAGGAGAGATGTTTGAATTTAAATTCTTCAGTTACTAACACAAGGAAATGTCTCAGAAACCTCATCGTCATTTTGAAGGAAAATAGACTTCATATGAATAAAAAATTAGTTTATATTTTTTCCGTAAAATATGTTTGCAAAGATGCATACTATATTTGAAGCATAATCAAAGGTCTATGTAACAAAAAAGGGAAAACTTATTTATAGTAATATCAACAAACAATTAACATGTAACTTGTCCGTAATAATATTCTCTGGTAATTTGAATGAGAAATGCAGAACTTGTCCGAACAAATTAGACGAGCGGTATTCAGTGTATCGTTCAATAAAGTAAAAATAAAATTTATACAACGTAAAAAAACAACTTTTAAAGGAAATTTTTTTATCAATGATGTGACGATGCTGAAAACAGTCTCAGAATTTACTATGACAGGAAATTATATTTTTGCCAAACAGCCATTTTATATATACCATCGTCTGAGTTATTTCTCTAACTACTTGCATACAGCAAACCAACTTCAATCAGTTTTTGGCTTTTGCATGAATAGATGCATGCACTCTACGCAGCTAGAATGTTGTATTATAGTTACTGCTTTATTTCTTTTAGGAAAATAATGTTGATAAATCGGCAGTAAAGATGATTATTAATGTGCGTATTATACAAGTAAAATAATGTTGTTGTCATATTTAGTATATTTAGCAGATTACTTGATTTTCCTATTTGTATTTTGTATATTAACAAAAGTATGATCACGTATCTCAAAATATCGATGATATATAAATTACTTACAGTTAGACAAAGGCATAATCATTTCATGAAATGTACGAATACATCAATGCATGACTGTCATTTGTTTGAAATCCGATGACGAATAATATTAAGAAATTCTTATGGATGACAATGAGTTGCTATGGACAGCATAAGATGATGTAAAGACGATGCATAAAACCAAATACACGTGTAGCTATTATTTTTTTAATTATTTCACCCCAAGCAAGGCGCTAATGCCACTAAGATGCGAAAACATACTGGGTGTGAAAGAGAATGAAAATATTAGAAGGAAACCGGAAACCCAAATTCTAAACAGGAAACAATGGATAAACTCTAATCCTATTCAAAAGTCTGAGGCAGAGTGTGAATTGAAGTATAGGCGAACTTATCTACTACTATCAAAGAGAAAATAAATGAATAATCAGTTAAAACATCAAATTTCAGGGGGTGACTTTAGAAATATAGAGTAGAAGTAGGAACCGGAAACACAAATCTGGACAGGAAACAAGAGATAAACCTCTACTTCTGTTAAAACGACTGCGGCAATAGACGAACCTATATACTTCTATAGTTTTTTAATTAAAGTTTTCACTACATAACATCCGATTCATATACACTATTGAAAAGTAAGTGATCATTTGGAAAATTATTATCATGTGAATGTGCTATTTTTCATTATTGGCTGCGGAATCATTACGATACCTGTATTAAGAAAATAAATTATTGTATTCGAATCTATCATGATGAATGATTTAAGTGAATAAAAATGCAAATTAAAAATGTAAGTTAAATGGTCAATAAAATTTCAGAGTTTAGGCTGAGATGCTAGAAATATAGAATTGAAGTAAACTTTACAAGTAACCAGAAACCAATACCAAAACAACAAGCAAGTGATAAAATTCTACTCCTGTTCAAAAAACCGTGAAGCAGTATGAATGGGATGATGAAAAAACATTTATATTCCTATCGAATGAAAAACACAAATAAGAAATAAACAGTAAATGAAAATTCAATGTTTAGGCGGAAACGCTAGAAGTATAGAGTTGAATTAGTCTATCGAAGTCAGTCGAAACCTAATCATAAAAAGTAAACAAGTGATAATCCTCTAATCCTGTTCAGAAGATCGGGTTGGAGACTGAAAAAAAAAACAGGTGAACCTATCTACTCTTATTAAAAATATATTAAATAAAATTATAGAGTATATAGAGAGCTTATAAGTATAGATTTGAAGTAGACTTTACAAATAACGAAATTATAATTTGGTAACATTTTTTAGAATTAGATTAATGAATTATTTATAGAAATGTGCAATACTAAAATTACAATTGATTTAATTTAATGTTTGTTGAAATAAGAAGATTTACACTGTCAATTAATATATTTTTAAATGTCCTGTTTTTTCAGGGTGTAAGCGATCATGACTGTCCACGGCCTTCTTTTTTTAATTACTGTAAATTGCCATTCACTCTCGGGATGTTTAGGCTTTTTCTCCACCATTTAAAATTCAGTATGTTCCTTTCCTTGGAATAGTTGCCACTCATGTCAAATGTTCCCAACCTACCTAGTAATTTAACACATTATAGAATGTAGTAAATGCATATAAGAATAAGAAATTATACATAAGTAGTAAGAAGATTTTTTAAAAGCATAGTAATTTACCCAAAACAAGAGAGGAATGCCACTAGTGTGCAGGGGTTTACAAAGAGTGAAACTAAAAGAGAATACTCAGAATAGGAAGGATTGAGAAAGAGACAAAAGATAAACAAGATTTAAGGTGACAGGAGATGGCGATTGATGTTTCATTTACATTTTGAAGATTAAACAGGTAATCAAACAAACAGAAAGGAGTTTCACAAGTGAGAAGTGCGAGAAAATAAAATGTTGAGGTAGAATTGGCGGTTGCATTTAGTTATTTCGGCAGTAAAAGCGTGGGACGTAGTTGCTCGTCTAGGAGTCCGTTTAAATTCATATAGTCAGAGCACTATGGAGCATCAAAGGAAAAAGCTCACGAGAGCAGATGCCATTAAAATATTTGTAGAAAGTCAGAGCGATGCTACGTCGCGTCGGTGAGAAAAGGGACCTTCCATGACGAGAAATACGAATTATAGACACTACAAAGAAGCAAGTACACAAATGTAAATATATCGGAGAAGTTTTTAAATCCGAATGCTCGTTTAATATAGCAAAGCGTGCCTTTAAAAGACATAAAAATATTAACAAACAAGATAATCATATTATAAACGAAGAGTATTCAACTGGATTATATTTCTGATATGAGGGAGTATTTACACTATATATTTATACTCATCTTGGTTGCCACCTGTACGATGTTTTGGCTGTTGTACGCTCTGGCCTTCTTCAGGTGTTAGGAATTTCAAACCGAGCCCTTTATACAATCACTGGGGTATATCATTTTCATTCCTTGTGCAAAGCCTCTTTTGGTAGTCATGAGTTATCTCTCACTAATCCGATTCTGTAAGTTATTTTTTTACTATAACTGTAGTCTGATATTGAACTCATAACTCTTTGGGTAAAGTCACTGGAACTAACTAACATCTATATCTACTGGACCATGTGTCATTAAGTGGATATAGACGTTGGATAGTAACTTAGACGTTGGATATAGACGTTATCTAGTAGTTTAGAGAGAGAGAGTTCAGTTAGAGGGATATACGTCATGACTACCAAAAAGGCTTCGTACAAGAAATGAGAATGATATAGACCAGTGATGGTAATATAGGGTGCGGTTAGAAATTCCTAGCACCTGAAGTAAACCAGAGCGTACAATTGCCAAAACGTCGTACAAATGGCAATCAAGATGAAGACAATAGTCCGCATAATGTAAATAATGTGAGTACTGAAGTGTTATGCAATATCAGTCCTCCTATATCACAGTGTATGATAAACGATATAATCACAAATAAAGAAAATACTTCAGGCAACTGAATTTTGTTCTACAAAAGGATCCTAAGAATCCTATGGACTAAACACGTGAGTAACGTGGTCTTAGGAGAAATGGAAACAAAAATGACACTGATGTATAGAATCAGAAAGATAAAGATGAAATTTGTAGGTCACATAACGAGGAAAGACTGCTTGGTAAATTTGGCACTCACAGGATATACTGAGAATAAGAGCGACTGATTAAACCAGTGAATGACCTACATAAAATTCTTGTATATATAGATGGCAAAAAGGGTTGGGAGAAATAACAAAAAGAAAAAAAAATACTAGATGATATGATGTTGTGAAGAGACATGATCGCCTACATCCTGAAAGAACATGACATATAGAAGAATATATATATTGCCAGCTTTATATTAGTTTTATTAAAGTTTTAAAAAAATAGTGTGTATTTATTATGTTGCAGCAAATTTCATAATGATTTGAGCGTAGCAGCATAATAATCTCGGACCGATGATGATCATGATGATCATGATGGAAGAGGATGCGTATCGCAGAGCTTAATGAGAGGGTAAAGAAATTACTTACTTGCATCCAACGAGCATTCAGATTTTATAAATAAAAACCAAAATAATAGTTCTAAAATTGCTCGAATGTAGTGAGTATATATACCTCTCTCTTTCTATTTCTATCTCTTTCTCTACATAAAGATTCTCTCTTCTCTCTGTCTCTTTCTGTCTGTCTGTCTGTCTCTCTGTCTGTCTCTCTCTCTCTCTCTGTACATACAGTTTTTATATATATCTTTAGAAATGAACATAAAGGTATAGATCAGATCAATATATAATATATATAGAAGTATAGATTAGATTAATATATATCTGTCTGTCTGTCTGTCTGTCTGTGGATGCTTGGACTTGGACCCTATTTCTTCTGAAATTAACATTAAACAATTTCCAAAGAAATTTCCTCCACAGCTGAGAATTATTTTTCGTAAATTGAAAAGGTCGATCCATAAAATTAATCAACAGAAAATATCTTGGCTTTTATAAATTTTCTCTGAATTTGTAAGAAATGTTTGGATGAATTGCTTTAGTAGCGTTATATGTCGGTTTCAGCTACTTTATTGATAAAGTCCATAAGAAGACGAAACGTTTCGCCTAAGATAAGTTTTCCATTTGCCTTTATTCATCATCATATAAATAGTCATGTCTATCTGTCTGTGTATTTGTGTGTCTCTATTCTAACGAACCCTACCTCTCCGAAACCATTGGTCCGATTCAAACCAAAATTGGCTCACCTGTCGATCATGACATAAACCTTTGATGTACGCAAACATGTTTGAATTGATTTACAGGGTACGACAGAAATCTCTGAAACGCTTAGAATTTATTAACTTTTCTCCTCCAGGACGCCTTTTGCGAATTCAACCAAAATCGAGTAACTTGTAGATCAAAGTCCAAACCTTGATGTACTCAAGACGTTTTTGAATCAATGTATAGGTTTCGTCAAAAATCAACGACAAACATATTTTCGGGCGGACTTTTGCGCACTTTTATTCAATTTTCCTAGACACTTTGCTCAAACCCAAAACGAATCGCTGGTATATCAAGAGCCAATGCCTTGATATGCGAACATAAATTTCACTCGGTGGTGCAGCAAATATTGGTGGAAAAATATTGCGTTTTGCGATCGTATATTTCTCTGAAAGGCTTACTTGTATTCCAACAAAAACTGTTTTTTTTTTGTAAATTTTACCTTATCTTATGCCATAACAGTTTCACGTTTTCTACAAGGTGCCAACCCCTCCGATGTTGCAGGGTCAATGCATCTAATTTTTCTGCGTAAAAACATCATTGCATTACATTACAGCCCCCCTGCTCTTCCAATTGTACAAATATAATTCCCGTTTACTGGCAATATTGACAAAGCAATTATCTCGTTTTACAAATACAACAAAAACCAAGATTACTTCGCAGCTTGAGTTTTTCAATAAGCACTTGATCTTACCATTTCAAAATAACTACTAAAAACCCGAGCAACTCCAGGCTATACAGCTAGTAAATATAAATTAGATTAATATATAATATATAAAGTGTAACTAATTTCTGTTTTTCCTGGTATGCAGTAATATGAATCTAATTTGGAGTGTATGATGAAATTTGTTTGGCATTGAAAAATATTACATCATCCGTAATTGCATCAGATTTTTATCAAGCCCAAACATTATTGTTTGGCTGTCAGTTAGTTGTCTTACGGTCATTGTCTGCGGTGACCGTTACTCCGCTGAAGCACACGAAAATTGTTACACGAACATACAGGTTAGAGATTGCGGATACTGTTGGTGTCAGACTTTCAACTGTGAGTCGTGTCAACAAGTCGAAGAAACAACGTGAATTCCTCAGTCCAAATGTAAAGGAATGTGCAGTTTGAAAAAAAAAATCAATGCTGAGAGACGATGTATACGGGATCAGTGAAAGTGTGAAAGATCTGAGGAAGACAATTTTCGTTTTGTTTCAATTAATTTGCACAAGTGTATATATATATGTGGGGGGGCGGGGGTGTAAAATTAATATATAAACGTGAGTGTGTGTGTGTGTATGTGCATGCTAGCATGTGCACGTGCCTGTTTCTATCATATGTTTCATGTTGATGTCTAAAAATATACAGGAAAATATGTATGTATTCATTTGTAAAAACGTTTTTGTGTTCTTCTTTATAATGAGGTTATATTTGTATATTTGTTTTTTATGTCGGGGATCTTAAAGTCATGTACACAATGGTAAGTGCAAAAAAAGACAGCAATCTTCAAAGATTTGTAGAATCAAGGTTAATTTGCACAAGTGTATATATATATATTTGGGGGGTGTAAAATTAATATATAAACGTGAGTGTGTGTGTATGTGCATGCTAGCATGTGCACGTGCCTGTTTCTATCATATGTTTCATGTTGATGTCTAAAAATATACAGGAAAATATATATGTATTCATTTGTAAAAACGTTTTTGTGTTCTTCTTTATAATGAGGTTATATTTTTATATTTGTTTTTTTTATGTCGGGGATCTTAAAGTCATGTACACAATGGTAAGTGCAAAAAAAGACAGCAATCTTCAAAGATTTGTAGAATCAAGGTTAATTATCATTAATCAAGGGTAAAGATTAAAAACGATTAAAAACGATTAAAATAGGATCAAACAACATTTTTGAGAAATAATCGCGTCTTTAAAATGTTTTCTTCTAGCTGAATTTTAAGACCTAAAATATAAACAAAAATTTCTTTTGTATTTTGATTTTCTTTTTGTATTTTCTTGTGATGAATTCTTTTTTTATGACGGGTAAATAAAGTGGGCTACTATTCCATCAGAAAATGGTGAAAGCGAAATAATTTCCTAAAATACTTCACATTCCTGAAAAAAAAAACACAACAAAGAATCTTCAACATTGTCGGTCCCGACCTATCAGTTTCACCTTTTTCCAACGCTGTAACGTAGCTTCTCTTTGTTTTTTCCGTAAATATTTCCACAGAAATTAATTTGGTGTGCTTTCCTCAGAGGAACCTTCTCATCAGGATCTTAAGCTCATGACTAAATTAGTAGGTCTAGACTGACATAATTTTACTGCTCAAATTGCTAGTTGTAATCATAAATTCTCTGTTAATAGTTTCTTTATCGGCTTTTGCCTGTGGAACTCCATTCCGACTTCATGCTTTCCTGTCAATCACAATCTTCAAAACTTTAAATGCAATGTCAATCGACATGTCTACTCGTTGTATCTTGATTTTTATTGTCGCTTTTGTTTGTTTTACACTCACTAAACCATTGCAGCCTTATTACCATTTTTTTTTTTGGAAGGGTGGATGAACCTTCTTGTAAAGCCAATAACCATCTAACATAGTCAGGTATACAGTAATTCATAACTAAGTATGAAGCTAGTTTGATGATGAAAAGGCATGGCTGGGTAAACGGCTTTTTAGAATGTCGCCTCAAGGCCAAGGGAGATATTAACTCTGTCCTATCAATGATCAAAACGAACCCTCAAGACTGAGTACACCGGCTTAAAATTGGCCTGAAGCTCCACCATGTCTGCTTGCCTACGTTGCGGTACGTTACCTTACGAACGACACGTTACACATGAATTACCTTTCCGGCTTTCAAACAAGATATGTGAAAAGAACTGATCAGCTCGTCAGATGTATAGCGACCCTACAACCACATTCATTCATGGGTCTGATGATAATGACTATGATGATGTGAAAAAATGCAGCAAAACGCACTACAATTTTAAACAGTAAAACCGATGAAGATATATATATATATATATATATATATATATATATATATATATATATATATTAATGTCTTGTTTTGCTTAGTTGTTAATTGAAGTTATTCTAAAGTGTTTTATAACCTAAGAAATATATTCCTAAAAGACATTACAAACGTTATTGGATATTCTTCTAAAAGAATATATTTTCTCGATAATACAAATAATATAAAATAAAATAGAGACACGCAACAGTTTAAAAAATATTTATCTTATTTATACTTTTATATGATATGCACTAATGTAATTAATTTATAAGTAATTGAAGAAATTCAACAGTAAAAGTCTAAATGGTTGTGAGCTTCGTAAAAAGAAAGGTGTTCGATTGCATATGAAGTGTAATTAAAACCGACAATGTATAACGAAAGTGTGAAAATATTAGTTTCTTTTTTGTTTACAGTTCTGCATTATTTCAAAGAAACCAGAGAATGTAACAAATTTTAAAAAAATCAATAATTATGATTATTACACATACACACGAGTGCAGAGATATACGACTATACACACAGACAGAAATAAGCTATATATATATATATATATATATATATATATATATATATATATATATATATACTGGGATGTGTGTGTGTTTGTGTGTGTAAAATATTTCTGATAAGAAGCAAAATCAATAGTTTAAATATATACTACTAGCTGCATTATATATATATATATATAATGCAGCTAGTAGTGTATATGCAGTTATATATTTAAACTATTGATTTTGCTTCTTATCAGAAATATTTTACACACACAAACACACACACATCCCAGTATATATATATATAATGTTTAATTGTGAAAATATTTAGCGCCAAGGTTGTTGCTTTTACAGTGGTTTTACCGATAAAGTGTATTTTGGCAAGCAGTTTTTTTTTTATCGAAAAGTGCTCAATATCGGAGTGGGGATAGAGCGTTGATAATTACAAAAGGTTTGTTAGTTTAAATGTGCAGATTCATGCCGATTTCGAAGTTTCATGAGAACACCGCTGTGATGTTCTCATTCGTTAGAGCTGCAAACCAGAGATAAAATGAGATATAATACATACATACATACATACATACATACATACACACACACACATATATATATATACATACATTTATATACTTAATCTGAAGGTAACGTCAATCATCTAAGTTACATATTTTATATTTGCTTTAATTCTGTATAAAATGCATTATATATATATATATATATATATATATATATATATATATATATATATATATAAGTTTTATTAAAATTATAGCCAAAGCACTTTCGCATACAGAATTATATATGTCTATATAATTTTTGTCCACAGGGAAAAAAAAGTAAAACCTAAAGAAAAAGTAAATAAAAAATGTAACTGCAGTAAATTATTTGTCGTTTTTAATTAAACTTGTATAAAAAGGTATGCTGACTAAATACACAATGGGTGTTTTTTTGCATGTATACAGAAGTAGTAAACCATACTCAGTTTGACCTCCCACCTTAATACATGCTTTTGCTACATAATACGCACATAGCCTGAACTATATACAGCACTGAATTTAAAGTCATTATTATTATAGACTAGTGTCTAACCAATGTTAAATAGTCTAAACTCCCATATTTTTAAAAGAAAGGTATGGTGAGACGAAGAGTTGGATTCATACATTTTCCAAGGCTATTTTCACATGACTGAAAGCAATTAAGTCGTATATTATTCGAGATCGGCTCGCCAACATATCCCTAGAATGCTCTACCTATTAAACCACCCGCAAATCTAACAAGCACGAAGCGGCGTTGAAAGATTTCTGTCCACCCAAGAAACAGTCGCAAAAAATATCTTGTTATTTAGTTAGATTTTAGGAAGTGGATCAAATAGAGAACATTTATGACCCGCACCCTCATCCCGCCTGAGCTATATATAATTAAACAAACATTTGTATTTACGTAAAAAGCCTACGATTTTATTGTCAGAGATAACTCAAATCGAAGTGAGTGTCGATGATGATGATTACGAAGAAGAAGAAGAAGAAGAAGGAGGAAGAGGAGGAGGAGGAGCAGCAAAAGGAAAGAAAACTTCGCTTTTCTAAATTTCAAATGAAATCAATCATCGGTATTTTGAGTGGAAAACTTAAACTGTCTGCAAAATTATTCTGTTTTCTTTCATGCAGTCTACATTCTTCTCCTTCACTTTGGTTCTCTTTCATTCTTTTCGCAATTTCCCATTTTTCATTTTTGTCTTTATTTAAAAAACAAACCAATTTCCAAAATGCCAAATTACATATCTAGATATTTCTCCGCTCAACAGATTCGTAATGGTGAATACAGTGTACTGGTAATGGTAATTATAAAATTAGTCATTTCTTTTTTGGTATTCATAGATCGAGTAGCCGATGCTACTTTCTGTTAAAAGTTACAAAATATTTCTCGTAAAAACATTTTCCAAAGAAATATGTTTCTCAAGTCCACTAAATGATATTGCTTTTTCCAGTATTCATAGGTTAGGATTCCAAGTCATTATCGATTGCACCATCCGCACATCCAAGTTTGCAGCACATGGTTTTTCAAGTGGTCTCGGATGTGGCCGTAAGCCGGACAGCTGATTTACATCTGGTCAGAGAAAAATAAATTGGGATATTTTTAAATCGAACTCTTTGGAGTAACTACCTTATATTACGGAGCAATTAGCCGTAGGCGTAGACGATAATGATAATATTAGCCTTTTCTTTATAAGAAAAATTTTGCCATTCATAGATCGAGAAGCCAGTGCTATTTTCGGTTAAAATTTATCAAATCTTTTTCTTAAAATAATTTTTCAGGAAATAAAAATCGTCATATCTGAATTTTGTTTTAATTCAATAACTTATTCACTATTTCAATCAAAAATTTTCCAATCTTCATCAGGTATATCTTGTGTAATTAAGACATTATGTTCCGCCCATGCATTTTTTCTCCGAAATTATTATTATTATTCTGCATTTTTAGTGTTGTTAGACTTATGTCCGACATTAATTAAACTCGGTAGAAATTCTACTCTTTTTACTGATGACCATGCATTCAATTTTTTGTCGTTTATTTGTCGTCCTTTCTTTACGCTTTCTTCAACTACCTCTGTAGAAGGTCTTGTAGTTTCCATTCCGTGTCTGCTATCAGCACTGTATCATCTGCGTATCTTATATTGTTTAGATAGTGGCCGCCAATGACGGCATGACTTCTATGTCTCTCTAAATTGTCAAGGTGTATAGATTGAATAGATCTGGTGGGAAGACATATCCTTGTCTAACACCGTTTTTGTATTTGTATATTTGATGAACTTGTTTCTTTCACGTATGCTGACGGTGTTCTGCCATTAGAGGTCCTTGATTACTCTATTGTTTTTTCTAAATATATATAGGTTTCCGAGCGTCTCTATCAATGCTTTGTGGCGTATTTTGTCAAATGCCTTTGCGTAGTTTATGAAACACAGGAACACTTCCTTCTAGACCTGTATTTCCCTTTCTGATAAAATTTTAAGGATAAATATCATATTTCTTGTTCCAGTGTCATCGATGAAACCGGACTGTTCTTGTTCTATCTCTGGCTTGATTTTGATGCCCACTCTATTCATCAAAATTCGGATAATGAGTTTTATTATTTGACTCATTAAGCTGATTGTTCGGTGGAAGTCACATTCTTTTGCGCCTGGCTTCTTTGGCAGTGCTATGAAAATCGATCTGCTTAGGACTTCCGGTATATTCACCACTGTTTTAGATATCATCTATTATTCTCTAATTTTGTCGATGCTGAAATCGTCAAAGACTGTCAACATCTATATTACAATGCCGCCAGTTCCAGCTGCTTTGTTTCTATTCAGTATGGCCATTGCAGCTTCCACTTCGGATTTTAATATGCCTGCTCCGTTAGTATATATCGATTGCTCTCTCTTGTTTGGGAAGAGATCTCATTTTCCCATCGCTAAAGTCTAACTTCTGTCTCTAATAGAAGCATTCCATTCTTGGATTTTATACATCCTGTTCATCAGTAAAAAGAGGAATCCAAATGCCAGCCACATGCTAGGGATACTAAAATCAAGAAGGTAGAGAAATTTAGGTATCTGAGAAGTGTTCTAACAGAGGATGGTAAGTGTAACACTGAGATCCGAAGGCGAATTGACAAGGCTAATGATGCACTCCAAAAACTGAGTAGACAAGAAAATTTGGCTGGAAACAAGAAGAGAGTAATGGATAGGAATGTGATGTCTGCCCTGCCTTTTAATATGGCAGTAAATGCTGGAACATTTCAACGAAGTTGAAAGGAAGACTTGAAGCAACCGAAATAAGGTTCTACTGAAGAATACCGAAGATATAATGAACCGAACATGTGTGCAACGACAAGGTTTTGGAGAGGATAGAAACGAAAAGGAAACTAATATTTAACACCAGGAAAAAAAAACTGCAGTTCCTAGGACATTTATTTAGAAAGAAGGACTTAGAAAACTAATACTCACAGGTCAGATAGAGGGAAAGAGAGACAGGATAAACCAACGTGTAACATATTTGATGGGTTTGAGCAAATGGATGGCAAAGCTGGGTTAGGAAGTGTTAACAAGGAAAAGCGTGTTAAGAGCTACTAATGGTAGAGAGATGTCGAGGACCATGATCGCTTACGATCTGAAAGAAGTCACATAGACAAGAAAGTCTATTTCTGTAAGGATTGCTTAATTGTAAATATTAAATAGCTGGTGAGAAGATACTTCTCTGTCTTGCATCATTCAAACAAAATAAGTTTCGTATCAAATTAAAGATTAAAATTGTATAAATATAAAAACATAATATCATACAAAATTAGTATTAACCAATTAATGCTAACTAATTAATTAAACATTATATTTGTTTAAATGCCGAGTCACATTCAAATATGGAAAACTTATAGCCCTCTAAATTAATTTCCTATCACTTGTAGCCTATACAATTATCGGCCCTTAAATATCCCACCTCATTGTCTATTTACACAAGATAGTTCAGTATATCATTCAATATATACCCCTGTCATTGTTACCTATCGGTTTCAGTATGTTTTGCAAGGGTCAAATATTTCAAACACAATTTCTTTATTATATATCAAAAAACGTCTGCAGTCTCTTCTTGATTCTAAGAAGAAGCATATTTCTAATAAAAAAAACCCATGGTCTACTATGTTCCTTTCATAGTATCCAGTCTCCTCTTCATCTTGGAGAATTTGTCCAGTATTCATTGATATATTGAAGGATTGATATTACGTAATGGTTCAGTGATTTATTCCTAACAAATATTTTTCTGTTTTATCAGAGTTACATTATATATCATTGTAAGAGAACTTTCAGTATTGCTATGTTCATATGTAAATAAGTTATGGGAATTTCATCTCCTATCAATAATTATTCATTAATGTTTCTTATAAAAGTTGTTTTTTGTTAGTCAGGTTTTATGTCAGCGAAGTTAGGATAACATGTTTTAGAATTTATTTTTTTTAATCATCTCACCCCAAGCAAGGCATTCCACTGCCACTATTGCGCATGGGGCTACTTCGGGGAAGGTAAAGAGAAGGACTGGTTAGACATAGGGAATGTCAGGAGGAAGGTGACAGATGAGTAAGGATACCGAGGATGAGGGTTGGGCAGATGGGAAGAGTGTTTGATAGAATGGGAGCAGGTTAGTGTGTTAGGAGGTGTCTATTGACCTTACATTTAAACTCCTGGAGATTGTAGCCGTCGGGGAAGCAATCGTGTGGAAGAGAATTCTACAGTCGGGACATGCGAGGAAAGAAACTGTTGGAGTAGAAGTTACGGTTTCATTTTAAATATATCCCCAAAATATATACCACAAACTAAATATATTTGATTAGTAAAGTACACAATAAAAATGAAGCATAAACACTATTATCATGTTAATTTGTGTTCTTTTCGATTTTATAAACTTTATCAGTTTTCCATAGATTGATTATGCTAACGTTTCAGACATTTTGCCTTCAACAGTACTGTCAGCAGTTTTATTTATTGTCTAATACATTTGTTTGCATATTATATACATTCTGTATATCTTGCACGTGCAGTGTGACTTCAGTACGTGGGCTATCCTATCTATTCACAGTTCATTGTCCATTGTAGTGCTTATCAAATTTTGTCTTTCGATATCTATCCTAATCTCTGTGCTGCCACCCATTTGCTCAAGGTCTTTGTGCAGGCTATGTCTTGCTTTACTTTGTTCCTCTTGTCTTTTTGCTATGTCTCGTAATGCCTCTTCTGCCAAACGTTACTTATGTTATTCGCTTTTTTCTTCTTTCCTTGTTGTCTTCAATACGTCCTGTGAGTGTCAGATTCTCCAAACCCACTTTCCTTATTATGTTTCTCTAGAAATTTCAGCTTATTACATTCTGATGTTGAATATAAGTATTCTTTTTTTACAGAATTTTTTTTTTAAATTTCGTCCTTGCTGACATTTTCATTTCGTTATCAGCATCGTTCTGTAGAACCCCATTCCTCTTGCCTGAAGTGTCTTTTTCATCTGTAAAGAGATTATTCAGCATTCACTGCTATGCAGGAAGTCCGATATTATGTAACAGTCTAATACTTTTTTCTTTGTTTTGAACGAAATGTTATTATTTCTTAATTCTTTGCTTCTCTTTTGGAAGATTTATTATTTATTTATTTCGTATTTCAGTGACTTTTTTCCTTCCTCTGCTAAAACACTTCTTAGATATTTATTTTTTTTTGCGGTTACTTGATTTTCGTATCTCCAATTTGAAATTTATTTTTCAGCTTTAATCCTCCTGACACATATACATTTCGTCTTCTCGCTTTCCTTTCCTAACATGCGTACGATTTCCTTCAGTTTCTATCCTGTGTCTGCTATCAACATTGTGTAATCTGCATATCTAATATGAATAAGATAGCAGTTCTACTTCTCTAGGCAACGCTTCACGGTAAATGTAGACTCGGTCCGGCCAGATGACACCTCACCGTCTTAAACTACTATCTATTGTTTACTGAATTCATTTTCGTTTGGCCCAGTATCAGTTCCGGATTATTTTAATATTCTTCCCAATAATAGTAAGCTTTTCTGATAATAAATAGACTATTTTTCACGCCCTAATATCTTGAGCATCTTGTCATTGTTATATTCATTTGATATAGTTGAAATCTTTCTTTGTTTTACGGAGGAGCGCAAAGTGAACACTAGTATTTATATTTACATATTTAATTTCTTTAGACACAATTCCTGTCTGTGTAAACAGTATTTTTGATAATCTCTATTGTTCCCAATCGTAGGCAGCTCTATTTAATTTCCCTATTCTCATGGTATGCCAATGAACTATTATTTTCTCTCCCATTTTTGTATCCAGTGTAACAATCTGAGATAAGGATATGAGTTCGACAAGGCGTTAAATCTTACCCTTCTTTAGTGCCCATGTCTCCGCCCCACCAGAAAAGTGACGGGTTATACAGACTTCAGTACTTGAAACTTTGACTGAAAGCTGGTTTCACTGTTCTGTTAGATGCTATTAAAGGCAGCAAATGTTCTTTGGGTCTTGCTAATTCGTCTGTTGATATCACGGCTGTAGTTGTTGTCAGATGTGCTGGCGAGTTCAACATACTAAAAATCGTTGACTGCTTCGTATGTTGACATTTGGACGAATGATGCCAAACACCATGATATTTGCGGAGCGATCTTCAAATCCGGTAATGTGAAAAAAAGTTTGTCTTGGGGGAATATACATTTTTGAATATACTCAAAAACAGTGTTGTTCAAGATTTTACGACAGTTCTAGTTATTTGTCCCGACTTTATCTTTGATTTTATTGTCCACAATAATAGCTGAAAACGTTACTTCCCCTATTGCCATTGCCTTTTAAGTGTGGTCTCTGCATATTTCCTTGAAGATTCCAAAGTCAAAACCAACAGTCATGACCCTTTTAATGTTAGTCTATATACATCAGAAAATGAACTGTTTAGCTTTCGATTTTCTTGTACTACTTCATCAAAAGTTTCTCTTAGTGATCTTTACTTAATCTAGTTGTTTTGATTGCATGTATGTTTGTAATGTTCTTTCATAATTTGTTTATTTCTCAGATATTTGTTATAGATAAATCCATTTTTATTTTATTTTTTTAATATTCATTTCAGTTTTAACCTATTAACTTTTCTCATAATATGAGATTTCAATTGATTCATTTTCAGTTCTCTTGTATATCCGCCCTGTAGTCTATGTTTAATTGCACAAATTTAGCCAAACTTTTGGTACCAGCCATATGCAACACCTTGTTTTCGTCGTTGAGGTTATATTTTATACTATAAGTCATTAAAATCTTCATTTAATGCAAATTAAAACTAATATCAGTGACTAAATTGTTATGTGCATTTCTTTTCAACATAATTAGTAATAATTGGTTTGCATAAAACAACTGTATTCTGTCAAAAACGTTGTAACTAATTCAATTAAAAACAAATGATAACTGCCGAAATTTCAATGATATATATATATATCGAGAATCTATGGGCAAAGCATTCAGCCTTGTCTGCTGAGGAGGTGAGGACCTCAAACTCGTTTGTTAGTGGGGGTATTGAGGACTTACTCTTGGTAAGCACGCGTTTGCAGAGGCGCCAGTAGTCTTTGGTACCGAACTCGGAGGATGCTATTTGCTGCTTCATCCTGGCAGCAGACAGCGTCTTAGCTTCGTTAAGTATCTTTTTACACTTATTACGAGCTGAGGCGAAAAGGCGCCTGTTTTGATCCGACACGTGGCTACGATAAAGCCGGAAGAAGTGATTCCGGTGGGCAAAGACGGCCGAGCAAGCGGGCGTGAACCAGGGAGGCGAATGGGATTTAAGCTGAAATTTCCTGGCAGGGATGAATGCATTGATGCTATGGTTCATTTGAACAAGTGTTTTTGTAATTTTCAAAGAAATTTCTTTGGACCTGTTTTAAGCTCTTTATTATTTATTCCATTTTATTTTATTTTTACTACTAAGCTCCTATTTCCACCAACAGCTACCTTTCACAGTCATCTACAACCAAAATGGTAAAATAAGATTATTTTACCAAATGGCTTGTAAAGGTGAGAGGGATTGGAAAGATTTATTTATTTTTTGAAACTTGCTAAAGTTATGTATTTTTTTTACTATTTTTTGCTTGATGCTATGGTTCATTTGAACGAGTGTTTTTGTAATTTTCAAAGAAATTTCTTTGGACCTGTTTTAAGCTCTTTATTATTTATTCCATTTTCTTTTCTTTTTTTTCTTTTTACTACTAAGCTCTTATTTCCGCCAACAGCTACCTCCCACAGTCATCTAGGACCAAAATGAAATAGTTTTGAATTTAAGTTCACATGATGTTCATGGGAATTAAAATTTATAATGTTAAGTTACTACATTTTTAATAAGATTAAAAATTTAAATATTCAAAGGTTACATGGAGATAAAAATTAAAGCATTATGTTGTCCCAAAAGTTCGTAAACTACTTGCAAAAAACTGAAATTTTACTCGCCAATTAATCTAAGGTTGCCAGAAAACACTTGCAAAAAATTGAAATTTTATTGGCAAAAACAACAAAAATTATTGCTCAAAATAAAGACCATCATTTTTCAAGACATTCTGCAATCGATATGCAAGCTTTCGGATTTGGCCAAGTTCCATTCAGCCGGCTTTGAATCAAATAATTCTTGACACGCTTGCTCGACTTCATCAAACGAGTCGAATCGGCGGCTCTTCAGAAAGTGTTGCATTGAGCGGAAAAGGCCGTAATCTGAGGGAGCACAGTCAGGAATGTAGGCTGGATATAGCAGAACCTCAACGCTGTACAGCTCTTCAAACTTGTCTTTGGTCTTCCTAGCGGTGTGTGGCTTGGCATTGTTCTGCTGCATCAAAGCGCGCTTTTGGTTGAACAGAGCCGGGTACTTTTGCTTCAACTTTTCGTAGACCCACTCACATTGCTAACAGTAAATTTCGGCACTGATGGCAAGATCATTCGGAACCAACTCAAAATGCACGATTCTTTCAAAATTCCACCAAACGTACAACATGACTTTCTTGCCGAATCGATCCTTTTTTGAAACCGATGGTGTCTCTTGCCCTTTCTGAACCCATCGCTTGTCTCGATTTTGCTGGACTAGACAGACCCATTTCTCGCCGGATGTCACAATGCGCTTCCAAAAACGTTCGTCCAAAGGATTGCTGAGCAATTGACGACAAATTCCAACTCATCTGTTCGCTTGTACTTCGGTGAGTTCGTGAGGATCTTGGCGCGGCTTTTTGTTATCAAAATTAAGTTGCTTTAAATGTCGGCGAATTGTCGATTTGCCAACTTCAAGCTCATCAGCCAATTCTCGAGTGTTCGATGAAGGCGCAATGTCCAACCCGGTTTGCAAGTCGCCAGAATTGAAACGCTTGTACCACTTTGAGATCGCCGTATATGCAATTGTTCCTTCAAATTCGGCATCACAAATCTCTTCTGCAGCTTTTCTCGTTGAAAGACCTAGCTTACAGCAGTAACGAATCGAAACTCGCAGTTCAATTTCATCAATTACCATCTGGAATACAAAGATGAAGATCACTATAACAATATGAATGCAAAATTGCATAAAAAACCAATATTTCGCAAGTGTTTACGAACTTTTGGGACAACCTAATAACAATTTCAAATTAAAATGTAAAATGAACAAAATAAGAAATGTTAAAATACAGGGATATTATACAGCTCTGTTCATATTTGAGCACTGTTTTATTTACACCTGAATAATAATAATATACTTATGTGCACCGTTGTATGCATATCTATTAATCCCATTTACTATATACAGAACAGAAATAGGGGTTGTTTCTAACGAGAAAAATTGGTATGGAAGAAAAAATGCGAGAAGCCGTGAATTTTTACGGTCAACGAAGGCGACAGGAGAAACTTAACGCACACATATGAATTTTCTGACCTACTTACCGCCTGACTTATCTATTTGTACAGGATACCTAGGCGATCAGAAAAGCAAACCGATCTCGACATGTGAGGCCACACGTTTATAGACAACTTTAGACTCGAAACACGTGTAGCGACACAAATACCGTCATGGACACTTGAAATATAATACAAAAATTATAATAATAGCAACAATAAATCGACAGTTTAAACAAAATGTTTACGGCTTCTCGCACTTTTTCTCATATATATATATATATATATATATATATATATATATATATATATAGTCATGCGCAGACAGATCTGTTTCGCTGTATCACAGCTCATCAGTACGATTAGCCTCTGATTGCTTTTTAACCCAGGATTGAAACCCGACCAATTTGGCGTCATTCGTCGATTCTGTCTCTGATCTATGGGCGCTCGGTAGAAGGGGGCAAACTTTTTAGCGTGACAGTTGCAAATTTGGGGAGAAAGGAAAGGATATACAGAGCGGGGTGGAAATGTTTAATGTAGAGAAATTTTGCATCAACACCACAGCGATTTTTTTCAAATCCACTGGAAATTTAGAAAATTGAAAAAAATCCCTGAGAAGTGAGGACATCATAGCAGTACCTTCACAAAACTTCGAAGTCGTCATGACTCTGCTTAGTTAAATGACAATTTTCTCTACATTAATTCTGTTAACGCTCTATCCCTATCTCAATTTGTGACAAAATACCTGGTTGCCAAAATATTTTTATCAGTATAAAAATGAAAAAACAACAATCTTGGCACTACAAATTATCCCAACTCAACACTATATGCAAAAGCAAAATACTCAGTTTTAATCTGAGGAAAGGAACAGCATGATTAAAAAACATATATACATATTTCCTTGATAAAGAGAAGTCCTTCAATTAATATCTATCGTAAGCACATTAGCAGTGAGCTTAATGTAATCGGGTCATATATACATAAATTTTATACATAGTTAGTTTCAAGTATAATAAAATTTGTCTTTATATAAGTACAGACAAAAACGTTTAAAAAACCAAACCTTCAAACAATTATGATATTTTTTGAGTTCTGAAAAGAGAAAATCACATGAAAAATTACATGAAAAACTTAAAGATAATACCATGTCTGACATTTTCTATGAAACCGGCATAAAAGAGAGATTGCTACCCAAATACACAGTATATATATATATATATATATATATATATATATATATATATATATACATACAAATTATTCCACGTCGTATATTATATGAATATATATGTATATTCACTGTGTGTATAGATAGATAGATAGATAGATAGATAGATAGATAGATAGATAGATAGATATGCATGCATACATGTATGTAATATATATATGTATGAGGTTGTAACAGACAATAATGGTAAAAATAAATCCAGTAACTTTCGCAGATGAGATGAAGGGGGAAAGAGAAAAAAGGAATTTTGTCATTTTACGGTATTTTTGTGTTTAAACATAAAAAAATCTTATATTGCAACACGCTGTACGAGTATAATCAATATTTCTAGCCTCGTTTGAAAAAATCGAGAATTATTTTTATACTTAGATGTGAAAAGCGAAAATTCTGTAATAGCATTTAAATGTATTCACTAATTCCAAATGTTATCCTCAAACACTACGCCAATCAGAAATTACATTGATCAATTGGAACAAATATTTACGCTGAGAAAAAGAAAATTAATCTTTTAAATTATTATGCTCCTGGTGTTCTAGCTTAAAAATATTTTCTCCGTCTCCAGTTTTAAATATAATTAAAATGATTTCCTGTACAGTTTCAAAAACACTTGAACTAAAACGGATTTCCTTTGATATTTGAATAAAGAATTCAAATCAAACAACTATTTTTAACAGCTACGATAACTACATTATTTTTCCATAATGTAAATTATCATCTTTGACGACATCTCTCTTTTAATTTGAGAGTTACTTTTTGTTTCTTTTATTTTTAACATTTTCTATAGCTTCCTCCAGAATATCCATTGACAATAATTTAATCGGTACTAGAAGTCTAACCAGTAATATTGATAATATTCCTAAATCAGATAATACGATTTGGCGACAACATGATTTTGTTATTAGAATGATTTGAAATTCATGCTTGTCAAATGGACTCGATTTATTTAGATATTTCAGTTGGAAATGCCGCGTCATCATTAATGTCAGGACGGAAGTTTTAAAAACAGTTAAAATGAAAACTTATAAAATAACAGAATATTACAAGATAAAAAAAAACATTCAATTATTTTTAGCTTTCATTTTTAGATTTAGCCAGTGGCGTACATTGCGTTTCTGCTACCCCACTCGTCAAAATTGCGAAACTGGACATCTCCATCTACAATATACAAAATGATGTCATAATTTTGGCTATTCGTTTTTTTATTAATGTAAAATTTATTAATTTATTAAAACGCACCAACGAAAATAAGAATATGGAAATATTTTATAAAATAATTAAAAATATTTATGTGTAAATAATTTTTAGAAAAACATGTTATTGTATTATCAATACTGCTATGAAATGACTATGAAATAAATATCCATGCAGTGATTCACAGTGTAACTCTCAAAGTAAATGTTCAGTGTATTACTTAATCATGAAGTAAATTTAAGTAAAAATGGCACAAGTGGAATGAGAGGAAAATGGCACAACTTATTGCGTATAGATAACAATATACTTTTAGTAGCGCTTAGACCTTTGTTGGACTAAAAACCTGAAAAACTAAGTGTTATACTTCTTCTTCTATGTGACCTGTCCTTTCCCCGTTTCCCTATCCCTGGTGGCTCTTAGCACACCTTCTCATGTTGCACCATAAAAAAGTATTATACTACTTTGCCTAATGTAACCTTAAAATTGCTATATTTAATTATTTTTTCATAGTTCTGCGCATTAATAATCTGAGTGACCAGATGTTGTCCTACACTAGAAAACTCACTAGAAAAACAAATTCTCAAAAGTCCTGATGTTACATGTAATCTAAAAAGGTATTACCTAAAAGTAGTAAGCGAGAATTAAATAATTTTTCTAATATTTTATCGAATAAAGTTAATTTTTCAATTTAGGTATTAAGACAACAAATTCAACCGTATCTCAGGTTGTTTTGTGCTTTCGTTTAAATTTCAAACATAACTAAGATTGTATGACACATTTCTAACTCATCAATAGTTTTGTTTATATGCAGGATGTAGTTTTCAAATAATAATACAACTAAATCTCATATAAAGCTCATCTGGACATTCTCCTCACAAATGAAAAGTAGTTCTGAAATGACAAAAATGTCATTGTATCGATGAACACTGAAAAATAATGTAGACACGTGAGTAATGGAGTGAGATTTAAGTTTTGTAGAATTGGAAAGCTTGAAGAATTTGGTATTCGTGAAAAGTACATTGAGGTATTATAAAAATGTTAAGCTTGAAGAATACGAAAGTCAAGAAGAATTTAACACTCGCAAGGCATGATGATGGCAAGCTAAGCCACGGAAATGTAATGGCAGAAAAAGAAGAAAGAGGAAGAGTAAAGTCATTAGAGTTTTCTAGAGCTACAAAGGATTGAAAGTTTTAAAGAAAAATGAACGTCTGCCTCCTCAAAAAAGATAGCATATAAAAAATACTACAAAGGAAAAAGCATATTATAAAAAATAGCGATATGCAAACTTAAAGATTTACTTAATTTTACAATGTTAGTATTCGGTTAGAGTAGTAAATCTCAACAATTGGTAACCTATGGACCACTTTTCTTCTTTTTGGTGGACCCCTAAACCTATTAGATAAGTGTTTCTCAACTAGGATCCACATGGATCCTTCTGTTTGTTTTGACACTGACCGATGGGCGAGTAACCAGGTCAAAAAGTAATATGAAGAAAATAAAGCCTAGGTTTAGATAATGAATGATAATTAAAAGAAATGAGATAAAAGAAATCCTAATTATGGAAAAAGATCATCCACCCAGATCTGAGGCTTTACTATAGGGAAGGAATTGTTGGTAACCTTAAATTTACGATTCTGTAAATAGTCAAGTTTTATCTTCTACGTGATTGAAACAAAATGAAACGTGAATATTTCAACATTTATTATTTTAATATGGCGTAAATCATTGTAGAAATTCCATTCTCACTAATACCTACAATTAAAAAAGTAGAACTGCTCTATGAACCACTAAAATGTTACCGTAGATTCCCAATTCATTATCTTTTGTGTGTGAATCCCCGGATATATGTGAATCACGGTTGAGAAACTCTGAGTTACAGGCAGCTTGTTTGAATGTCTGTAAAAGTAACGTTTTAAATTCAGTCAGCTTATAACTTTGCGGAATATATCAGAAAATATTTTCAATTAAGGTTTGGAGACAATTTTCGTAAAAATGTACGGCACCCAACAAAGACACATTTTCAATATATTTGTTTTTCCAGAGCTTAGTTCTTTATCTCCTACGAACTTGGTGTTCATTGTTTTTTTTAGAACCAACTTTATAGCATTTAATCAGGAGAGGTTCGTTTCTGGGCAAACGGAAAAGTTATAACTGGATATTTACATATTACTAGCCTTTGCATTATGGAAAATAAAAATAGACAGCCTTAGTGTAATATATAAAGTTGAAGTAAAAGTTGAATTCTATCAACAAAGAGAATTTAAATTGTAAAGCATTTATAGAAACGATTACGAATGCCAATAAAATCTAGAGAAAATTTATAGCTAAATATTTGTAATTTACACATTGTTTTCAAATGTTTATTTAATACCATCTTAATTTTTCTGGGTCCATAATGTTTTTGCAGTTGGATTATTAATAACATTATATTCACCTTTCGTTCAGCTGATATATTTGCATCGCAAATATAAATTATTTTGTATTTGATATGACACTGTGTATAGATTAATTCTATAAGTTTCAACAAAGTTAATTCAACGAAAGAATACTTTTATTTTGTTTACGTGTTGACTTTTTATTTTTCCTTCACTCAGGTATACCAGGAAGTCAAGGCCCTCCTGGAATCCCAGGTATCCCTGGCAAAGATGGAAAAGACGGAATGCCTGGACCTCGAGGTTTGCTTCTTTTAAACTATTCATGGTGTATATTGTCTTGTACAATATCCCTAACGTCTGTGTCTGCTTGGATGTGGCGGTCATTTGACGTTGTCCAAAGCAATATCCGTTAAGCTATTCTTTGCAAAACAATACACAGTTGATAAATACGGACTATAAGCTAACTTGTACAGAACTTCCTGGAAATATACTAATGCTAGACGCAAAAGTGAGAGGATGTAAACGTAATATTAAAAAAATAATCTGAAGTTTTTTTCTTTATTAATAATTTCCGTGAAGAATAAATAAATTCCCTTTAAATACACGAAATATTTTAGACAATATCTTTTTAGTAGGATTTTGCTTTTCAAGGCTCAGCTCTAGTAACAGATCACATTCGAAACGTATTCCATTGATGCGGGTGAATTTGTTTTAGTTGAACGAAACCCTTTGGCCAGCTTCAAAACATTCCTCTCAGAAATAAAGACATGATATTTCATGGAGTGTAGAATTACTATGTGATATCTGTCCTTCTGTAGGGACGTGAATGTTGGGTGATCTCATCAAGGATAAAGGAGAAGCAAGAAGCTGCAGAAATGTGGTTTTACCGTAGGATGATGAGAACACCATAGACAGAATATGTGTGCAACGGTTAGTTGTTGGAGAGGAAGCAAACAAAAAGAAAACTCATACTTGATATCAGAAAAATATAGATGAGGTTCGTGGGACACGTAATGAGGAAGGAGGGGCTGGAGAATTTAATACTCACAGGACAGATAGAAGTAAAGAGAAACAGGTGGAAGCAGTGCGAGATCTACTTGATAGGATGACGGAGCGGGGTTTCGGAGAGACCAAGAGAAAAAAGATTGAGAGCGACAAGAAACAGAGCCAAGTGGAAGTCCATAATCGTCTATGTCCCGAAGGAACACGAAACATGAAGAAGTATATATATATATATATATATATATATATATATATATATATACGTGTGTGTGTACGTATGTATAACAACGCACAAACAAACATATATATATATATATATATATATATATATATATATATATATATATATATATATATATATATATATTCACAAATACACACGTGCGTGTGAGTATTTGAGTGTGTGTGTGTGTGTGTGTGTTTGTGTTTGTGTGTATTTATAATGGGCTGCCGACAGTTTCCTAGTCAAATACTCTTCACAAAGTCAAAAAATTACCAGAATTTAGAATCCCTTCATAATCTACAGGAGAACCACTGTTATATATGCATTCAATCACGCAAGCTTACACCCACACACACACACACACACACACACACACACACACACACACACACACACACACATACTAACATATACATATATTTATAATGCGGCAAATAAGTGTTTGACGAAAAAAAACCTTTTTCACTCTCTCTCTCTCTCTCTCTCTCTCTCTCTCTCTCTCTCTCTCTCTCACTCTCTCCCCGACTGAGTTTCAATCTCGGCTTGGAGCACTCGGATGTCTAGTTGCAATAATGAGCTGTGATACAGTGAGACAGGCCTTTATACGGATGACTGTTTGTATGTGTGTGTGTGAGCATGTTTCGTTTCTTATAGTTAATTCGATATATCACGTTTCTCTTACTAGACTCACTTACACACACACGCATTCACACAAATACAGATATATATGTATAGAATAATGTTATTAAAAACACATCTTTAAGTCTCTAAAGCCATTTTTTAAAAACATTCATTGTTATCAAATTTTGTAGTCAGCCTAACTTTCATGTTCACGATCTAAATACTATATAGAGATATGTGTGTGTGTGTGTGTGTGTGTGTGTGTGTGTGTGTGTGTGAAGCAAATTACATTTTATTTCTAATAATGTCTTTAGTTTGTTTGTTAGTTTCCGCATGTTGGTGTTGGACCTGTGCATGAAATATTCAAATTTTTCTGGTTGACTGATTGATTCGTTTTTCTACGGTTTATCAATATTTTGCAGATTATTTAAAGCCGGGAAATGCTTTTACATTGTATTAATTTTTTACATAATAAGTGCTTAAAGTTACAAGTCTTACTGATTAGCTCATAGCAATTGGGTGAGAAGAAGCAGATTTATACCTTTCTCAAGGGTATTTAGTATTAAGTTAATATACCGAACCATAACACCACGTACACATCCAAACTTGTAGCACCTTGCTTTTCGAAGCTATCACCTATCTAGGCACTGAACAGGATCAACTTTGCTTAAATTCGATGATCGTATGTAAATTGGTGTTTGAAGGTGATGTGGATGTAATCGTAAGAAGATGAAAAGAAACATATAATTTTCAGAGTATAATTTAGTATATGTCGACATTATTGTAATCAGTTGAACATTTGTAGTAAATTAACGTAGTACGCAAAAGGCTTCTTATTCGATAACTAGTCTGATTGAGAATTAGTATTAACTGAAGCACGCTGTTCAGAATGATTATATCTCATACTGTTATATATCGCCGTACGACGACAAAACAACAAACACGCATATATAAAAATATAAGGTTATATTTTTATTATTAACGACGGACCGTGTGGAATAGAGAACGGAAGGGTGAGAGGCACATAGTTTGACGGGAGTGTAGTTTTTGCCTGTGGTGTCCCTCTGCTTCCACTGGTCGTTCTCTGCTGGCGAATCCGTGTGTCGAGGTCTTTATATAGTCTTCTAGAACCGGGACTTTCCTTCCGGTTTTGCCTCGCCCACGCAACGCCACGTAATTCTAAGAGACACCTGATCTGTTTGCCTCTGTAGCCATTTCCGCCGCTGTCGGAAATAAGGTCAAAACGACATCCGCTCCCTTCACCGACAGGAAACACCATCGCTTGCATCACTTCCTCGGATGGGGCCAGATTGTTATCTTACAATACCAAAATGTAAAATGTATTCCTTTGTTTCTTGACAACATTTGTTAAGTGTTCGTTAAATTACAATGATTTTTGACACAATTTATATGTTTATTGTGCATAAAGAAGATTATATTTTTCAAACAATTATTCTTAATATTTAATAAACTAAATTCTCTCCAGTAGACGGTGCCCAAATAGGGCATTCAATTTCATTTAAACGCATTTCGAGCATAATATGCAGATCTTCATTTTTCAGAAGTCATTTTTTTATCATTGTACATCTTAGCAGGCTAGACGATCAGTGAAGAAAGTGAGATTGGTGCATCGTGTTCAAATCCAACCGATGCAAATGTTCACAATGTATCAATTAATCCCTTCCACCCAACCCCAGCCAGTGATTCAATAGCAGGAGAAACTATGCTCTATAGCTTTCATGGCATCCAGTTTATAAGGAAATCCCGGAATTCAAAACAGATTTGTCGTAGTGTTTACAACTAATCTCAGTAAAAATCAAAATATTATAGAAACCGCAGCAGTAGCACCTAGTGTGGTGAGTATGTGGCCCTACACGCTACTGGGGAATCAGCAGGCTTAACGCTGGTAATATGTAGACAGACTAGCATTTACGTCTTTCTTAGATTATATATACATGAATTGATTTTACAAGAGAATTAAGTTTTTTTTAATTAACGTTTTTGGTGTTTTAAGATTAGCATAAATGCAATCAACATGTTTAAGAAAAGGGGACATTTTGTTGAAAGAGTGCTTAGGAATTTGATATACAACAGACTGAAGGAAAGAGGGACAGAGGAAAACAGTGCATGGCCTACATGGCGAGGTTGAATAAAAAGTGAGGGTGGATCAAAGCTTTGGAGAGAAAAAAAAAGACAAAATCTATTAAGGGTTATGAAGAATAGAAAGCAATGATCGCCAACGTCCTGAAAGGACAAGTCACGTAGCGGAAGGAGTGGTACTTTATCATCATTAAGGAAACGAAAAAGAGTGTACTTCATCAAAAAAAAAAAAGGAAAAATTTCAGCATACGGTATCCGTAAAATCGCAATGAAAATTGTTTGTTTTGAATTTCGGAAAATGTAGTTGATATATAAAAAACGTCATGTCACATTAAACGATCTATATTGTATTTAACAACTAAATTGTGCTTAAAACATATTTCTTGTTTGAACGATTTATCGTCATAATAGATGCGTGCTGGTAAAACATCGATTATTGCTTGCAAAGATTTTCCAAAGATTCTTAGACCAAAGTCAAGTGTGAAGAATACTATTAGAGTAATAAATCTTTCACTTATTAAATATCGAATGCATTTTTAATAAAACAATTTTTAGCGTATTAGTTATAAGCATTATTCATAAGTGATTTTTTGTCAGTTTTGATCTAAATGTTGTTGTGTTATATATATGTGTGTGTGTGTGTGTGTGTGTGGATGCATGTATGTATTTTGTCAGTTTTGATTTAATTGTTGTTGTGTTATATATATATATATATATATATATATATATATAATATGAATCATATATATATATATATAATATGAATCATATATATATATATATATATATATAATATGAATCATTCTATTTCATTGATCCTGTTTTGTCGCTTTCATTTGATATCAATGATTTATCGACTAAAATTATAACTGATTTTCACTCCGTAATTTTATATGTTTGAAGTTTTAAAATATTAGATAGTTACTCATTGATCTATTCTTTAGTTTTCTCAAAATATTCTCTATTATTACATTGTAATTTAGGCTTCCAAAAATCAATACTTGCATACCTCTATTCAATTTATGATCTAGTTCATATTCAGTTCTTTTATTTATCGTTTAAACTATTGATGATGTCACTTCTGCACTGACATTTTTTCTAAAGATTATCAGTTATTGATTCATCATATATGTGCTATGTCCTTTCAGGATGTAAACGATCATAAAATATCAACTCTATGTACCTTTTTTCCATTTTTATCATCCCTGGAAATGTAGTAACAGGGAGGATATTTTCGTTAACAACATATAAAAATAGACAGAATTCTCAGGCTTTCCCGGTGATTTTATGTTCTTCCAATCCTATTCAGGCGGATTCGTATCTGTTTAGATAGCGGTCTTAGCGAAATAGTAGAGACCTCGTTTGCACTGCGGGAAGTAAGGGATTCGATACCAAATACTTTAAAAATGCTATCCTACGCCTCTCTGCTCAGCACTCAGCAAAAATGAGAACGATCGAGGGTAAGTGGAGAAAATTAGGGACAGGAGTCAGCAACAGAATAGAGAGCCTTTGGGTCAGCCTCGACATAACACTCGATAAACTTTCTTATATACTGATGTACACATGTGTGTTAGGCGGGTACATTGAATGTTTTATAACGTTAGTTTTTATAACGTTATTGTCAAGAGAACTTTTGCTAACAATATTTCGATATCTTCTCGTAAAATCAACGTAATAAACGAATCTTTCGAATAATACATAATAATACTCTCGGATTAATTGTCTCGCAAATTTCACTAAGAAACAAGCTCTTCAATGATTCACAATACCGGAAAGATGTACAACACAAACACACTCAAAGGCATGTCTGTGTTGTTTACATACTAAATATTTATTGTCACGTGATCCCAGTAGCACAATTCGTTCAATGGTTACGTTTGTTGCCTGGAGATCCCTGTTCGACCACTCGTGTCGGTATGGAAACGTTCTTCCTATAAAACATCTCCAGTTTTTAGCTGACTCCCTCTGGATTCTATCCTCTGGAGTTTGTATTTTTTAGTGTTGGTCCCAAACTTAAAAATTCTATCGTAGTCCTTTTTTTTTTTTTTGCCGTATCGTCGCAATTCAATAATTTCCGATGGATTAGGTATGTCATATGTATCGTATAATCTTTCCATGGGAACCTAGCACTCTCTAAATTAGCGGGTCTACGTTTAAATGGTTCATTTGACGTTTATACTCCCACATTGGTCCTAGCACCATATAAGTCATTCGACCGATCCTTTTTCTTTTTTTTTTTTTTTTTACCACGCCACCCTTCCAAATATTCTTTTCCTCTTTGATACATCTTAAAATTACTTTATCTCTCAGGTTAAAGTAATTATATACAGGACTATTTTTTATGCTTTCACCTTCTGTTCAGGTAGCACTTTGTTGAACACAAACTAAAGTTTTTTGGTGAACATCAGTTCCGTTGTAAACATTCCAGATCTAGTGTTAGGATTTGGCATAATTCTGAAATCGCTCAGAAATTGCTGAATTATTTTTTTATATCTGACTCTTAGCTCTCCCATTTTTAAAAGACCTTTTGAACGTGTCACCAAAGCTTTCCGATTGTCCGTTCGAGCTTGAATGATACAGGGGCGTTGTATTATGATGTATTTGTAAGGATATAATAGCTTGAATTCACTAGATGGGAACCGTTGTCCGACACAATGGAATCAAGTAAGTCAAACCTTGCAAAAATTTCGTGAAAGACATTTATTTCTACCATGGTAATTCTTCTTCTGCATTTCGATATTTAAGCCCACTTTGTATAACTGTCGACTACCACAAGATAATATACTTTATTCAACGATCCAGCAAAATGTAAATGTAATCAGGACCCCGGAATGTACGTTTCCAGCCAAGGTTATAATTTAACCGGCAGAGATTTCATTGCCAGAGCAAAACCTTTGCATGATTTAACCAAGTTTTGTATGTCTTCATCTATTTACAGCTAGTAAGTGTAGAATCTTATTAAGGATTTTATCCTTGAAATTTCCGGTCAACCAATGTGGAATTTCTTTAACATGCATTTTCGAAATTGTGTTGGAATTGCAACTCTGTCAGCGTCACATATTGAAAAGTGTTACTTTCATTTATCTTTCTATTTTTGACTTTAGATGGGATTTGAACCCTCATTTTGAATATATAGTCGTCGTTCAGCGACTTAATTCGTATTTCTTCCAGGGTTATAGGCAACACCTTTAAGGTATCATGTAAGACATTCTGTAATTTCTTTTTCATCCGTTATTGCTGCAATCGCTCTATCTTTAAGTGGTTCGCCGAATTTCGGAATTAACAGAGACAGTCTAACAGCATGACTTAATTTCTTCGAAAGTAAAAATCCCGTTTTATAGTTGTAATTCAGTAGTGTAGTTCCCCAGCGTTGGCTGTATGGATACTCTAATAGAGTTAGAGATGATGCCCAACACTGATCAAATTCAAACTTGTCTGTGTGCTTTACATATTTATGGTCCCGTGATCCCAGTAGAACAATTCATTCACCGGTTACGTTTGTTGCCTGGAGGTCCCTGTTCGACCACACGTGTTGGTATCGACACTTTCTTTTTACATAAAAGAATGTCTTAAAATGTAAGCGAAAACTATAAGAAATTCCGCAAGAGCAGTTTAGCACCAACAGTCATTAAACTATACAAAACATTAGCTTAATTTATTATAGAAATTTCGAATGTCAAGAGGAGATTATATATTTTTAAGTACATGTTACTCATCAATAATTTCAATGAGATATTTAAAATAATGTAATTCCTCATAACGGTGTCCTCACTAAACTTCTAAGTTGGCATGAACCTGCTCATTTTAAAGTCGGAAATTCTTTGCACTGAAACTATATATATATATATATATATATATATATATATATATATATGTGTGTGTGTGTGTGTGTGTGTGTGTGTGTGTGTGTGTTCATAAATAAGCATAAATATTATCTATGTCTGTAGCACGACTCGGAGATTCATGCGTTCAATCGGCAGGTGCATATTATGGAGGTTCATTATGATGTATGCAGAGTGCATAAAACTCAGAGCCGTGCTATAAACGTAGGATAATTTGTATATTTATTAATAATATATTTTATAGCTCTGCTATAATACATCGAACACAGTTTTATTATCACCAGAATAATATTTATATATGTGCGTGTTTAGCACACCCACACACACACACACACACACACACACACACACACACATATATATATATATATATATATATATATATATCAGGGTATTAGTATTATAGACAGAAAAAGAAGAAAAACAAAGAAGAGAGGTTGTTCCGATAAGGAACTTCATACCAACGGCTTTATTGATAGAATCAGTCGCTTGGTTTCATAGATTCGTTGGGGGAAGCGCCTGTAGGGTGGAAAATAATTTATAATATACAACTTCAATTCGTCGCTTTTGAACTTCGTCAAAACCGGCCAAGGTTAACTGGTCAGCTCCCGAACAGATATGGCAACCAGGCTTCATTTTGGTTTTATCAATATCTTATAAAGATAGTGCATATCAAGAAGAGGTATATATCTGCTGGAATGGAACAAGGAATCGACAGTTTTACCAGCTGCCTTAGTGATGGGTCGTATATATGATTTCCGATTAAGGTATACGGTGAGCTTTGGTTGAAATACACGTCCAAGAGCCTGATTGAGATAATACCAATTATCAATATGTGAAAGTCCAGAGTCTGCTCGGTGATTGTGAAATTTTACTAGTATGGCTTTGCCCACCACTGAGCCGCCAGTACGAGGTCTTAGGAAAATTTTGCGCTGCAATCTTTCTTTTAAAAATGTTTCGTTAAAAACTACTGACAAGGAAAATATTAGTCATGTTTTTTTAAATTTTTAATTATTCTTGCATATTTCCTTTTTGCTAGAAATAAAGAATGTAAAAAATGTTCTATATTTTTTGCTTTTTAACCCCTTTCAGCCAAGACATAAAAAAAGACAAGTGAAGTGGCTCTAAACGCTTGCAAAGTAAAAGAATTGTGGAACATTTTTACATTCTCCAGCAAAAAGGAAACATAAGAATACTCGAAAAATTAAATTAAAATTAACAAAATATTCCTTGTTGGTCCTTTTTAACAAAGCATATATATATATATATTGTGTATTTGAACAACAATCCTTCTTTTATACAGGTTTCATTGAAAATGACAGACAAGGTATTATCATGAAGTACTTATATAATTTTTCATGGGCTCATAATTTCTTTTCTTTTCGGAACTCAAATAAGAATTGTCCAAAAGTTTTTTTTTAATTTCGAGCGCATTCAGCTCTACGTTTATGCAATTATGCAGCACCAATCAATTCAAGCAAGAAAATTAAATTATCTGTTTTTATTTTTTATAATCGTGTGGCCTCAAGCAGGGCATCTTACTGCCACATTTGTGCAGGCATTTACATAGGAGAAATGTTATGAGAAAGAGTGATAGGTTACAGGGTGTGTCAAGAAGAGTATATGAGAAGGATGAGCATACTAATGAGAGTGGAGTGGACGGAGAAAAGAGCATGAGAGAGAGAAGATTCAAGTTAGTGAAACGGGAGATGACTATTGACTTTACATTTGAATTCTTGAAGATTGTAGCTGTCGGGAAAGCAAGTAAGCGAAAGGTAATTCCACAGGCGGGAAGTACGATAAAAGAGGCTGATGGAATAGAATTTGCGTTTACAATTTATTGGTTTCACAGTAAAAGGATGGGACCTATTATAAAAAAATTATAAACCACCGCAAAATAGACGAGAAAACTGACGTTGCACTTTTCACACAACAGTTCTACCATTCTCATTTAAACACACGTCGAGTTCTTCCAGTACCTATCCGTGACATACATGTTGATAATATCATTTTCCACATGCAAAGAGGATTAAACATAATGAAGGCATTACTAACGTATATATATATATATATATATATATATATAGGTTATGGATTAAAACAATCTAAAATAGTGTTATTCTTAGCAAATATATTTTGCGCCCATATTTCAACTGAAAACCGAATGTAATTTATATAATAAACACAGACACACAGGAACGCACGCACACGTATATATATATATATATATATATATATATATATATATATATATAATGTGGAAACCCCGTTAGAAATTTCTAAGTTCATTTGGAAAGAAAAGTAGAAGAGATTGGTCACAGGTTTTGACTTTCTTCAGTCATCATCAGAGTAGTAAGAAACCGTTTTCAAAACCTATAACGTATTGTGACCTACGTAAAGAATGTTGTGAGGTGTGGTGCCACTTTTTTATATATACAATTGATACTTATTTTGTTTTTATTCATTTATACTTATTAATTATTAAGTTTTTATTTATTTATGGTTGTTTTGTTGAATGGGTATTGTCTATATTTTTCTTTAAGGAACATATGCCACCTGAATCCTTATAATATATACAAACATAGGCCGCATATCATCATTCAAATATATTTCATTGAATGAAAAAGATAGTCAATTTTTATACTAATCCATTCCAGTTGTTTAATTTAATGTTCTTTCTACCAGTTTCCTATGAGATCCCTTACTGAAACACTTCTTTTACAAGAAAATTCCTTGGCTACTACTGACAATTTTTTTTTTAATTTAAGTTTGCGTTCACACATGATTTTAAAAATCACCATGACAACGGGATGCAGATCTTATCGTAAGTACAATTGTAGAATAACAATAGAATAACAACACTTACCGGCGTAAGGGTCCCAGCTAGCGTCCAGATGGCAGACAAAAATAAAGCAGGTTGTAACTCAATACACACCTTGCTGTATTTACCGACCTTCCCACGCAAGGCTAGATGTGACACAAGGTCTATTTATTGTGGGTCTTCTCAGCCATATAATCAGGCTAAAAAATGTCGTTATTCTACCCTTCGGCGGAACCACAACTGGGTTACTGCTCTCTGCTTGGAAGCAGAGAGCGCTCTCTACCCGAAGACAGAGAGCTGACAGTGTCATTGAGTCGTCAGTCTAGTGACGAATGCACACCTTGCAATCTATGACTGGAATCAAGCTAGTATTTATACAGAAATGTTTCCACTCATTTACCAGCAGCCAATCACGGCCCAAGCAATGGACTATCCCACTTGAGCATAATCAGATGTTCCAGAGCACCATAAATAGCTCTCTTTCTCAAGGTGGATTATTCTGCTCTCAGATTGTTCCACAACTGAGTGCTTATCTTAATGACGAAATTGTTCTACAGCAATAAGTTTGTATTTGTAGTTTACCCCTGAAGATGATCTTGGAAAAGATCGAAAGTTCTCGGGCTAACAAAAACTGTGTCATCTTCTTGATAAATTTCATCTTAACATAAACTAATTGATTAGACAAATGGAAAGGATCAGTTTAAAAATAAATACAATATATCTATATTATTCAATGAAACATATCAGAATATATGTATACTAGCATTATAGCCCGGGTTTCTTGGGTGTAATGAAAGCTTTAAAACTAATCCATGGTCCTGGAGCTCAGACTTTTTAGACATTGGCACGAAAGACTAAACAGCAATTGTTGTTTCCAGTCAAAGCGAAACGGTAGATTGAAAGACACATGAATGGGTGTAAGTCAAATTTTGATTTCCGGTATCGATGTCAAATAAGTTTTCCGTCGCAAGCTATCATGGCTAAAACTAAGAACTACAATTATATCAATATAAAGCAAAACCCGAAGCAAAAGCCAAAAGGGCTGAAAACCTGATTTTGATCAAACCCGATAGGATATCGTGGTATCGATTTCCAATATCAAAGTCAAAATAGTAATTCAAGGAAAAACTAACCTAAGTAAGTGCATCGTAATCATCAGCAGTAAAATTGAATGAAAATGAGCCATATTGAGTGCCGATAATCGATTTTTGATCAGATTCGATAGAATGTAAAGGGTATCGATTTTCGATATCGGGGAAAATGAGTTGTCTGAGAAGATCTACTAATGCTTGAGACTAAAAACTATAATTTTACCAAGTTAAAGCAAATTCTGCAGCAAGAACCACGATAAAAGGGCTGAAATCCTGATCTTGATCAGATCTGATCGGATATCAAAGTATCGGTTTCCGATATTGAGAGAAATGCAGAAAAAATAAGTAACCCATAACCTGACCGATAGCCTAAAGTATATTTGTGTGAAGTTTGGTGAGAATTAGATAAAAATTGTGGATTTATATAAAGGACATACAGACACACACAAACTTTGACTTTTATATTTATAGATGTGTGTGTGTGTGTGTGTGTGTGTGTGTGTGTGTGTGTGTGTGTGTGTGTGTGCTGTCGAACAAAATCTGCTGGAAATCAGACATTTAAATAAATAAATTTAAACAATGCTCTCTGTTCATTCCTTGTAACGACATACAGATTGTGAGCATGCAAAAACTGTAGAAAATGTGTTTATGAACGGAGTTCAATGGTTGGTCTAAAATCTTTTAAAAGTTAATGCAGTTGACGATTGATCAGTTAAAATCCGTTAATCTTTGGTCTGTCTTTTAGGTCATTTGAAATCAGCCAATTTCTTCTTTTATTGTCTTGAATCTCTAAAAGATAATCTTTTAAAATCATTAGAAATAATTTATTGATTTTATTTTAGATTCTTTTTTAATCTTAATAGGATAAATTTCTTCCATTGTAAAGATTTTTTTTCAATTGTCTAATGTTATATTCATATTTTGTTACTGACGTAATGCTCTAATACTTGTCTGATGTGCAATCAAGTTAGTCAGAAAATGTTTATTTTTAAGTAACACATAAATAACAACAAACAATGAAATCGATGTCGTCTTTATTTTGTAAGTATATTTCCTTTAGTATATGCGGATAGAGTAAAGGATATCAACGCGAAACTGAACCTTCCTTCTTATAAATTGACTGTAAAAATAGTCAATACTGTGTACTTGGCTTGGTGGGTCGGAGCTGTGAAGGTCTAAACTGGTGAAGCTAACGAATGTAGATGATCTGAATATCTGTCATGGAAATAGCGATAGTCAGAAGCTAGCAACGTTTCCTCTTTAGGAAAGAGATTGTAGAAAAGAAAATAATTCATCCTCTACACAGCTGCATAAACAATTTTGAACTCTGTCAAGGCAGGAAATATAGAATTGGGCAAATTCAGCTCAGATGTGCAAGTAGTAATCTACTTTGTTCTTATCTAGCTCTAGTAAAGGGTGAACATCGCTAGGAAAAATCAGTTACTTTATGGACCAGTACAAGAATCTGACCAGTATCGTTAGCGATTAATCGTGTATACGAGTTACACTCTATCTTTTTAAACCATGTTCAAATTTTGTCCTTTCCTCAATCCTCCTATTCTCAGTCTTCTCATTCTCTTTCATTTTCACTTTCACTTTCACTACCTGCAACACCTTGAGTTCTAATGGCATTAACCCCTTGCTTGTGGTTAGATTATCAAAAACATGGTTAGTGGAGAGCTTGTGTTTGAAGTGTATTTCCAAACAAGGGACCTCATTAAAATTGCAACTGTTAATCATTAAAAACATTTAATGAACTCTCAGTGGATATAATATAATATTGTCTATATATTATAAGCCTGCTTTGGAAAGTGTTGAATCATAAAAGTCTGTCTGTGGGAGATGTGGGTGCTCAGCCAAAGAAGAGATCAGCTTACCCTATTATCTATGGTATCTTCAGCATATATATTTACTAATGATCTGAGAATATGAAATCAGTATAAAAGAGTAGAAGGGTAGGAACGACGAGATAGAGCTGAAAAGTTCTGTTTTATCAGTTTATGATGATCTTTTATTTAAACTCCTCGAAGTTTCTGATATTTATTACCTGTGGCAGTCCTATATCATGTTAAGCCGTACTGATAATCTTTTATTTAAATACCTGTAGGTTTCTCCTACGTATTCCTAGTGGCAGTTATATGTCATGGTAAACCGTACTAATAATATTTTGTTTAAATCCCTCTCCTATTGCATTACTTGTGGCAATCATATATCACGTAAAACTGTACTGATAATTTTTCATTTAAATCCCTTGGAGTTTCTCCTATATATTGCTCCTGGCAGTCCTATACATGTTAAACCGTATTGATAATCTTTTATTTGAGTCACTTGAGGTCCACCTATATATTTCTTGTGGCAGTCCTAAATCATGTTAAACCGTGCTGATAATATTTTATTTAAATACCTCAGGGTTTCTTTTATGTATTCCTTGTGGAAGACCTGTGTCATGTTAACATGTATTGATAATCTTTTATTTGAATCCCACGAGGTTTCTGCCATGAATTCCTTGTGGCTGTCATATATCAAGTTGAACTGTACTAATAATTTTATTTAAATCACTTGACCTTTCTCTTTTGTATTCTTTGTAGCAATCATGTATCATGTTAAACGTTACTAATAATCTTCTCTATAAATCTCTTAAGGTTTCTCTTATGTATTTCTAGTGGCAGTCCAATATCATTTTAAAACGTGTGCTGATAATATTTTATTTAAATACCTCAGGAGTTTTCTCCTATATATTCCTTGTGGAAGTCCTATGTCATGTTAACCCGTACTAATAATCTTTTATTTAAATCCCACGGGTTTTCTCCTATGAATTTCTTCTAGCATCATATATCATGTTAAACCGTACTGTTATTTGTTTTAATTAAATACCACAAGGTTTCTAGTATATATTTTTTGTGACAGTCCTATATCATGTTAAAACCTACTGATAATCTTCTATTTAGTTCCCTTGATTTACTCCTATGTATTCCTTGTGGCAGTCATGTAGCATGTTAAACCGTACTGATAACCTTTTATTTAAATCCCTTGAGGTTTCTCTTACGAATTTCTTGTGGCAGTCATGCATCATGTTAAACTCTGACAATCAATATCATGTTAAACTGCACTGATAATGAATTAGAACCAAGTGGCTATCGCAAATTAACTAACAGAAATGTTCTTGTAAATCTCGCTAGACCATCTATGGTAGAATTTACGTCCAGGTTCTTAACACATTTCACCTGTTTTTGTAGGTAAAGTATTACAATGGTGGATATTGAATAATAAAAGAAGAAAAAAATGAAAACCATACGAATATAGGATGAAATCAGATAGGCTACGTGGACAGATACATCGTAAAAAATACATTTAAAAATTAATGGGATAGATAGATAGATAGATAGATAGATAGATAGATAGATAGATAGATATGCATGTATTTATTTAATTGAATTTGGTTGAGCATTATTTTTCGTCCATACTCGTTTTTAAGTAGATATTTTGTTTTAATTAAGCAGTATATTTATATATTTTTTCTACCAACCTGAGTATTTATGAGAAATTTTCTTAGGAAAATGTGTGTCATTTGGCAACATTCTCTACCAAATTTTCTCATGAATTATCAGGCCGGTATATATATATATATATATATATATATATATATATATAGTTTAATTTAAAAATAGAGTATCTATTCAAATACGAGTACCGATTAAAAATGATGTTCAAACAATTAAATTAAATATGTCGGTTGTTAATTCCATTTCATTAATCTCCGGAATTTTCCGTATGTCCGCAGAAAAAAAACATACAGAAAGAGAGATATTTATTTTGTGTAATATTTGTGGAGATATATATTTATATACCGACTCTACTATAGAACAACCATAAAGATCTCCGCATATGCGAAGATGTAGTCACACACACACACACACACACACACAGAGGCACACACAAGAACACACGTATAAATAAGCGAATTAAAAGAGTTAAGAATTTTCTACTGACTCCAAGACTCGCATAAACGAATCTATTATTGCCGATCAGCATAAATCATCAGAATTTATTAACAAATAGGCTATCTAGTTTCAATTAATTTAATTTTTATTCTATGCGTCGTGTCCCTTCAAAACGTTGGGGTCATAGGTTATTACAACATCCTTTCCTTTAGAGCTCTTAATATGGTTTCTGCTTAAGGTATCCCCACCTGTTTTTCCAGACCGTTTAGCTGCATTATTCACTGCATTTCTATCTCTCTCGTTTTTAATATCCTTTCAAAGTGTAAAATTCCCCAAACCAGCTTTCCTCATTATGATCTTTTCCTCATTAAAATTATTTCAATTGTCTCTTTCTGATTCTAAGTAGAGCTGTTCTTTATGTTTTAATAATCCCTAAAGCTGATGTTCTAATAGGGTGCTTTTAGTCATTAATATTAGTTCTGTTTCCTTTTTTTGATTCGAAGTGTAACTGCTTTGGTGTTTCTGCTTTCTCTAAAACCACTTTTCTCATTATGACCTTTTTCTCATTAAAATTATTGCAATTTTCTCATTCTGATTCTAAGTATAAATGTTCTTGATGTTTCATAAGCCCTAAAGACGCATTCCTTATTAGGTGCTTTTCTTGATTCATATTATTTTCATTTTCTCTTTCCGATTCTAAGTGTACATGTTTGGGGGTTTCTGTTTTCTCTAAAACAGCTTTCTTCATTGTGACCTATTCCTCATTATTATTATTATTATTATTATTATTATTATTATTATTATTATTTTAGTTGTCTTTTTTCTGGTTCTAAGAACACTTATTCTATTTTTTTTTTTTACATTTTCCCTAAAGTGCTCTAGTTACTCCCGCTATTCAACCTAAATTTCTCTTTTTTCTAGTCTCTTCTTTCTCTGTAAGGATAATCTTCAACTTTCACTGATATATAGTAGAACTGGTATTCAATAACAGTCCAGTACTTTTTTCTCATTTCTGGAGAAATATTACTGTTTCTTAATACTTTGTTTAGCTTATGAAAAAAGATTTTTTTGCTATTCAAATGGGTTTGCGTATTCCGATATCGCTTTTACTGCCTTCTGGTGAAATCTTCTGGGATATTTAAATTTTCTTTGTTGTTTAAAATGCAATTAAAAATCATTTTACGTAACAAAAATATATATATATTTATCTAAACTTAATGTTACATTTATTTTTTAATAAGTATGTTATAATGTAGTGTGATAAGATCGAAAATGGTTCGATTTTGATCATTTTTCTGACGTAGAATGAATTTGTATAAGAATATTTTGTAATTAGATATATGATGTGTGGGCAAGCATTTCATAGGCTAACTATGAAGGAGTAATGCTAAAGCTGTGACATCTTGCATGCATTAATTTTAATTCTTTTTATGAATAACTGCGCTGATTCGAACAAGTTAAAATGGTAAACGAGACAATCTTAAAAACTTGTTTACATTCCATGAGAGTATCTTGGTCAGCCTATGAACTTTTTAGCCGAATCTCGTACTAAACAGTTTAAACTATCTTGTTCGAATGTTCTTTGCACGAATTCTAAATTAAATTAAATTTTCTGTGAAGCGCAAGAAATTTCTTCCAAACCAAACATTTATAGTTTATTTTAAATTTTAAACAGATTTACAGGATGAGATGGTGAAATTGATGTCATTTGATTTTTTTTTTAATTTCGCGCATGTGCGTTGGATGTCTTTGATTTTGTCTACTAAACAGGATCCTTTGGGCACCGTCTGTGAGAAAATGAGCATCATAACGCAATTCATATTTTTCGAAACGGCATGCTGAATTTATTGGCTTTCGCACCAGAAGTTCTAATACGAACATTTTTGATTATTTCGAATCAATCTGAGGACAAGATAGACGATTCGGAAATAGTTGGAGATAAATGGTAATTACGAAGGTGTTTATAGTGATCATTACTGATGGCAGAGTTACGTCTTCATTCATCTTTCCACAGGGTCTCAGACATAACACGGAGGCCAATATCAAGTGACTTGAGGTGGTAATTTTCCCCTAGGTCATGAGAGGGTTGCAGAAGAACCTATGTTTGACAACAGGACTCTGCATCATGCAGCAGAACTAGTAGAAAGCCGTCATGGCTGCCAGTCAAATTGTGCGACCACATCACACCTTATATCTAACTCCTCAGACTGCAACCCTCTTGTGTGAGACGCAGTTGAGCGAGAGACCAAAAATCTCCTCGTAACACCAAAAATATAGTGTAGGCAGGGATTATGTCAGCATTCACCAACTTAAACAAGGTGACATTCCAGAAGAGATGCAGGGTATTCTGAATTCGTCTAGAGGCCGTGGTTGAAGCCAATGAAGATTTTATTGAACAGATTTACTCTTTAGTATTTCTAAATAGTTTGTGCAATATTGGTAAATATATCTGTTTAAATGAGATGTCAGTGTTATTGCGCAACTTAGACGAAAATTTATCAATCGCACCTTGAACATGATGGTAATGTTCAAAGTTTTTGATAAAATTTGAAAACAAACTTAATTATATTTAAAATTTATCCATGTATATAATTCATTATTATTATTTTATCATGAAATTATTATTACTAAAATAATTCCCCTTGTTCCTTGTTTAGGATGTGGTTTCCGGCTTTCTCTTTTCCAATCTTTTCAATCTTTTCTTTTTTTTAAATTGGAGTAGATAGACTAAACTATCACCCGGTTCACACTCCACCCACGTCTATTGAGCAGGTGAAGAGGCTCATCCCTTGTACCTTGTTTAGGATGTGGTTTCCGGCGTTCTCGTTTCCAATTTTTTCACTCTTTTCTTTTTATTTATCAATTGGAGTAGATAGACTAAACTATCGCCCGGTTCACACTCCACCCACGTCTATTGAACAGGTGAAGAGGCTCATCCCTTGTTCCTTCTTTAGGATGTGGTTTCCGGCTTTCTCTTTTCCGATCTTTTCTTTCCTACGTAGCCCCCTGCGCTTCAGTGGCGTTACCGCCTTGCTCGGGGTGATATGATTACAAAAGAAAAATTATCGATTTTAATATTCTTAGATAATGTATGAATTCTAACAATTAAGATGCATTATATTAGGTATAATTAACCTCTTGAAATATTTATTAAGAACTGTCAAGATTGCGATTTAGCGTGTTAAATCATTGGTTGTCGTTTTTTTCTTCTTTTTTTTTTGTTAAGGCATATCAACATTTTGTGGGTTATTTAAATCTAAAACATTTTTTTGCATTGTAAGACCAATTCATTTTTTTAATTTTTTTTAATATTTTTATATAAAAATGTTTGAATGATAATAATGACTTTTCGATATACAGGTTCTAATATTTAACCGATAGCTGGGAGGAAAAAAGATAAATACATACCTTTGCTCACGGCATTTTCGCGTAAGGGAATGTAACGAATTTAATTTGTTACACGACCCACACATCCAGCATTTTTTATTAAAGACGCAATATATTTACGTACTTTGATTTTCTACTTATAAATATATAGCTATCTAAATAATTTGCTTTCCAATTCTTTCATTATATATATATATATATATATATATATATAATTGTGTGCGTGTCTGTGTGTGTCTTTTGATATGGCCGTAAGTGATAGTAGGTAATGAGCAAGATGTACAAGTCGCAACCTTATGACACACAAATACCTACCGTTCTCTGGCAACTTTTCTTTTATAAAAGACGATGTAATATATTGGAAATCTTCCTACTAGCTTGGGGTTAGTCAAGAAATAATGATTGTCTGTCAATGCCACGCTAATAGCCCCTCACACATAGTAAAGCGTAAATAACTACAGGGTAATGTCTTATCACTGTCACATTCACTTACCGCCCAGGATTATTGCGATGACGGTCACATTCTGGTTGTTCATCTTCAAAATTAGCTGGCTTTAGATGCATTCCGATTCGCCTTGTTCGATGGACAATTTGATAAAAAATAGGATTGTTGTCTAGAAAAGAATAGAGCGCCCCTCGATATATTGCAAAAGAAATTATGGAAATTGTAAGAGCGCCATGTTTTTCACTTCTTCAATTTTACAAGGTCCAGATGTTAAAAATCGATTCTTATAGAGACTCGCTAGAAATCAATTCTGCTCGATTTTTTAGGGTTTTCTTTTGCCATCTATTTTTATCTACAGTGGATGAGACACTACCTACGTATAAATATATTTTTTTCAATGGCATTTGCGTTCATTATTTAGACTATCCATATTTCCACAGTTTCTCTTTCATTATTATACGACTTGCGGCCACATCACGTTAAAACATTGGTTTCCGTACAATCCCGGAAGTTAAACAACGCCCAACCTGGTCAGTACCTAGATGGTTGGCCGTTTCGGAGAACCTGTAAACTCGGATGTTCCAGTTACCTAATGGATGGTTCTTCAGTGATGTTCTTTGGACAGACGAGTTACGTGTTCATTTGGGTTTGTTGTGTTCACTTGCGCTTTGGTGTCCTTGGGAAAGTTTTGAATCTGTTCCTTGTTCCCACTCCACCTGTAGCGTGAGTGGTGGAGTTTCTATTGCTACAAAAGTTATAGAGATACGCTAGAAATCAATTCTCCTCGACTTTGAAGGTTTTCTTTTACCATCTATTTTTATCTACAATGAATGAGACTCTACCTACGTATATATATTATTTGTCGATGGCAATAGCGTTCATTATTTAGATTATCAAGATTTCCACAGTTTATCTTTCATTATTATCCGACTTACGGCCTCATTATGTTGAAAAATTGATTCGCTTACAATCACGTAAGTTAAACAACGCCAAGCCTGGCCAGTATCTAGATGGTTGGCCTCTTTGGAGGAGCTCTAAGCTCGGATGTTCGAGTGATGTAATGGATGGTGCTTCAGAAATGTTCGTTGGAGAGACGAGTTACGTGTTCATTTGGGTTGGTTTTTTTCACTTGCATGTGGGTGTTCTTGGGTAGGCTTTGAATCTGTTTGTTCTCCTTCCACCACCTCTAGGTTGATTGGTGGGGTTTGTATCACTGAAAAAAAACACAGTGATATCTTAGAAATTAATTTATGTTTCGAATATAATGGGAAAAGGTGAACTGATTCTTGGTCGAGCGATATAAAGCACAATGTTTGCGTCTCCGCCAAACGCGAACTTAGGTTCGAACCCTGTCGAAGGGAATAACATCGTTATTAAGTCTCTCAAATGCGCAACGGGTGCTAGTAATAAATCACACCTTTATATAAAGCATCGTCAATTCAAATATGGATATCAACCAAATAATGTTAGATACAGTCGGGAATATGTATAGTATTATAATTCTTAAAAATTATGCAGTGTAACATTTTACGTATTTGTTAGTATAGATCTCACGAATTAGGCGACAATAAGAAAAATCCAAAGGAATCAATGACATCAATAAGTGGCTGCATTGAAAAGTAACAACAAACATATCGACTCTAATATAATGTCAATGTCAATTTGCAAGGCATATATATATATATATATATATATATATATATATATATATATATGCGTTCCATGTTATTTGATTAAAACAGTGCTCGATGGGCTAACCTAGAGCTATGACAAATGAGATTATAACTATACTCGTGTCGAAAAAACCTTCAACGAATCAACGAAGAAGGGAAAAACGCTTTTAAAAAAGAAAGAGCTCAGTACATGAACATCAGTCAAAAGGTTTCAGACCGAGTCAGCACGTAACCTCCCCCAAAAAAAAAACCGAAACGAGTAATCAACTAACAAAACAGCGCTCAATACTTAGGTAGAGCAGAATAAGTAAAGAATACCTAGTGAGCCAGACAGACCTACTTAGGTTTCACGGATCTGGTAGGTCTGTCTGGCTCACTAGGTATTCTTCACACACACACACACACACACACACACACACACACACACACACACACACACATATATATATATATATATATAGAATGCATTTATCGCGAATAAAAAAAAAAATAAATTCCCTAGCTTAGATGGTCATATGGCACATGCAATTATCGAACACATCCACTTGCTTCTGGCCGGAATCGAAACTCGACCGATTTGGTGTCAGTCGGAGTTGTATATAAGCAGTGTATAAACATGCCAGTCACTTAGAGAATTCAATTCATTTCACACACATGCCAGTCACTTAGAGAACTCAATTCATTTCACACACACACACACACACACACACACACACACACACACACACACACACACACACACACACATATATATATATATATATATATATATATTATAATTTTGTTATCACAATGGTTTATAAAAGCATTATATTACACAAAAATTTTCATGTTTCAGAACAAAACTTTTCCTCTTCAGGTGATCAGTTAAAATAAATTATGAAAATGATTTATTTTTTAAATATAAGATAAATTCATAGCGATTTAGAAAATTAGGGAGAAAAGCATAATTTCATAAATGTTATTTATAGTGAAATTATTTAATGATCTGGACAAGCTATTTAAATTCATAAATTCCGGGGCTAGTTTGATAGATAGGTATGCCATGTTTTTTTATAAATTTTGACTTTGGTTGTGAATAGCAAATGTTTTGTGAATTGACAACAAAATAGCATTTGCTAATCCTAGCAGAAACATATTTGTCAAATCAAATACCTTCAATTGAAGGTAATATCCAATAAACCAGATATTTCTCTAGAACTAAAAAGGTTTTGTTTAAGGAACTCTGCTATCATAATGTAAACTCGTGACAGCATCTCATCCAAATGATAGCCAATATCGCATAAGATTTCTTTGTGTATTGTAGTTCTTGTCCGGACTTCGCCTTAGGACAAATCATTAGGACGCGAACAATAAGATTCATATTAAGTTATTTAGAACAAAATGAGAATTTACGATATCACAAGACTATTGTTATGACAATTACCGAAATACATGGAATTCACATTATTCAAATGATAGCCAGTATCGCATAAGGTTTCCTTAATGTATTCTAGTATTTATTCAGTGCTGGCCTGATAAAAGTCATGAGTGCGGGCTAGATTTACATCTTAATAAGATTGAAATTCAGTTGTTTATGATAAAATCAACACTTACGATATCAGGGATAATATTATGACACTCACATAAGTATATGGAATTAATATTTTTATTTCACTGTACGTATCTGCAATGTACTTTCTGTAGGTCATTATTGTCACCAGTTAACCAACGTGTTAGTTTTAAACGTTTCATTATTTTGTCTTAGAAATTGGATGATCATTGAAATAATGTTTTGATTTTTTTCTTATTTTAAAGGTGAGCCCGGATACAATTGGACGAGCAGCTTTTTGGGAAAACGAGGTAAAAGTGATTTTATGGAAGGTATACCTGGTTTAAGAGGACCAACAGGACCTCCCGGACCTCCAGGACCACCTGGTGTACCAGGAATCAAAGGCGATAAAGGAGACCCAGGAAAACCGCCAAAATGCACATGTAAGTAAAGTGGAAATATTTTCTAAATTTTTTGCAGAAGTGCAAATATGTGTATGAAATTTCGCTCTAAAACACATACGCACGAAAACATGCATATGTGTGTGTGTGTGTGTGTGTGTGTGTGTGTGTCTGTGTGTGTGTGTCTTGGTCCTGAGGTGCATGGACTAATGTAGCTTTTATTCGACATAATCGAATAGCTTTCGTGGCTACAAGCGATCTGTTCTACAAATATTTTTATAACAACTGCTTTAACGACATTTTCTCCGGTGGTTAGACTACAGGAATTTAAGCGAGCTATTAGATATTAAAATGAAGAAGGTTCATAAGTTTAACTAACTGGTAAGTGTACTAACAAATGAAGGATAATGCAGCACTAAAATACGAAGGCATGTTGGCATTGCCAAGGATGCATTCCAGAAATTGATTAGAGTATTGAGAAACAGGAAGATTTTGCCGGAAACAAAGAAGAGAGTATTTGATTGTTATGTGATGTCGGTCCTTCAATACAGCGGCGAACGCTGGACAATCTCATCAAAGATGAAGGAAAGACATGACGAAACAAAAATGTGGTTCTACAGAAGAATATTTCTGATACCATGGATCAAATAAGTGAACAACAATGCGTTTACGTAGAGGATGCAAACACAAATGATACTTTACATCAGGATGAGACAGTTGGAGTTTCTGGGACATGTAATGAGGAAAGAGGGTTTATACTCACAAAGCAGATAAAGGTAAGAGGGACATAAGAAAGCAATGCGTGATATGCTTGATGTGCTTGAGCAAATGGATGGCAAGCTTTGGGAAGGGTAACAAGAAAATGCTTGTTAAGAACTACAAGAGATAAGGAGACGTGGAAACCTATGATCGCCTACGTCCTGAAGGAACACGGCACATAGAAATAGAAGTCTAGATTGGTATCTAGAATTCACCCGTTTGATTTTGAAATAGCTAAATTCAACCGCCAGTTCTTTTACAACTGCTTCTTTTCTCGCACTTTCTACATGTGGAACTCCCTTTCCTTTACTTGCTTCCGAGATAGCTACAATCTTCAATAATTTAACTGCATCACCAATCGCCATCTTCTATCTTCTTGACTCCCATTCATTTTTTGTCTGTTCCTAAATCCTCATTATACTTAGCCTTTTCTTTCACTTTCACTTACTGAAACTCCCTGCATACTAACGGCATTACCGCCTTTCTTGGAATGAAATGATTAAGGAATTCAATTCAATCAATCATATTTCCCGCAGAAATAACATTATAAAATACATCGTTTCAAGAAAGGATACATTTACACGCCTTTATTCTAGAGTTACATGCAAAATAAACTAGGTCTAATTAACAATTTGATAAGATTATGCAGTTTGATAATGGAACAATTACCACGAGAAAAAGACGAGTAATAATGAAAAGGTTATTGCTGAGATCAACCAAACAGAGCGAGCTATGTCTTCTAAAGCAACACAGAGATAGAAAGATGATGTAAAATGCTGTACAAATATTCGATTGTTAACGAACAACTATAAATAGACTAGCGTCAATTTTATTGCCAACAGAAGAAATGATTCAGTTTGAGCTCTATAGCTTATGCAATAGCAAAATATTTATAAAAGTAATTTTGATCAACGATATACAACAGTGTCTCTTTGCTTATGTCTTTCTCAGATATACGAAACATTTTTGTGTGATAAAGTATAGAGAAATGCATAGAATAATGAAATATTTAGTAATTCAAGGTAAGATGCCGATGAATATTTTTAACTCTTTTATGCCATCTTAGCTGTAAGAGTAAAATAAATAATTGTCGTATAAAAATGCTCTATATTTATAAGAGCTACAAGACTTTACCATATTAAAACTTGCTTTCGTGTTATGTTAGAATCAAAGGAAACGAACTTCTTAATAGTTCCTTTGACATAATGTACCATTCTTTTCATTCATTCAATCTGTGCTTTTGAAAATCTTTTGACGATATGATTTTCACTGTCTTACACACGTCTGTTAATGAAGTATTTATGCTTTGTAATCTTAATTGTTGCATTCGAACTTTTATTGGAGATAATTTAACCCAATTACTCAGTGGACTGTCAAATTCTTTCTTATGTTTTATCATGTTATCTTTTGAGTGCTATATTTTCTTATATATATATAAGTACACGACGTCATCTCTGACGTCAATCCGCATTCATGTAAAATTTTGTTAATTTCCTACCTCAGACCAAAATATGCCGTTCGTCAAAATACTTGTTCTTCTTTAGTTAAAAATTATTTACTAGTAAATGCACACGGTTCACACCAAAATAAGTACAAAAGAATTTGGATTCCTTCTGTCTCTGTTGTATTATTTTACCGTAGAATGAGGGCTTGTATAAAGGTTTATTAGCTTCTAGCTTCATCATTTGCTATTTTATGTGTTCCTCACAATAGTATTTAAGAACCCCTGTTCATAAGACCAGACAAATGAAAATCTGTGAATACTAGATTAGGATTTTAGGGTGAATGCAGGTAAATTTCTCAATCATGCACTTGGTTAATAAGCTGATATGGTAGTATGCATTGCCATGTTGCAAATGTATTCTAACTCAAATATAAATTAGCTTGAAGAAGCTTTACTCTAAGTTTTAACATTTTATAAGAATTTTTTTTATAATTATATCGCCCCAAGCAAGGCATTTTACTGCCACTCTTTTGCTGGGGGTTACATAGGAAGAAAGTTATGAGAAAGAGTGACAGGTTATAGGGGATGTCAGGAAGTGGGTAAGAGAAGGATGAGAATACTCATGAGAGTGAAGTGGGCGGGAAAAGGAGCGTGCGAGAGAGGATACTGGTTAGCGAGATAAGAGATGACTATTGTCTCTACATTTAAATTCTTGGAGATTGTATCTACCGGCTAAGCAAGTAAACGGAAGGGAATTTCACAGGCGGAAAGTGCGAGAAAAGAAGCTGTTGGAGTAGAATTTGCGTTTACATTTTATTGGTTTCACAGTAAAGGGGTGGCACCTAGTTGCTAATATTGTGGCTCGAGTAAATTCATATATAGGGGGCACCAGTGAGCCAAGTTCATCGGAGTAGAAGCCGTAAAAGTATTATTAGAAATTACAGGAATTTTTTATCAATTCCCCACAAGCAAGGCGGTAATGCCTATAGAAGGAAATAGATTACGGGAAGTGGAAGTGAATGAGAAAACTGAGTAGATAAAAGGTTCAGGTAAGGACAAAAAAACAGGGTTCAAATGATTAGAAAATGGCGATTGATATTGCGTTTAATTTTTTGAAGATTGTAGTTATCAAGGAAGCAAGAAAACGGAAGGGATTTCCACCAGTAAGAAGTAAGTGAAAAGAAATTGTTGGGGTAGAAGTGGTGACTGCATTTAGGTACTTCAGTGGAACCTAGTTGCGAGTCTTGTAGCAGGCTTAGGTTTATGTAGTCGGATCCCAAGTGAATAAAGCTTGCTAGAACAGTTACCTTGGAAATATTTGTTAAACGATTGAAGTAATTCACGACGCGTCGGTGCTAGGGGTCATAATCACTAACATAATCTAATCCCAAAATAAATGGTACGCACTTTCTCTGAAAATAGTTAAGCCTTCTTTTGAGATGATTTTCTTGTCACCACGCCATTGAAGTTGATCTTTGTTTCATAGCATTGAACCTAGTCTCATCAGCTGTACTTAACCTGATTAAAAACATATCCCTTATACGTAATCTACAAAAAGCAATCTCAGTTCCTTAATGGACTTTATCAACATTCTGCGAATTGAGCTTGCAAAAACATTGCCAAGAAAATTATACTAAGCAGCAGGAACGACTACAGTGCACGAGAAGGTTTTCGCGTGATTTTGCAACAGAAAATTGTCTAAATCTTCTTAGTAAAGGTCTAATGTTTGAATTAAAAGAGTAGTACTAGATTACAGACGAGGTCTCATCAATTTACAGCTGAGTAGCTAGATGTAACAGTAAGTTCTATGCTGACAGTTCCTTTTATCGCACTTCTTGCTACTGGAACTTTCTTCCGACTCCATGCTCCCAGCCAACTTTCATCGACAACAATTTAAATACAATGTCAATGTCAATCTTTTTCTCATGTTTATTCTTCTTTTGCTCTTACACCTTAGCAATGTTTCTGTTTCTAACTCTTCCCCACCCAGTAAACCCTTGTGTCTTACCTGATTTGAATTCCATTTAAAAATGACTTAAGTTCCATTATGATCTTCATTATTAGTTAATCTCCATTTTTCTTTACAGGATCTCTCTTCATTTTACTAAAAAATTTTCTCTTAAAAAAAATTTCCACAAATATTGATAAGCCACGAGTGAATGTTTGCAGTATTTTTTTTTCAAAATAAGATTAATTCTATGTTCACTATTTGTATTCGACATCTGGAGGAGAGTCATTTTTAAATATAACTTTTTTTTTAAAATCATATCACCCCGAGCAAGGCGGTAACGCCACTGATGTGCAGGGGGCTACATAGGAGTGAAAAGACTGGAAAAGAGAAAACCGGAAACCACATCCTAAACAGGAAACAAGGGATAAGCCTCTTCACCTGTTCATTAGACGTGGGTGGAGTGTGAACCGGGCGATAATTTAGTCTATCTACTCCAATTGAAAAAAAAGTGAGAAGATTGTAAATGAGAAAACCGGAAACCGCATCCTAAACAGGAAACAAGGGATGAGCCTCTTCACCTGTTCAATTCGGTAAAGAATGTTAAATATAATTCGACAAATTCTTTCCCATGTTCATCCTGTCATGTTATGGTTTTGACTAGAAATATATTCAGAGAAACACTTAAAATTTAATTAAAACTAGTGTCTTGATACATTTGGAAAGAATATTAAAATGATCCAAAAACTAGCAGCAAACCCTCTGTATACAAACTGAAAATGAATTTAATAAATATGCGAAAATAGAAAGAGGCGTAAGACAAGGATGTATCTTTTCACTGAATATATTTATTTACAGTTAGGTGATTTTAAGAGAAGTAGAAATCCTACCAGGATTCATTATTTGCACCATGAGATAAGCAGATGACACTGTGTTGACAGCAAACATAGAAAGAAAACTGTAAAATGTTCCACAGAATCTAGTTAACGAAAGCAAGAAAAAAGTAGCAAAAACAATTGCAAATCACAATGTTAGTAAAAGAAACAGCTGAAAAGGAAAATTACGAATTAAATATGTCAAAATACGACAAATAGAAGAATTTAAATATCTGGAAAGACAAAAATCAGGGAAAATGAAATCCGACGCCAGATTAAGACAGCGAAATACGCCTTCCAAAGCCAAGCAGATATTCTTCTTCTTTCTGTGCCATGTATTTTCAGGAGGGATCACTAGGGAATCACTTTCCCTATACCATGTCGCTCATAACATTTTTTTTCTTTTGGTATATCTCAAGAACTCCGCTCTTCCATCCACTTGCTCAAGCCCATCAAGCATGTCTCGCGCTGATTCCCCTATCTCTTTTTCAATCTATCCGTCCTGTGAGTATTTGATTCTACAAGCCCTCTTTCCTCATTACGTGTCCCAGAAACCTCAGCTGTCTCTTCCTGATGCTATTTATAAGTTTCCTCTTTGTTTGAATCATAACCTTCTCGTTGCTCACATTTTCGGTTCATGGAATCCTCAACATCCTTCTGTTGCTTCGAGATTCTTCTTTGTCTTTGAGGAGGTGAAAATAAAAAAATGTCGTTAGAATCAGAGAAAAATTAACTGTTATCTAATATCAATCTACATGTGGCACTTGGTGCCCGCCATTAATCTGACAAACGATGAAGAGACTTGAAGCAACAGAAATATGGTTCTGTAAGCAGATTCTGGGTATATCATGATTTGAACTTTTGTGCAACGACGTCGTTTTATAGAAAAAGGAAAGGAAAATGGCACTTATACCTCAGCAACAGCCGAAGCTTCTATGACACATAACGAGGAAAAAGAACTTTGGACATTTGATACTGACCGAGCAGATTAAAAGCAAGAGAGACAAAGGTAAATAACTCATAACCTAACGAGGTTGAGTAAATGTATATGGGAACATGTTTTAAAAGAGATAAAAAGACAAAATTTATTAAAGCTATAGAGGAAAGGAAATTGTGAAGAGCCATGATCGCAACGACTTGAAGATAGAAGAAAGAATTACGACTCGGGTTGCTTCCAAATAACAATTTGTTATTTTTAATAATCGGCTGAAATTAACTTCTTACTAACATTTACTTCACATTCTTTAGTGACACTTTATATTGACAAGTTAGGAATTTCTTTGTTCTCCAAATGGAGGTTACTGTGCCGCGCACTTAAAACATTTTTATATATATATATATATATATATATATATATATATATATATATATGTATGTGTGTGTGTGTGTGTGTGTGTTTGTGTTCTGCTTAGATACATCTGCTTGTAATTTCCGTAGTAGATTTTTCGAGAAAATCAATATTGCTGAAGGCTACAAACAGAAGATATTTATATAAATTCATTAGCGGCCAATTTCTTTCATTGTCTGCTTCGTATGTATACAAGATTAAATATCTGAAAGATCCATACAGTTTTGCATTTGTATATTTACGCATTTATCTTCATACGAACACTCAAAATGCCCGAGTAGTTAAAGACGTGTCGCTTAATTGTTTCTAAATACGCATTAACGCTGTTTGTTTTGTTTTGTTTGTTTGTTTAACGCCATATCAACTCCTTATAGCTCATTTAATGTCGAAATTTAATTTTACTAAGCGCATTCGTAATTTCTGACAATTTTTCTCTGACAAAATTGTATTGCTGGTATTTTTTTATGTAAAAATGTTTTGCTACTAATATTTTTTCCTTTCATAAACGCAGACAATATTTTTATTTTTTATTATTTTTACGAAACCTAATCCTGGATGTGCGTTGTGGTACAGTGGATATCGGCTCGGAACGAGAAGTTTATTCACTTACGCGCAAATACCCTTGGGAAAATGTATTTATCCGTCTCTTCCTTCCAGTTATGGGTTAAATAGCAGGACAGATTGGGTTCTATAGCCTTGGTCGGTAACCAGTCTACCGCAGAAAGCAATGGCAACCTATTGCGGGGTAATACTCTGCCCAGTCAGTCATGTTTCTTTCGAGACATGATCGCCCAAGCGTGTATCACCTATAGCACTTAACTGACTGACTGAATCCTGGTATATATTCCTTGAACTATGAAAACGTATTGTTGGCACCTTCACTATAGAAATATATTTCTACACTTTCATAGTGTTTTAACCCCACTTTGGGGGATGACTTCTTTCTCATATTTGGGGCTCTAACAGGTGCTACCGCCTCGTGCCAGGTTCGACACAGGGTGCGTATTACTGCATTTATATTAATAATTTTTTAAATAAAAAACAATCCTAAAATAAGTATAATTAAAGAAATAATAATATATGATCTAGAACCCAGTTTTTCGTAATTAGTAAATACGTCTCTAATCGCAAGCATCATTGTATGAACAATTACAATAAAGTATTAGACCACTGCAGACTTTTTGTACCCTAAAATTAAAAACAAAATATGATATACTGAGAAAACAAAAAAGAAAATAAATAAGTAATGTGCATTGTGGGGTAATTAAATTATAGCGCAAATACCCTTCGGAAAGGTATGAATTCAAAACTTCTCCCTCTAGCTATGGGTTAAAGAGCATGACAGATTGGGTACTGTAGCTTTGTTTGGCAACTCATCTATTGTAGAAAGATATGGTAATCTACTGCGGAAAAATCGTCTGTCTAGTAAGTTATGAATCGAAAAGACATGATCGCCCAAGCGTGTGACACTGACATGGTGCTTTTTGTTGGAATAATGTTGTGAGGTAGTTTCAAACTGACTATACATATTTTTTTGTTATTGAAATCAAAATTTTAAAGAGATATGTTCGGAGGATACAGTGCATTCTGGAGGGTTTCTCAATTATTTTACTTTTCTTTTTTTTTTTCTTCTTTTACTCGTTTCAACTCGAGCAAGGCGGTAAAGCCACTAGAATGCAGTGGTTCACGGGGCATCAATGGTGAGAGTAATTTCCAACCGAGCAGTTTTTTCCCTCGAACCGCTGCTAAGCGGAATCAATTCACGTGAGAATACTTCACCGGTCTCTACGATTTTGACCTAAACAAGTCTATAAATGACCATTAGAATCCCCACATATCCGAGTAAACTCTGTTTATTACTTAAAAACCATCTAATTCGAGTGTTTCTCGAGCCTTATCCATGGGGTACCTCATTGTAAAAATAATCCTGAACACGAAGTAGGAATTCAGTTAGCAGAACAAACTTTGTAATATTAATGATTTCACGAACTTAAAGCAAATACTGGTCTGAAGAGATGGAGTTGCGAATATTTCAACAGCAGAAATATGTGTGTACGTGTGTGCCTGTCTGCTTAAATCGGTTTATCGATCTTCGAAGTTCATTTAAAATGCACTTATGCACAGCGTAAGACCAACCCTAATACCAAAGAGCTGCGACAATTGTGTACGCACGCAAACCATTTGCAGTCAAACAGATGTGATCGTTTTTACCAGATAGTAAACCCTGTTAGTGTATAAGAAAAAAAAAATGAATTATAGCTCGTAATTTTGTTTTTCCACAAACACTTACCCCTACTCTTTATAAATTTACTTTATGTATTTGAGAAAATAATCGTCTGAACTTACGTATTATGATTTTCATATTTTCCAGTAATTTATAAAATTGTATATGTGCATGCAGTTTACAGTATATGCGGATGTAACACAACCCATACAAAGGGTACTTATAACTTACTTGATGTTGGTGACCAGATATTGTTGCATTAGTGAGTTTAATCTCTGCTGGATGCTTTCCATTTATAAATTTCTAACAAAGTTAACCTTTGACTGATCGTTCCACTCAGTGAAAATATTCTTTTATCAGACGTGCATTAATTACATTTTAACTAAATGTTTCAGCAGGTATCATATATATATATATATATATATATATATATATATATATATATTTAGTATATCGCGGCAGTAAGTAATTTTCAAGACATATGCTATTAAATATAAGAGACAATGAATGTCTATTATGTTTAATCATGAGCCGTTCTAAACGTCGTATTTTTGCTTTAATTTCAGTTGAAAATAAAGACAAAAATTCTCCAACATTTGGATAATTATTTATTGGTTTTCTTCTAAGCTTTCGGCTCTCATGAGCCATCTTCAGAGAGGTAGTTTAAACTGAAATATTATAAAATCCACCATCACCGACCATTTTATTTTGTGTTGACATAAAACTCCGCTTGGCAACGGCAATAGTTACCAAAAATAATAAACGCAGTTCTTAAGTTTGCGATGCGGTTTTATGTCACACCGCGGGATAGCGCGAAATGACAACAAAACCATCTAGTCAAATGCAATGTAATATTTTATTTCCTGTTTTAAAGTTGATTTTATTGAGTGTTGGTTGTTTTGATTTGATGGACATGGCCTCCAATAAATATTCACTGCTCTATACATCATATATCGAGCACTGTTTTAAATTAATGTTTTGGACGGAAAAAATGTTTCTTTTTTCTCTCCTCATTCTATACTCACTCGGATATATATATATATATATATATATATATATATATACTGCCATCCGCAGACTGATCTGTTTTGCCGTATCACAGCTCATCAGTACGGTTAGAATCCAATTGCTTTTTTTACCCAGGATTGAAACCCGACCGAAATGGCGTCAGTCGGCGACTTTACCCCTGGGCTATGTGCGTTCGGTGGAAATAAGTAGACTTTTTAGCGCATATCATTATACGCGCCCAATAGCTAGCGCGCTCTAATTCATTTCATTGAATGAGCGATATATATATATATATATATATATATATATATATATATATATATATATATATATATATCCGCAGACAGATCTGTTTCGCTGTATCACAGCTCATCAGTTTGGTTAGACACCCGATTGCTTTGTACCCAGTATTGAAACCCGACCGAATTGGCGTCAGTCGACGATTCTACCTCTGAGCTACGGGCAGACTTTTTATATATCAAAATGCTTGCATGTTATGACAAGAACACTTGAAACAGGTTTCACTAAATTATTTTTATGACACCTAAAGTAACTTTTTTTCGTCTTTACAGTGGCAAACGAGGTTAGCAGTAGGTTTCTTTACTTTGAGTTACCTTTACAGTGTGTGAGTCCCTCATTCTTCTGTACAAACCTTCTAGCGAATTTTCCTTGTTTTGTAATGACGTTATGTGGGTTGTGGTGCAGTGGATATCTGCTAGGAATGGAGAAATCGTAGTGCCGATTTCGAATTCCAGTTGACTTCGTTGCATTCTCATACGCGCATATACCAGTAATAAAGGTACGAATCCGTCTCTTCTTCCTCCAGATATTAGTTAAATTGCAGAACAAATTGGGTTCTACAGCCTTAGTTGGCAAACAGTTTACCGCAGAAAGTAATAGCAACCTACTGCGGGAAAATCATCTGCATAGTCAATCATGTCTCTTTCGAGACATAATCACCATATCGTGTATCACGTATGGCACTTAACTAAATTTACGGTGGTACTAATGCTTAACTTTTTCAAAATGGGTGTATGTTTATTAATAACGTTCCTGAAATATTTCCCGAGGAATAATTTTATCTATGCATGGGAGATAAACTACAGATGCGTGATAAACAAATTGAACGAGAACGTAATGAATTAATGTCTAAGTGCGCCTGAGTTCACGTTTAATCTGTGCCAATCATGATCTCAGTACTTTGGCTCCGTTATCATAGAGACAGTTCCGATATTTTTTCAAACTTATATATATATATATATATATATATATATATATATATATATATATATTAGGCATCCAAATACAAGCCGATTGCCCTGTATCAAAGCTCATCAGTGTGCCTAAACAACCACTTGCTTCCAGCTGGGATCGAAACTCGACAGATTTGGTGTCAGTCTGAATCCCTAAGCCATAGGCGCATAGAATGACGGACGAAATTTTAGCTGGTTATATATATGCGGTGTATACAATCGCCAATCACCGGGAGAACTCAATTCATTACTGATGATTAACGCGAAAATCGCATATATAACTCTCTCTCTCTCCCTCTCTCTCTCTCTCTCTCTATATATATATATATATATATAGTTATGTGAAATAATAAATATACATATGGGAATATTATTCAGGTGTTAACAAAACAGTGCTCAATGTAGTATAAATAGAGCTAATATATATTAAGAAATATGCATATTATGTTATATCGATGGAACGACTAGACGTTTCATGCGTTACTCAATCATCAGGTGTATATTACGAATTATATTTACCCGATGCTTACACATCGCATGAAACTCAGAGTCATGCGATCGACGTAAGATAATATACATATTTATTATTAAACATAACTCAAACCTTTTCCGCTGTATCACAGTTCATCAGTACGGTTAGACGATTGCTATCAGCTAGGATGGAAACCCGACCGAATTGACATCACTCGGCGATTTTACTTCTAATCTATGGGGCTTCGGTCGAGGAAGGTAGAATTTAGAGTATTATATACACTATGCAAACACACGCCAGTAGCCGAGAGTGTTCAAATTTATTACTGAATAAACGATGTGTAAAAAGCGGTGAGTACCTACTGTTGTTAAAGTCCACCATAATGCACAATCGGCGGAAGAGAGAGAGCAAAAGATCATTTCATTCGATTGCTTCTAGCTAGATTGACACCAGTCGGGTGGAGGAAGGTAGATTTTAGCGTGTTATATACACGTAGTAATACACGGATGACTATATATATATATATATATATATATATATATATATATATATATATATATATATATAGAGAGAGAGAGAGAGAGAGAGAGAGGGAAAGAAAGAACAAACGGAACAGACGGATTTAGGCATAAAGAGGACACTGGGATAATTAAATCACATTTTTCTATATGTTCTCCATCCACGTTTCTATATAAAATAAAAATATATTTACACATTATGCTTTTTTTAATGTAAACATGAAAGACTTCAAATTTTAAATGATTTTGGAACTCATCCAATTCATTTCATCAGTAACTTCGTGATACTTAATTTATGAAATGTATCTAGACAGAAAGGCCTTTATTACACTAAAATTCTAGTCTTCAAATTCAGTAGCAAAATTGTTTTAAATTAGTTCAAAGAAGACCCATTAAATCTGAAAAAAGACAAATATTCCCTGTCCTTATTTCTTTATTATTTTCAGTTTTATAGGAGTGGGGCTCAAGACTAGAGGTTACATGGGTGCCCCTCTTGCGCCCCCACATATAAATACGAAAGTGCCCGTGCATATATATATATATAGTTGTTTGTTTGAACATTATTTTTAATCGATACTTGTATTTCAGTAGATCTTCTGTTTTTACTGAAATAGTGTATATATATATATATATATATATATATATATATATATATATATATAGATAGATAGATAGATAGATATATACCGGCCTGATTATTTTTGAGAAATTTTTTTAAGAAACTAATTTTTCTAACAAAATTTTTCATAAATAATCGGGCCGGTAGAAGTGTATATATATATATATATATATATATATATATATATATATATATATACAAGTATGGGTGGAATAATATTCTCCATCCAAAGAAACACTATTTTTAAAAAAGTGCTCAATACAAAGTAGAGCTAATAATAATAATAATATTTATTAATAAATTATAACATTGATATGTTATAATTTCATTACAAAAGTAGCTATTTTGTTTCGACACTTTTTGTGTCTTAAACAACATCACTTGAAAAGACACAAAAAGTGTCAAAACAAAATAGCTACTTTTGTAGTGATATTATAACATATCAATGTTATAATTTATTAATAAATATTATTATTATATATATATATATATATATATATATATATATATCCGCAGAGAGATCTGTTTCGCTGTATCACAGCTCATCAGTACGGCTAGTCACCAGATTGCTTTTTAACCCAGGATTGAAACCGGACTGAATTAGTGTCAGTCGGCGAATCTACCGCTTAGCTATGGGTGCGCGACAGAAGAAGAACTGTTTAATTGAAAACAGAATATCTACTCAAGCACGAGTCTTGATTAAAAATCATGTTCAAACATGTAAATTAATATCTCGGTAGTTAATTCCATTATGTTCCTCTCTGTAACTTTCCGTAATTTATACATATATATCTATAACAGGCCATACTGCAATTTTTTCGCGTCCTAGATCTTCAACTCCATAGTTATGTAATTCTTATATCTGATTGAACAATATTGACACATCTAAAAAAGTATACTCTCCAATTACCACTCCTTAGTTTTCTAAATATTCATGAATTCATTTTCTATTTTCAAAAAAATAATTTTCACAATTTATATTAACTTATTCACTGAAGAAGAACAGTATTGTTCTGAAACATGAAAACTTTTGTGTAGTAATATAATGCCTTTATAAACCATTATAATGACAAAATGAAAATATGAAGCCATATTCTGTATCAAGCGCTCTATAAAAGTAAATGCTTGAAAAGTGGGATTTAACTTACTTTTTTATTCACTTTTTTATACTATATATATATATATATATATATATATATATATATTGACCGAATATATATATATATATATATATATATATTGACCGAACAGCAACAACAAACATTGTTCCAAGTTTAAATTCATACGTATTGTTGTGTGATTGATTGATTCGTTTTCTATGGCTTATCTACATTTTGCAAGTTATTTAATGCTAGAAAATATCTGATATGCCGTAAAACAAAATAAATCAAACGGAAACTGAGCTGCGTTTGAGAAAGAAAATATGTGATGCATACTAAACACATAGAGAGATGCTTATTTTAATGCGACTGTTGTATGTGAATTCTAATATAAGTACGATTTAGACCTAAAAAGCCACTGACTTTATGAACATAAAAAAAAAATTACGTATTGTGAGATATTTTAGAGAATATTTAAAAACATAAGGACGGTCTGTAAATTAGCGTGAGACTAAGAAATTTAATCCTGTAACGGCAGTAATTGATCAGTCTTTCTAATTGTTTATTCCATGAGTGGTTATTTCAAGCTCTCTCTCTCTCTCTCTCTCTCTCTATATATATATATATATATATATATATATATATATATATATATATTTATTAATATACGTAATGACAATAAAGCAGCACTAATTATTATAGGCTAATGTTCGAAAAACCAATGCTAACCTATCAGTAACTTAAATCGTCAATAACCCAACGAGGACTACCTCGTAGGTTAAATAAAGGGGAAGAAAAAAAGAAACAAACCAAACACAAGTATTGTATATATATACATATATATATATATATATATATATATATATATATATATATATATATATAAAGAGTTTGTCTCTTTAATAGAGCACATTCATGCCGACTTCGAAGTTTCGTGAGGACACAGTTTTGATGTTCTCACTTGGCAGGGCCCTTTGCTGTTAACTCCCCATTTTTTCTTGTTAATGTAGGCTATGGTATGATATTGTAGGTGTTGTCATGTTAATAATTGGTTGGTTATTCTTCTTTTTTCTTTTTTCTATGATTGGTTGAATTTTTTTCTTTTTTACTATTTAGTTGTTTGATTTATTTTTAGTGTATGCCTGAATATATATATATATATACACATATATAACGTTTGCTGACCGATCATTCCGTGAAACAAGGATTCAAAATTCACTATTGTCTGTGTATCTTGATATTAATCGTCTGAAGAGGTGATCTCAGTGGGTGTCAACTATGGAAAGGGCTTCAAGAGGAACCATATGTTGACGCATATATATGTTTGCGTTCGTGTGTGTGCGACTTTGCATGCATACGTGTGTCTGTCCAAGCCGCATTTTCTCTGAATATATCTTGCATCCTCCTACCACTTACTGTGCCTATGCTATTCGTAAGGAGGATTTATTTTGATGCATATACGATTCTTTGGTGAGTTTTCGACTTAGCTCGCCACGCAGAAACACACTTATCTCGTCTGTACTTTCTCCGTTTTAGAGAGAGAATCTTGTAAGTAGGTTCAAAGATGTAGGCTGCTAAAACATCCATTCATCGAATAACTTCGTAGAAATCGATGAATACGTTTATTTGCATTTCTTTCGGTGAAAAATCGACAAATCGCAATGATGGACGACGTGTTGTATGGAACGGACCTATTCGATTAGTTGACCTTTTGCTAAAATCTCTCGTTCTTGGTTGAATTTCGTTCGACCCAAGATTCAAAGCTCACAACATGGCTTTAGACGTAAAGCCATCATTGTGACAAGCACTAGTTGTTACCCACCTACTCGTAAATACACCATTCATCACACGGGAAGACGTTTTTATGACTTTGCAGATGGCTTATACCCTACTTATACCCTAAAAGATGGGCGGAGGTTAGCATTCGGCTCTACAGGATGAATATGCCTGAGGCATTAAGCCAAAAATTTCAAATGCAAGAATAAAATTTAAAAATGCGCACAATATGATCATGTTTTATTCCAATGTTATATATTAAACAGCATCAGTCACTTTAATTTAAAGGAATTTGCTTGTTCTTTATTTTATGCAGTCTGGAAGTTTAATCTTTTTAAAATAAGCAATTATCAAATAATATATAAACTATCCATAACAGTTTTACTGAGGACGAATATTTCTGGTGCAAGTTTCGTCGACTATCGATATTTCAGTAAGATTCATAATCATTGGTTCCGAAGATATATGGACTTGAGAAATTTAATAATGACCAATGGAAACCGATAAACTGAAATTTTAAAACTTGTCACCAGATATATATAGGAGTTTAAAGTTAAGTTTGGTAAATATGAAAAACTTTAATGAACAAAATTCTGCTTTATAAGCCATGGACACTGTTGAAAAAATATTTACTGATAAGTATTTACAAAAAAACGCTAAAGCAGATAACAAACTGGTATATATCATATATATAAGACGACCCCCATCCATAATATTATATATATATATATATATATATAGCGTTTATTGTCATCCGCAGACAGATCTGTTTTGCCGTATCACAGCTCATCAGTACAGTTAGACTCCGATTGCTTTTTTTACCCAGGATTGAAACCCGACCGAAATGGCGTCAGTCGGCGACTCTACCCCTGGGCTATGGACGTTCGGTGGCACGAGGCAGACTTTTTAGCGCATATCATTATACGCGCCCGATTTGTCGTTCCGAGCCGATATACATTGTACCACAACTCAAAAACTCTGTAAATTAGTTATTTTTAGATGACTTTGTTGCTGACATTTCATGTCATCTTTCTTTGTAAATTATCTATAAATTTAGAATCTTAATTCCCAGATTAAAATTATAATCAAGATTAAACTGATGTCACTTTAGTGCATTGAGTGTGAGGTACTGTTACCGGGCATTTCCTACTGTCTGCAACATGGCCTAGTCATGCTAAGATCTGACAAGCGCAGCAGAAATTTGCTTACTCAGATATCATATAAATGTTTTTACAATTAGTTTTGTGTAAGCCTCATGGCAAAAACCATTAACCCGTGATAAAATTTTAAGTATATAGGTATGCAAATATTCTTCAAAGATATGTATGTCCATCGCTAATTTCAAATATTGAAAAGAGAGATACTCATTAACCGATATCGCATAGTCAATTATAGTTTCTTTATTGGCCGATACCTACGAATCGCAATGGAATACATTGTTCGCTCTATGATCAGTCGAGTAACAGGTTGAAGGGTAACAGCAGAAAACAGTGCTGTAATGAAATATTCACCTTCAGAAACCCGTAGAAGCATTCAGCTTTTTTCGAGAGCTACGTTGTTATCGGTGACTGGATGTCCCTTTTAAGCAAAACGCTTGAAGCTTTTACTTGCCTCTCTTATCTGTCCGTATTTCACCGATTTCTGAATTGCTCTTGCTTCCGTTGGTTAAGGTAAACCTAGAACAATTGCTCCTTCGAAGAAAGAGTTCCAACAATCTATACTAGATCTTAAACGGGTCATTCTACCTGCCTCTCACTGCTGCAAAAGCTTCCTTGTCCTAGCTACACTAGTTACTTTTGCGTCGGATTTTTTTATACGGTTGAATTCTACAAGAGGAGGAGGTCAGAACAGACCAGTGTTGGACTGGCTCTAATTTTTTGTGCATTAGGGCAGATTAATCTGGAAACCGGTTTTGAGGAAAGGTATTTTAAGATTAAGTTTAGGTTCAAATTGTAGTGCTAGATTTCGATCACTAAACACCTTATTGCACATCCTTATAAAATTTATCATTTACTAAAGATCACAAATTGTACGTAGACAAGATGCATTGCACAAAACATTATTACTAAATAATTGTACCACAAAATAATACTTTCATTTATTCATAAAAAATTAAGCTCTAATAAATCAATTTAGTTATATTATGAGGAAATATGTTATATTGTTCAGTACTTTTACTGCGATTTTTAATAAACTATGCAAACTTAAAATATTTTGTCTTATAATTTGTATCCAGCAAAGTTATGGTATAATATACACTTTTATCCCTATTATTTTGTTTTTATTAATATAACCTAACAAATTGTATAACATCATATTTATTAAGTAATATTTTGTAATCATTTACTTATCAAATACAGTAAAGAACATTGCATATTTTGTGATTAACTAGAATGCCTGTTTGAATATATTTTCCATGCGATAGAAGTCACGTAATAGTTGTGCGTGATACATGCTTGGATGATCATGTCTCGAAAGAGACATGACTGACTAGGCTGAAGATTTTCACGCAGTAGAGTGCCATTATTTTTGCAGTAGACTGGTTATGAAACAAAGTTATAAAACCCAATCTATTTTGCTCTTCAACACATAGATGGAGATAGAAGAGATGAATTAATACCTTTCCCAAGTGAATGAAACGGATTTGAGTGGAATTCGAACTGGGCTCTCCGATTTTTCATTCCGGTCTGATATCCATTACATCACAAACCACATCCAATGCAATGTATCTAATACAAAAGACTTCATTTGTATTTATGGTTGAAAGAGGAATATTTTTAAGTCAGTTTAGAAACAAAAATTTGTGAAAATTTGTTTTTTTGGGACATTTTATTCAGACGATTTTTTAAGATAATTACTCAAGAATTTTTAAAATATTGTGGGCACATCTGAAGCCATATTATGCTGCAGGCTGCGCCAGTTTCCTTTCTATATATGTTGCACTAGCAGTATAGCCCGGCATTGCTTGGGTGTAATGAAAGCTTATATATATATATATATATATTATCGATTTTCTGCACTATTGTAAGAACTGAAACCTTGAAACTTCTGAATATCGTTTCTTATGTTTTTGTCTATGAGTGTATCAAATTTGATTAAAATCGGACCATCCTTCTATAACCCGGTTTTTTCGATTATCGATTTTCGATATTTATCGGGTGTACCTCGATACAAAACGTAGCTAAGCTGTGTAAATTTTCAAGAAAATTGGTTCAGCCGTTTCGGAGTCTATAGGTAACAGACACACACACAGACACACACAAACACAGAGACAAAGTTCCATTTATAAATAAGTTTAGATTTAGATTTGTTTGACCGATGATATTACTCTTCTAAGCCTCTACTTACTGAAAAATATCACTCGTTATGATTTCAAACTTAGTAAGAATTAAAACTAAATCATCAAAACATAAATCATCTAAACCAATTAACATCCATTTTTCAAATTTTTGCAGCGTTGAAACCTTCGTCAAAGTAAACTCATCTGACACCTTAGCCTTCTGTGAAACCAATCTTGACTCCTCTATTTCTTTGTCTGGTTTCTATATCTCTGGTTACCTTCCCCTCTTTAGGAAGGAATCCAATGTTCATATGCATGTAATTGGTATTTATGTCAGCGAATATCTTCCTCTAACTAGGGTGATTTCTCTTGACTCACCTGATCATTTTTACATGTGTCTCCGCCTCGCTCTACTAAGCTCAGTTTGCTATGCTTTCTTTCAATACCGCTTCTTTTTCATCTCCTGACAGTTCTCTACTTGACGGCATCTCTAAAAATATACATAAGGCCATTTCCCTCATCCATTCACTCATATATTTGTGTTTGGAAACTTTAATGCCCACCAAGCCAAGTTGCTGGAAAACTCTGGGACAGATCTTAATGGGGTCCGAACTATGAACTTTCAGTCTTCTTCTTCTTCTTCTTCTTCTTCTTCTTCTTCTTCTTCTTCTTCTTCGGTGTGCCTTGTCCTTTCAAGACGTTGGCGATCATGGACTTCCACGTCTCCCTATCCCTGGTGGCTCTTAGCACGCTTCCTCCTGTAACGTCTCGCAGCCCCCGTTCTGTCATCCACCTGCTCAGGCCCTTTAAATGTTATCCACTACTTTCCTCTGTCTCTTTTTCACTCTATCTGGCCTGTTAGTATCAGGTTCTTCAAGCCCTCCTTCCTCATTGCATGTCCCAGGAACTTCAGTTGTCTCTTCCTGATGGTAAAATATTAATTTCCTTTTCGATTCCATTTTCTTCAACACTTCGTCATTGCTCACATGCTCGGTCCACGATATCCGCAGCATCCTACTGTAGAATCACATTTCAGCTGCTTCAAGTTTTCTCTTCATCTTTGTTGATATTGTCCAACATTCACTGCCATATTGAAGAACTAACATCAGATAGCAATCCACTACTCTCTTCTTTGTTTCTAGTGAAAGTTTCCTGTGTCTTAATACTTTACTCAGTTTCTGGAACGCGTCCTTCGCCATGCCAATTCGCCTTTGGAACTCTGTGTCGCACTTTTCATCTTCAGTTAGAACACTTGATTCAATTAGAACTGCTTGATTTTAACATCCCCCACTTGTGTTTCGCACTTTAGGCTACTTTTTTGCTGATGACCATTCATTCTACTCAATCCTTTACGCAAGTAGTTGATTTCCCCACACGTTTCTTTAATAACACTAAAGGAACTGACTTGCTACTAGATCTCTATTTCAATTCTATCCCTGACTCTTGCCATGTTATGCAGCTTTGCCCTCTTGAAAACTATGATCATGCCGTGGTTTCCGTTAATATACACTCCCGATCAAAAATTTAAGACCACTTAAAAATCTTTAAAAAGAATTGTTTTTGCGGATAGATTTTAAACTCCACCCACTTAAAGTTACCAATACTACAATCTAAAAGGTTATGGAAACATACCAAACATTTTATTCAGAAATTTACATTTTTATAGAATGAGGCTTTTTACACATGATCAAAATTATAAGACCAGGGGTATAAATTGTTAGATCTATGGTAATTCCAATGTTTTTAGTTCAGTTAGAGATTAGCAATCACTGCGTAAATGTGTTACTATGCCTAAAGCAAGCAAACCTACCGAAGTTGAGCGTTCTCGAATTCTAGAATTCCATAAGCAAGGTTTGTCACAGCGGGCGATCTCAGCTAAGGTAAATCGCAGTAAAACTGTGATTTGCAACTTTCTAAAGAACAGTGGGAATTATGGAAAAGCAAAATCCTCTGGTAGGCCCCAAAAGATTTCTCCTCCATTGAGTAGGAGAATAAGACGGGTTTTTATGAAAGAAGGGGGACTTTCTTCTAGTCAAATTAAGGCAGTCACAGATGCTGATTGCAGTCCCGTAACCATCAGATGACACTTACGACAAAAAGGCATGGTAAATAAAAAGCGTAAACAAATTCCTTGGACCGCTTAAAGTTTGGTTGTGAATACCAAACAGGGGATGTTGAGAAGTGGAAGAATGTCCTGTTTTCTGATGAGAAAAAATTCAATCTAGATGGTCCTGATGGCTTCCAATGATAAGAAAAACATGCCTCCTGAAATTTTCTCCACACGTCATAGTGTTGGAGGGTCCCTAATGGTTTGGGGTGCCTTTTCTTGCAGAGAGACGATGGAGCTCCAGGTGGTGCAGGGTCGTCAGAAAGCGGCTGGTTATGTTAGAATGCTACAAAATGCATCTTTGATGACGGAGGGCCATCGTTTGTGTGGGGATGGATGGTTATTCCAACAGGATAATGGCAAACAATATTCAACAAAAAATGAACTTCGTGAAGCCATCTTCAGAAGCTGGAGCAACATCCCCCGCACCTTAATGAAAACACTTATTTCTAGCATTCCTGACAGAATTTTTGTAGTCATCAAAAGCAGTGAAAGTAGAACTCATTATTAAATTTTGTTGTTGAATGTTTTCATACACTTTTCATACACTTTTTGTACAATTTCGTAGAAGTTTTGTCTCTGGTCTTATAAATTTGATTATCTATAAATCGCTTCATTTTATAAAAATGTAAATTTCTGAATAAAATGTTTGGAATGTAGCTTTTTGTTTCCATAACCTTGTAGATTGTAGTATTGGTAACCTTAAGTGGGAGGAGTTTAAAATCTATCCACAAAAAAAATTTCTTTTTAGAGATTTTTAAGTGGTCTTAAAGTTTTGATCGGGAGTGTATGTTTTCACATCCCCCGCCCCCAGGAACACCAGACCAGTAGAATATCTTACTGCTACCAAAGAGCAGACTACGAGTCGTTCTGCGATTTAATGTGTGACGTCCCTTAGAACAACGTTTTTAGTCTTCCGATTGAGGACTGTGCGTCTGAGGTTTCTTCATGAGATAAGGCTGGCATCGATGCTTTCATCCCATCCAGAAAGTTACGACTTAAACCCCATTCGTATCCCTGGTTCACCTCTGCTTGCTCGGCTGCTATTGTCCACAGAAATCACTTCTTCCAGCTTTATCGGAGCCACGCATCTGACCATGATAGGTGCCTATTTGCCTCTGTTCGTAATTTGTGCAAGAGGATCCTAAATAATGCTAAGTTGTTGTTAGCTGAAAAAATATAAACAGCGTATAACATCTCGCAAGTTCGACTCCAAAGACTACTAGCGGTCCTGTAAAATAACAGCAAGCCCTCAATCCCCAACTTTAATCAATCAATTTGAGGTCCGGACAAGGCTGAATGCTTTGCTCGCAGATTCTCCACCAACTCGACATTTGATTTGTCTTGGGTAATTGCACCCGACTTCCCACCTAAAACTCAGGCTCAACTTAGTGACGTTCACATTACTCACTTGCTTGCTTGACTCCCAAAAGGGGAGTGGAGGTGACGGAATCTGCTGATATGTTAACGACCATCACATAGTATATATACCAGGTTCTCGATAAGAAAGGCGAAGCTCGAGGTATTGCACTAGATATCTCCAAAGCCTTTAACAGAGTCTGGAATGCTGGCCTTTTTTGCAAGCTACATGGCTATGGTATAACATGATGATTGTTTAACCTAATCCAGTTTTTTCTTTTCAAATAGAGTAATGAAAGTAGTATTGAATGGGCATGCTTGCAGATACTATCATGCGAATGCGGATGCCCCTCAGGGCTCTATTCTAGGTCCTACACCTTTTCTGATCTTCATCAACAATCTCCCTGATGTAATTAGATTCCAAGTAGTGATGCTGACTACACAACTTTTTATTACCACCTCGATAATAAATCTGCCGAGGCTAACAAAGCAAAATTCATTGCTGATCTTGTAAATGACCTCTAATCTGTTGTGGACTGGTGTAAAAAATGGCTCGTAAATTTTAATGCTTCCAGAATAAAGCTGCTATCATTTAACCATAGACAACCGCTTCCAACCCTCTCCAATGAAAATGGTTTACGCTAGTCTCCGTAAAAGTAAAACGCTGCGCCTCCTGGGCTTACATCTATCAACCGACCTCAAGTGGAATGACTACATTGAATCCATAACTAAACCTGCTGCTTGGAAGGTTGGTTCTCTTTGTAGGAATAAAAGTTTTTCTCGCCTACATTCTTCTTACACATATATAAATCTACCACCCGCCCGTAAATTGAATACTGCTGTAACATTTTGTCTGGTGCCTCTATTATTCATCTGGGGATTCTTGACAAAATCGAGCGAAGAATCTGTAATGTAATTGATTTCGACCTGGTAGCTCAACTCCAGTCACTTCTCACCGGCGTAATGTGGCTTCTATCTGTCTCTTCTACGAATATTTTGCTCTGATGTGCTTAGCACCCTGGTACCCACACTGCATGAATTTACTGGAGCTACTAGACTAGCTGCTAGGTTCCACTCTTTTACAGTGAAACCAATCTAATGTAACCACAACTTCTACTCTAGTAGCTTCTTTGTTCTCACCACCCGCCTGTGGCATTCACTTCCGTGTACTTGCTTTCCTGACAGATACAATCTCCAATAATTTAAATGCAAAGTTAATTGCCATGTCTTATCTTCTTGACTCACATCCTTTCTATCACAACCCTTGTATCATGTTCTTCTTTCTACTCCACTCACATTCAGCTCTCTTAACACCTGTATTCTCATCCTTTTCTTACTCATTTTCCCCCTGTAACTTGTTCCTCTTTCTCAGCACTCATCTCTTCTCTACCCCCCTGCGCTTAAGTAGCAGTTCTGCCTTGCTTGGGGTGAAATTATAAAAAAAAATGAATTCAATTTTTCGTGTCAGTACTTATCACATCAAACCTATTTTTGTCAGAAATCAATGTTGATTTTCTAAAATCAATGAAAAATCAACCTGCTCTGATGTGCATAAGATAATTAACTTCCTTGAATTTAGATTTTTTAAAATTTTTAATGTTTCTTATGTATACCTCTACAAAATGTTTTTAAATGGTAGTAAACAAGCTCACAGTTTCTTCATTAATGCCATTTCGGAATAAAGTGAGGAAAATTGTAATAAAGCAAAATTGAAGCTTTATTCATACCGTAGTACAATTCCCGCCCGTGGAAATTCCTTCCGTATACTTGTTTCCATGATAGCTACAATCTCCAAAATTTTAAGTGCAATGTCAATTGCCATCTTCTGTCTCATTGTATTCCATATTTATCTTTCTTGAAGTGAGACGATTATAGAAAATAAATAAATAAAGCAGAAAGTGATACGGGTAAATTTTCTATTATTATTTTTTTGTAAGATTATATTTTATTAGAAATAAAACTGCCATTTTATTAGTTTTTGTCATATTATTGGAGTAGATAGACTAAACTATCGCCCGGTTCACACTCCACCCACGTTTATTGAACAAGTGAAGCGGCTTATCCCTTGTTTCCTTTTAGGATGCGGTTTCCGGTTTTCTGTCTTTTCCAGTCTCTTCAATCTTATGTAGCCCCTTGCACATCAGTGGCGTTACCGCCTTGCTCGGAGTGACATGATTAAAAATAAATAAATAAATAAATATTTACCTTTATTTTTATTTAGTTTTAATCTTGAAAATAATAGTATAATTTAATTCAATTATATATTCACCATTATTTTCAATGACATTTTGTCAATTCTCAGACAGCTGAAGAAATTCGATTTTTGAGTAAATTTTTCAGGCTTGAAGTGAATAAATTTGCGAGAAAAGCTTCGAATTTAGTTTTCATTATAAAAATTTATCGCCATTAAACTGTTTTGTAGCTATTGCTTGGTACGGCTCAGAATAAAAAAGCGTATGGAGAAGAACAGACGAACTGAATCTCAAAATGTTTCCTATGATATAGTTGTTGCATGCTGCCTTTTATTATAGAGAAAAACAATACTTCCTCTTTAAAGGACTAAGTAGGCTGTCACTGCCGTACCGTAAAGTAAAGCTTTGATTGATTGATTTCTTTTCCATTTCTTGTCAACACATTACAGGCTATTTAATGTCGGAATATATTTTATGACCAGATGAATAGATTAGAGATACAATTCTTACTAATTAACCCATAACATCAGGAGGAAAACAGGTAGGTTCATTCCGCTCTCAGATAAGTGAATATAACGAACCCAAATGGAACTGGAACTTGGCACTCCAGTTACCAATTCTAGGCCATAATCCATTACTCCATCCAAACATTCAAATTTACAGTGCTTGGTATTCACGCGCGGTCAGCCATTTAGATAGATTCGGCCAGGTTGGGCCTTGCTTAACTTCAGTGATTGTACGTATACTGTTTCGGATTCGTAAAAGTAAGATACATTAGCCTATTCCATATATATTTTGAGTACCACTTACAAGTAGTACTTATTATTATATATTTTAATTTCACAAAACGAAAACTACACAACTTAAATACATGACTTTGTTTCCTAATAAACATTTCCATTTTTAAACCAATAATATTTCACTTAAACTTAAGAAAAGATCAGCATGTAGATATATATATGTTACGAAAGCTTCCGAAATGGATTAATCGACATCTTTTAAAATTTATTTGTTTGAACCTTTTTAATGGTATTTGAGTAAATACTCTGTTATGTTTTCGTTTCTTTTTTCTTCTCTTTTTTAATCATTAATCAATATATCTACAGGACTGATAATTCAAGATATCTTGTTAAGTAAATATGCATCCTTCAGCAGAATTAGAACCGGCGACCCCTTATATAGCTATAAGAAGCTACCAATTGACCTCATCACGCCGGCGTGTGGTCATCGATTTCTTCGAAGCTTAGCGAATTTTTTCAACTTGCTCGATTCCGACGGAGACGGCTGCTGCACGTCCGATCACGGCGGCGCGTGGTCTTTGGCTAGGCGTCTGGCTCGCGTCTCATAACACAGGCGTGTGGTCACCGATTTCTTCGAAACTGAGCGACTTAACTTAAACAATCGACCACGAATGAAATTATAGTAAGGCAATATCAAATTAAGACTTAAATGCACAAATTCTTGATTTTTGTGTTATTCATAACTGCAATGTTTCCATATGTAAACAAATGTAAACAAAGACAATTTTACAAAATGTTACGGAATGTTACGAAATAGATTAGCCGATATTTTTTCGTACAACATGTTGTATACATCACCGGATAAAAATAAACTTGAGCGAGTTAAACCTATAGACATCGTTGAAGATCACGCTTCTTCGAATATAGTGAACTGCTGCTATAGAATACCTCAGAAATATGCCAGTTAATAGAAACTATATCACCCGTGGAGTTTCAATAATAGCGACAATTAAAATAAACTCCGCATATAATTCAAAGAAAATATAATCAAGATGCTGATATTCCTCGAACATTCAAATAAGAATTAGGAAAGAAAGCCTCATCAGTCCTGGAAACAGCAATAACAGCTACTGGACCTAAGAAATCTATTTTCCTGAAAAATAAAATTCCAAGAGTAGTTTTTATAAATTTCAGATGGTGATATTGGATGCTCACTTAGTAAATGCTGAATGTTTCCTTATAAGGAATGGGTTAATATTATCATTAAAATTACCACACTCTGTAGATATTTTAAACGACATTTATTTTTCCTGTGAAAATATTACCTTTATTGTTGTTTCTCTTATTACACAATATTTTGCTGTTAGTCTTAATAGTGAAACTGAGATTATCATATGATACGTGCGAAATATTTTGAAATCTCCTCAAGATTTTAATCTGCTTCCAGTCATGAGTAATTATGCAAAATGTCTGTCAAATACGAGGTTACAAATCCAGTAAGGAGAGATTGTATTTATTTATTTTTTTCTTGTCGCCACTCATATCTTCCGGTTACGGAATCTCAGGCGCCATGATTCCTACTAAAATGCTGATGGCGCGACTCTTACTGCAAGCATTTCCTCGCGTTTATTTAGCACTAATTTTGAGAATAAGAGCAGCTAAAATTTACTCTTAGCTTCGGGCTGATATGATCAGACATTCTTTATCAAATTAGCAGAGGTGACTTAAACTTTTTCTCAGTCACGCAAGATTGCATTTCAATTAAAATGGCATTGTCGTCTGCTTTCCACGACCACTAAAATAAGGCATAAAAAATAAAACGAAAGTAATAATTAAACTATTATTTCAGTGAGTACATATTTAAAATTCAATAAAATATTCTTAATCTTCATCAGAGAATATTTTGTTTGGATATTTTATTTATTTTTTACGGCTTATCAAACTTATGCAGGTTATTTAAAGCCAGAATATATCTTTAGATTGCAAGAATAATGATTGAGTTATACAAGTTTTGCTAATTAACTCATGGCTGGATGGAGAAGAGGTGGAGTCATATTTTATCAAGGGATCCCAATGATATTTGTGCGTGTGTCAATAACGAACTCGACTTGAATTGAAGCTCGGCTCTTATATTTCCAATTCTGAGCCATTATCTATTTCACCACAAGCACATCCAGGTTTACAGTACATGACATTCCCAAGTGCTAACACATCTAGGTAAAAAACTAGATTCGACATTGATGATCGAGCGATAACTGATGTTTTAACGTGATCTGACTAACACAATTAAAATAGATCTTCATTAATTTAAGACTGATTTTGCAAGATAACCAAATTCGTTATTGTACAGTGCATTCGGGTTTTATTTTTATAAAAAAACACACTTGCTTTCAATTTTCTCACTGCAGTTTATTAATTATCTAGATTAAGGCCACTGATTGTTGTTTCTTATTCTCGATATCAAATCATTCCTTTTTAAAGTTTGTTTGTTTACCGGCATATCAAGCCTATGTTTTCAAGAATTCACATCCATGAAAAATCGGCGATTGTTAGATTAGAACTACAATTTCTTGGTCGAAATGCTAACGTTTGAAACATTAAACCACGCGTCCAATTATAGCCCAGCTTTGACAAATATCCATCACAGAGTTATGTTTCTCTTACCATTGTTGCAATTTTTAGCCTGTGTGCATCTATCTTCGAAGATCTTCGGGTTTTTTTATTATACATTTTGAACATTGTTCACACGATGAAGGTGAAAATTATATTATCGCAATGTAACAATAAAATCATTCGAAATCTCTTGGCTTTACAGTGAGCAAAAGCTCTAGAGGAAATTATCAGTTACATATCGAGCACACGAAATCACTTATAAGTTCTAGACATGATGGATTTGTACAGATGGATGGTGGAAAGGGGATTGAGTGGGATAACAGGAGAAGGAGTATTAGGTGCATCGTGGAAATGTGGAAGGCCATGATCATCTATTCTTGAAGGGAAACGGCACATAAAAGAGAAAGATAACAAGGAACAGCCAGTTTATCTAGAAAATGGTTGAATGAAGTGCGACCCAGTGATCTGAAAGCGAGTTGGCATGGCGAAGGACGCATTTCAGAAGCTGAGTAGAGTATTAAGAGATATGAAGATTTCGGTAGAAACAGAAAAAAGACTACTGGATTGTTATGTGATGTCAGTTCTTCAATGTGGCAGTGAATGCTAGACAATATCATCAAAGATGAAGGAAAAACTTGAAGCAATTGGACAATATCATCAAAGATGAAAGAAAAACTTGAAGCAATTGGAGAATATCATCAAAGATGAAGGAAAAACTTGAAGCAAATGAAATGTGGTTCTACAGAAGAATGCTGCGGATACCATGGATCGAGCATGTGAGCAATGATGAGGTTTTGGAAAGGATGGAAACGAAAAGGAAATTAATACTGAGCATCAAGAAGTGTTAGCTAAAGTTCCTAGGACATGCAATGGGGAAGGAGGGTTTGGAGAACCAGATACGAACAGACCAGATAGAGAGAAAAATAGACAGGGTAAAACAGCGGATAACATATTTGAAGGGCCTGTGCAGATGGATGACAGAACGGGGATTGCGTGGTGTAACAGGAGAAAGCGTGCTAAGAGGGAGAGGTGGAAATTCATGATCACCTATGTCCAGAAAGGACAAGGGCACATTGAAGAAGAAGATTACCTTCGTAAAATTTTCCCAGCAGTATGCAGATCTCTACAAGTTTTGAAATATTTACTTTTTTATCATTTCACCCAAAGCAAGGCAACAATACGACTAAGACGTAAGGCAACAATACGACTAAACGGAATTGAAAGAGAATGAGAAGATTTTAGAAGGAACTGAAAACTACCAGAGAGGAGAAAGAACTAGACGATAGGCAAACCTATCTACTCCTATTGGAAAAAAATAAATGTAATAAATAGTAAATAAAGTTTCAGAATTTAGGCAAAGCCGTCATCAGTACAGACTTGAAGTAGATTTTAGAAAGAAGCAAAAATTCATTCATAAAGAGGAAACAAGGAAAAATCTCTACTCCTGTTCAAACGATCGGAGAGAAGAGCAAACTGGATTATAAGCCTACCTATCGACTCCTCTCAAAACTCTAATATAAAATGTAAAAAATTAAGAAAATATTATTTCTGTATATCGTATCCATTGATGACGTGAGATATCTCAACAATTTTACTTTTCTTCGTATCTCTAAACAAGGTCTGTTCCCTTATTATCCATCACATACCAAGTTACGCTATTAGCACAAACACGTTTAGAAGGTTATTCGACGTTTACTTCTGCTCATGTTATCTTTTATATATCATGTGTATGTTTAATTCCCAAAATATTAGTCCATAGTAGTTCTGAATATTTTTATTTATTTCTAAAGAAAATTTCCTGTTTCATAATACTTTCTTTGATCTCTTATAAGTATCGTTGCTATTCGAATGCGCCCTCTGATTTCTGTGCCACGTCGTCTCCTCCTGTATAATAGTCTATCAAGTGTCATTAGGTTCCTTCATATACCGTATCAAAGACGGTTTATTTTACCTATTCGTTTTATTATACGAGAGGGACAAACGTGGTAGCATCGAACGCATGCACATTCTTCGACTTATCATTCTTCTGATCATTCCCCAAGGAATCTGAGTGCGGTATGTGCGTCAAAATTATTTCGGCCCTCCCAGACTTCGCAACGTTTTGGTCTAATATTCAAAACTTAGACAAAATAATTCATCATTGTTAACATTTCCACGTCCACGAGTCTTCTGACCACTAATCTGCTATTTTGGACCGATTTTCACTTTATGTAACAATATATTGCCCGGTCTTCTGCCTACCACGAATGCATGTTAAATGTCTTCTTAATCTCTTACTAAACATTAACTAATAATTATTCACTAATCTTTCGCTTTATTAGTTATTTGACTACTAAAAATTACTAACACACTAACCCTATATGCATGTCTAATTGCTTACAGGTGAAAAGGGAGATCGTGGAGAAAAAGGCACACGTGGTTTGATTGGATTTACTGGATATAAAGGAGATAAAGGTATTTGTCACATTCCAAGTTTTGTGTCGTGTTAGTGATCATTTTTGTCATTGTCTTTTTTCCTATGCCTTTACACTTTCAGAGAAAAAATATATTGTGAGTTTGAAAATTATTTAATGTCATATATTAGCAAGCAATAACAATTTGGAAGAAACTCATGATTTGTTATCTAAATTTTGTTTCTTTATAATTTTCTTTCTCAGTCATTGTTTTAAACGACGTCTCTTCCAAAGTTTTTAAAATTCTAAAAAAAAATACAGCTGAAATGATTTAAACATAATTTTGCGTAGTTATTTACTGAACATCAGTTAGCAAAATGAAGCAATGGATATAGCAGGTTTTATGACCTGAGCAGGTAACGTATTTTACTATTTTTTATTGCATATATGATTCAGTTACGATGTTTTATTTGTTTATCATTGCAACATCAAACGAAGAATTGCAATATCAGAAACAACTTAAATGGATCGCACATGTAACTAGAAGGTAAATTAATGATGTAATCAAGATTTTGAATTTTCACACTAACTTGAACAAGAACTTAGAATGGAAAATCTCATCAGTAGTAGAAAGAACGGCAACAGTTTAATGAATTTCAGAAGCATATTTTCATTAATATTCAAACGACAGGAGCGCTAACTATTTGATTGATCAATTCATTATGTTTCCTGCATGGAAGCGAAAATTCTAACCATTAATGTCATCTCTTATCCGAGAACATTGTTTGAGTCTTAGTGTCTCTAGTGCTAGAGTTTTAAACTTCTAGTAAAACTAGCATTAAAGATATTAATTTTGAAAGTGCTGTGTTCTTATAATTTGGTATACTAATGGTGTTTATTAATCAATATTAATATAAAATTTGGTGCATAGTTTAACAATTGGAAGAAAAAATATTATCTCTCATCTGTATTTAACCATTTTCTCAAATTGGTGGTTAAAATGGCTTTGAGAAAATTAATCCTGTAGGTCTAAACGGGGAACATCCTACTTTGAACGTTGTTGACTTGTACTGGCGTATCAAAACAAAGAATTGCACCGAATAACCGAAACAATATCAATTGAAGAATTCCAACAGTGGCAACAAATAAAATTGATATCACATATAACTTGAACAGAAAATAATGTATAATCAATTTGGTGAGCGCAAACACTTCTTCAAACAAAAAGTTAGAAAGGAACGTTTATTCAGGACTGGAAAAAGTCATAACAGTATTGAACTTGGCAAACCGATTTTACGGAAAAATATTGTAAGTGAAAGATTTTATAAACTGGAATACTTGCACTGACCGCTTGTTCAATGTATACTGAATAAGAAAAGAGTTAATATTACTATTTAGGTATCTCCAAAAGTCGCTGAAAAAACAGCATAGTATGAAGGAAAAAGACCCCTAACTAAATAAAAACAAAGTTTTATCTGCAAAATGTTTATAGTATCATTAAGAGGATAGACTAAAGCATTTTTAAATTATTTTTTAAATTTTTAATTATTTATAACACGTTCGAAGTTTTTGTAGAAAGTCTTTTTTTTCTTACGTCAGTGCGAGACCTAAATTGACGCAAAGTTTATTAAGTGAAACAAAAACGTATATTGCGCAATGCCCTTTTTTTGACCGTGAAAGACACATTAAGTTAGAAATTCTTGCAAAAATCAAATAATGGTCGGATTTTGATGACAGTTTCAGGACTTATTCATAATTGACTGAAATCAATTTTGAAAGAAATATTTTGAATAAAACTTTGGTAAAAATATTTTTTTTTTACATATGTTACCCCCACCAATTAATTTCCCGAAATTCTTAAAAATTCGACATTGCTCCACAATAAATAAGCCTAATATAATTAAATTCAGGAGTAATTGGGGAATGCTAATCAACCGCCTTTTTTTTTCTCCAATAATCACCGGCTTTCTAAAAAGTAGGTCCGAATTGCGAAAAATGCAATAACTATGCCAATTTTTATGTGGATAAACTTCTGATTGCTTTTATGAACAATAGAAATTAAGCATATCATTGTCTGAAAAGAAAAAAAATTCAATGAATAATGAATTTTTACAATAATTATTTTTATTTTTTAAAATTTTTATTAAAATGATATAAAAAGGTTCAAAATTATTTTTAAATTTCTTCGTCTACTGCTCCGGCTAGGGTATGTAATTAATGCATGAAGACTACAATTACTAATCAAAAATTTAAAAGTTTAAAACAAATGATTTGCCCCGACAATTCTTAAAATAATTAAAACATTTTAATTGTATGCATTTTGATTGCCCGTATCTTTATTTGCACGGGTGGCCGAACGTGATATTTATCATTAAAACTTCACATGAATCAAGGGTTGTCTTCCCTTACATGAAAAATTAAATTCGTATATTTAGACTACTTAGACTTCTTGACAGCTTCCGCTTGTCATTAAATCTGTCATCGCCTGAGATAAACACGATAACAAGGGTTACCTTAACTCATAAAAGATTTTACCGAATATTTCAGACAGTAAGCAAGTACAATAGCTTGAAATCAGATAAAAGTAAATTTTAATTTAAAAAATTGACTTCAATAACGTACCAGTGACGTATATTTTATTTTTCCAAATTTTTAAAACAGAAATGTGGCTACTGTGTGTAAATGTGTCGAGCAATCAAAAAAATGGCGGTACGTTTTCTTTTTATTTGAAAACTTTTAGATTCCAATCAATATAATTTTGGTTTAAAATACGCAAGTGTATTTTGTTTAATGAAATTACTAAATTTAATCTCTTAACTTTCAATTAAAGCTAATTTTAAAGCTGAAATATAACTTATTTATTTCAAAAATTTCAGGAATCGAAAATTTATACTGAAAAGTGGAGGCACCTACTATAAATTATCATTCTTATCAAATCGTGAAATAAAGGTAGGTTTGAACGGGCAAACTTCCAGATCCTTTTACACGAACGCGGGTGTTCCTCGGTCCTAGGTCTTACGCTGTTTCTGAACTTGATCAATGATCTTCCTGATGTTATCATTTCCCAAGTAGTTATCTAAAAAGATGACGCTACCATTTACTATCGTCTCAATAGGAAATCTACCAAGGCCGAAAAGGTAAACCTGGTTGTTGCTCTTGGTTAACTGGGACAGGAAGTGGCTTGTAAATTTTAATGCCTGCAAAACAAAACTGCTCTCCTTTAACCACCATAGAAAAAACCTTCCTACTCGCTATCAGCATGACTGATGATAGTCTTATTGAGGGTAACACACTATGCTTCCTTGGCCTCAATTTTTCAACCAACCCGAAGTGGATCAACTTTAACGAATCCTAAGCTGCGTCTACTGCTAAGAAGGTTGAATCCTGGTGCAAGGCAAGAAAGTTTTTCTCGTCAGAATCGATCTTGTACATTCATAAATTTACCAATTGTCCGTGCATTTAATACTATTGCCATACCTGGTTGAGTGATTCTGTTATTCATGTGGAGGTTCTTGACAAAATCGACCATGACTTGGCATCTCGACTACATTCAATTTCTCACCGACGAGACGTTGCTTTCCTATGTCTTTTCTATGAATATTTTCATGGCAATTCTCTGACAAGATTTTTTGCCTGGTACCCTGCAGGATGGGCGTTGTGGTGCAGTGGATATTGACTCGGAATGACAAACCGGGGTGCCGAGTTCGAATTTCAGTTGAATTCCTTGCATTCAAATGGACGCAAATACCCTTGAGAAAGGTATTAATCCGTATCTTCTCTCCAGTTATGGGTTAAATAACAGGATAGATTGGGTTCTATAGCCTTGGTTGGCAACCAGTCAACTGCATAAAATAATGACAACCTACTGCGGGATAATCTTTTGCCCAGTCATTCATGTCTCTTTTGCGACTTGATCGCTTAAGCGTATATCACGTATGGCACTTAACTGACTGACTGATCCTGCCCACACTTGGGTGGCATGTAGGTCGCAAAATTTTACCAGTGAAATTGTTAAAAATAACCATTTATAACTTCCAACAACTTGTTTTCTCGCACTTCCAGTATGTGGAACTATTTTCCATTTACTTGCTTCCCTGATAGATACAATCTCCAAAAAATCTAAATGCTAGGTCAGTTGTTATCTTCTGTCTTTCTGAATCCCAATTATCTTCTATGTTTTCGTGAATAGTGTCTCTACCCAGTTTTTTCACTTACTTTAAACGCTGTGCAATAGTTGTAGTCCTACCCCGCTAGGTATAAAATGATAAAGAATAAAATTTCGATTATTTACTTTTCCCTAAAGCAACCCACTTTCTCTTCCTGTCCGCACTACAGTCACCATCACACCTCAATTATTACTGACTAGTTTCACACGTCCAAGATTTGGACACTTCAACGTTGTGCAATGGTTAACATGCTTGAGATCAGTCACGACTGAATAGTGAGTTCGATCCTCATTGTGTACCCTCTACATTCAACCCAATACCACATCTAAGCTACGCTCATAAGATCACCTTACGTACCATATTTTGTAGCGTGTTGGTTGATATTAATAACAACATTTAAAGATTAGTCCCTAATAAATAATTACAATGAAAAATCCATTAAAAAAATAAGGTTTACAACGAGACCAACAACCAGGTTTACATATTTAGCCTTAGTAGATATCTTATTGAGACGATATTAATATAAAAGATTCATCTTCAATCGCTTGTTACTGACACCGCATCTTGATCTCTTGATGTGTCCAAACAATTCAAATTCCTTCGATTTGATAACTGATGTCACTGGCTCAAGCTTGGTCGTGTCAGTAGTTCGTTGATGGTGATGTGATCCCTAAGGCGTTTATTTGTCAACACCCAGCTTCAACCCACAATTTAAAACCAGCAAATTATCTAAGTTACAGATTTTGTATATATTAAAACGTAATAATCTATTCAAAACCATATTATCAGATGGTTAACAAAATAAAAGATTAGTTAAAGAAAAGAAATGCCTATTCACTTGAATACCCATCTCTTAGCCACTTAACCCCAGTTCTTTCTACATCACCCCATATATCTTATTCTTTTCCTTCTCTCTACTTTCGCAACTATCTCCACACCTCTGTTCCCATGCCCTCTCTCTGACAGCTCCTGCAACTAGTTCGTCATTCTCTTCACTCTCCTCCTTTCTAAACTTTTACTCTTATGTAGCCCCCAGCGAATCAGTGGCGGTATCGCCTTGCTTGGGAGGAAACGATTAAAAAATACACATATATAAACTCAATAAAATCTTTCTACCAATTCCAACATTTATTTACGGTTTACACCACATAGTGTTACATAAGAACACTTTAGTATTGCAAAAATATGAAACAAATAAAATATGTTTCAAGAGAACGATTTTAAAAATTTCTACCGATTGCTACACTAACGCAATGAATGTCGAATATTTGCTGAATGAATAAGGACAATTTTACAATTACCGTCACCATTATTATTTGTCGTTGTCTACTAATTATATGTTGTTTTATTTTTATTAGGAAATGAGATTTCTCAAATTTAATAGCTGTTATTGTTCTTGATGGCAATTTTCTTCCAAATGTTTTGTTTATAGTAATGTGGAAAGATAACACCAAGTTTATATCATTCTATTTCTTTCTAGATCCATGTGCTCCACTTTTTTTATCTCGCTATTGGAAGAGTTCATGAAAAGCAGGTTTTGTTATTTCTTAGAGGCGTTTACTATTGTGTAGCAACATTTGATAATGTCCGACATAATATTGGCTTCTTTAACGTATTAATTCATTTCTCATTATTAATCATTGGTATGATAAAACGGTTTTATATAGTTATATTGTACAATTTGGACGCCATGGATAAGCTCAAATGACTTAGTGTCGATAAAAGCAGATGCGAATGCAATATATTTTGGTGAAAAATGTTTTTCTTTGTTTTGTTTTTGTGAAGTTATATATAAAGTCAGATACAAGTTGTCCGTCTCTTTATATATAACTTTACACATATGTGATTATGGCGAATGTTATTAGCAAAAGAAAAGTGAACAAATAACCGAATATATGATTAAAGAAGGTAATCTATAAATACTGCAAGAAGTTAATTTACAAAAAGATTTAATTGTGGGCAATAAGACGTTTTTAAAGATTCAATGATATTTCTATATTATTATAATTTCTTTTCTTTTTTGTTGGCAAATTATTCTTATTGATATAATCTTGTTTGTTGGAATAAAACTCTAAGGAGAAGTTACTTGTCTGACATGGTAAACGCATTTGTTGTTTCATTGTTAATGTTTTGTGATTTGATATTTTTAGTTCAGGAAAACAAATTATATTTTAATGCTGTTGTTTTATAAAGAAAAAGAACAAAATATTCGTTCTTTGTATTATAGAAAGAATAAATAAAAGCTATACATTTGGTTACAAATCAGACAACAATTCTTTGTGCAATGATTTTCTTTCGTGCTGTTCTTGACTTGCATTCGTTAGAATCATTTTTTCTGATGCAGCCAACTCTCTATTAATTCCATCAAATATATATATATATATATATATATATATATATATATGTGTGTGTGTGTGTGTGTGTGGCCGATAAATTATTTAAAATTACTTCTGTTTGATGCTAGTTTTAAATTCATAAGCAGTGTAAAGTTCATGACATTTGTTGCATATAAGCAGACATCACTGAACGTATGATATTTTTTATATTATAAAACAATATACCATAAACATTATAAGATAGATGAATGTTTAAGCGTTGTTAGCTAAACAAAACGGCCTGCTTAAGAAATGTACTTAGATAGGAACATATATGCACATATATTTCTTTTGTCTGGCATGACGTTTGGAGTCTGATCAACAAATCTGAAAAAGTCAATATATTAATTACAACATATCCACTTGAAAAATTATTACCGAACATGAAAAAAGGTATGCATAAATAAATAAATAAATAATAATAATAATAATAATAATAATAATAATAATAATAATAATATATCTTATTCTTGACAAAGAAACTCCTTCTTCAAACTATGTGGTCTCTAAAAAATTGTACCAAATATCAAATAACACATATTTTGAGGAATTTTAACAGAAACAATTAAAAAAATGGATATCACATAAACTCGAAAAAAAATAATGTCATAACCCTGAAATTGATATTTGACACACCTGCAAATAAAAGTTTAGGAAAGAAACTCTCGACATTAATGGAAAGAGTGATAATATCTACTGGATTTTAAAAACTTATTTTTCTGGAAAATTGTTATAAGGAATGATTTTATAAATTTCAACAGAGAATTATTACCAGTTGCACAATCAATAACTGTTGGATGCTTCTTTATCAAGGAATGGCTAATATTATCATTACTATATACTTAAGATTATGGACACTTCGACATGATTTAATGTTTATCAAGCGTACCTCGCTAGATCAATTACGATTGAATATAAAGTTCGATACTCGCTGAGTGCCACATACTCTCGGTTTTGTACTGCATCTAACCTACCCTACGCTTAGTGTATCCCTATCCGTTGGGTTGTATGGAAAGTTGATGATGATTATTAAGTGAAATTAAAACGCAAAACGAAATTGTGACATTAAATATTTATTCAACTAAATATGTACTGTTTTGGTGCACTACTCTTCTCTATTGTTTCTTTAAGATTCCTAGAATTTCGGGAGTTTCTTGGGAAAAAAAAATTGTTAAGGTGTTTAAATCTCATCCAAAGATTTAGAATTTTTACAATTTGGATTATTTTGCAATGACCTGGATAAATAAAAATGCGAAGGAACAAAGGCAGATGATGAAATACATCCCAGCCAAGTTAACTGGACGAAATTAATGTAGAACATTAATAAATTAAAATCCAGTCATTCGGGTGCGTGGGTATATCTTAATGAGAATCTACCAGGAAGATGTTTCACTTGTGCCAATGGTACTGACAATGTGATGTTGACGTTGACACCATGTTCCCCTGACCTGGTACATTGTGAGTTTGTTCGTATGGTGTTATGCGAAATGGTACATGTATATCCCCTCTTCTTACAAGACTGGAGAAACATTAGTAAGAAATCACTGACCTGCTGGGAAATATTGCGCATGGTATGTTACAGCCTGATGAATATATTTACACCAATCAAACATTTATTGTTCAACATTTGAAATGTTTCTTTACAAGACGCGAACTGACAAAATCAAAACATATTTCTCTGTGTTTTTTAAAAGTTTTCTTTCTAGCCTATCCTAGTAAGTTCAATAAGGTTTATCCGCATTTGAAGACGAGTACATGTGCTTAACTGTCAGATTAAACAAGATTAGTAAATTAACATATGATCAAAAACTTTAGATGTCTTTGTTCTCTATATATGTAATTTTCTCTAAAGCCTGTATTTTGAATACTGATTTTCAAGCCAGGAAATCTCTCCCTCTCTCACTCTCTCTTTCTCTCTCTCTTTCTCTCTCTCTCTCTCTCTATATATATATATATATATATATATATATAAATAATTATCCAGCATAAGTATTTTTTTTTATTTTTCGTTCAAGGCAAATTATTTGTTTCCCATAGAATGCGTTTTGTTTCAGAGTTTTATTGAAAACCACACGTTTCATCACCGATAATGACCTTGTCAAACAACTTTACATTATTCAAAAGCTCAGAACAAACACAAAGCCGATGTTGTTCTGGTCATAAATCAAAATTCTTTCTCCGAATTTTTTATCTTCTCAGTTTTGTATACTAACGTAAACAAAGCAATTTCTAAAGAATGGGTGTAGTTTTTATATATTAATCCAACAGTTTCATGACATAAAGTTGTTTTAGTAAAGATACATATTTGTGCGGGCCCACCGTTTGTTTATTAAATCTATTCAAAAAAATATGGGATCTTTATCAGGATTCGAAACTGGGTTCCACTTGGCAGGAGAAAGCATCGTTAGATCTGACGTGTTTATACCTACGCCTCCGATCAAACAAATTTGGATAGTGCTTTATATCTATCTATCTATCTATCTAACTATCTATCTATCTATCTCTATATATATATATGGATATCATATCATTAAATATATATATAGATATATACTCAGGTACACACATGCATATGAATAGATATTTTTCTGGTGTTAATTTGATGTAACAGAGCTAATAAATAAATATTATTAAGTATACACATTATCCTACGGCTATAGCTCGAATTGTATTTTGATGCCCTATGCAATCATCAGGTGCATATTATGAATTGACCGTTTCTAGATTTGATTTTTTATTTTTAGTTCTCGCATTGTTGATGGACGTTATAAATCATAAATCTAGGGTGCCCTTTTTTAATATATTAAATGTATAATATAATTTGGTTTATACCAAACCTAACAATGAAACTGGAAAAAAATCGTAGAAGTTATTAAAAATATTATTATATATTATTATATATACATTAAGATATATATTATTATATATTATTATATATACATTAAGAATAATTTAATGTCAGATTTTGAACTTAAACTTTAAAGGAGACCATTGTGATTAGTTATTTACTGGAAAAAAATTATATATATATATATATATATATATATATATATAAACAAAATGAAAAACAGAAAATTATATCAGATAAGAAATAAATTAATCTGCCTGTTAAGTGTGTTACGAAATACACGCGTCAGCAATTATATCTCAAAAGAGATATGACTGACTCACCAGATTTTCCAGCAGTTGGTCGGCAATACTTTTTGCGATATACTGTTTACCAACCAAAGTTATGGAATCCAGTGTGTCCTGTTATTTAACCCATACCTCTAGGGAGAATCGACGGATTAATATCTTTGCTTATAGTATTTAACCGAAAGTGAATGCCAGAAATTCAACTCGAATTCGACTCTCCGATTTTATGTTCCAAGCCGATATTTATTACACCAGGATGCACATGGATAAAAAAAAAAAAGAAAACGTGAAAAAGTGGATCTATGTAAATCCAGATTTAATTATTTAAGCAAATATTTGTTTTATGTTTGCATGTGGTCATCAAATCACTTCTTTTGTTTAACAGATTAGGGTTATTTAATTGTTTTAAGATGACAGGTTTTTTTAGGCATAAGTTACCTCTATTTCCAGTTTCATTTTAAGATTTGCTTTTTGCGATGAATTCCCAGATAATAACTGGGTTTTTGTTTTCGTATTTTGTCAAAAATATTAATAAAGAGCAGTGCTGTTCATGCTTTTTTTCTCTCTCTTTCTCTTTTTTGTAGGGATAGAATAAAAATAATTTTCTTTTTAATCTTTTCACCCCAAGCAAGGCGCTACCACCACTGATGCGCAGGGGGCTACATAAGAGTAAAAGTTTAGACAGGAGAAGAGTGAAGCGAAAGATGAACCAAGGGCAAGACAAGGATGGGAACAGAGGTGTGAAGACAGTTGCGAAGGTAGAGAGAAAGAAAAAGAACAAGATATACGGGTTGATGTAGAAAGGAGTGGACTAAAGTAGATAAAAGAAGGGAAATGACATTGCCTTTAAATTCCTGGAGGTTGTAGCCGTTAGGAAAGCAAGTATATGGAAGGGAGTTCCACAGGCGGAAGTGCGAGAAAAGAAGCTGCTGGAGTATAATTGCTGGCTGCATTTGGTTGATCTAACTGTAAATATGTGGGACCTTGTTGCCAGATTGTTTGCACGAGTAAACTCTTGTGGTGGGGGCACCAGTGACTTAAGTTCGTCGAACCAGAAGCTATGAAAATATTTGTAGAAGAGACAGAGGGAAGCCACATCCAACCAGTGAGAAAGTGGCTGGAGTCGAGCTGCCAAGTCGGGATCTGTCACATTACAGATTCTCCTTTGTAGCCTGTCGAGAACTCTGAGTTGAACAGCAGGGAAACCTGATAAGATATGTACAGCAGTATTCTATGTACAGATTGATGGTTGATTTGTATATGTGCAAGATGGATTCAGGTAGAAAAAACTTCCTGGCCCGACAATGTAATGATTCCACTTGAGGTCAGAATATGGGGTAAAGCCGAGGAGCCTCGCTTGGTTCATGCTTATGTGGGGGCAGGAGAGGTTGCCTGTGATGGTCGACAGATAGTAGTTTCGTTTTAGAAGCACTGAAATTTACAAACCACTTCTTACCCCAGTCGACTACTGAGTGTAGATCTTTTTTAAGATCAGTAGCGAGGTTATTTTTGCCAGCCTCGTTAGATTTCTTACTGATGCCAGAGTACATTGTGGTGACATCTGCGTAGATACCTTCTTGGGATTTGATCACGTCTGGGAGATCATTTATGAAAATCGGAAAGAGCGTCGGGCCTAGGATAGATCCCTGGAGGACACCCTGTTCGTGGGGTAGAATGTGGAGGCATGCCCATTTAAGATGACCTTTATAACGCGGTTAGATAGGAAAGATTGAATCAGAGCAAGCAAGAGTTCAGTGATATTATAACCCTGTAACTTGCGTAGAAGGCCAGCGTGCCAAACCCTATCAAAAACCTTGGAGATATCCAGGGCAACAGAACGAGCCTCGCCTGACTCATCAAGGGCCTGGTATATGTACTCCGTGATGGTCGTTAGCATATCAGCCGTAGACCTGGAAAAGCGGAAGCCGTACTGCTTGTCTGAGAATAGCTTATGAGCAGTAAGATGTTGTACTATGAAAATCAGAATGTATGCTAGATTTGCAAATTATACATTCGGTCATGCATTGACCGTTAAGCGTACACAACGTATTTTTCTACAGTTACGATTATCTTTAGTACACTTACTGTGATTAGTAGTGGTGTTACTATTATTTTAAAGGTGAGACATGTGTTTATTAAGTACTAGCAGTATAGCCCGGCGTTTCTCGGGTGTAATGAAAGCTTTAAAACTAATCCATGGTTCTGGAGCTCAGACTCAGCTTAAAGAATATTTGTGTGAAGTTTGGTGAGAATCGGATAAAAACTGGATTTCTATAAAGGACATACAGACAGATAAACAGACACACTCACAAACATCTTGCCTTATATATATATATATATATATATATATATATATATTATCGATTTTCTACACTATTGTAAGAACTGTAAACTTGAGACTTCTGAATATCGTTTCTTATGTCTTTGTCTATGAGTGTGTCAAATTTGATTAAAATCGGACCCCTTCTTCTATAACCCGATTTTTTCGATTATCCATTTTCGATATTTATCGGGGGTACCTCGACACAAAACCTAGCTAAGAACACTAGCAGATGCATATAGTACAACTATGTAATTTTCAAGAAAATCGGTTCAGCCATTTCGGAGTCTATAGGTAACGGACACACACACGCAGACACACAGACAAAGTTCCATTCATAAATAAGTTTAGATACTCAATAAAAACATGTTCAGCCTGCAAAATTATAGAAACTCTACTACTCCAGGGTTTCGCACTTTGGGGACTTAAGTGGCCAGATATAAGGGATGATGTGATTGCAGAAATTGTCAAAGAGCCATGACCATATTCCACTGTTTGTATTGCATGGTGTTGAGTCCTGTTGCCAGAAATAACATCTTCCAGCAACCATTCCCTTCATCCAGGTCAGCACAGCCTCCTCAAGACACTTGATGAAAGCCTCCGTATTGAAACTGAGGGTCTGTGGGAAGATGAATGGAGGCATAACATCGACATCAGTAGTGATCACTCCAAACACCTTCGCAATTACAATTAGACTCATCGAACTCTTTCCGAATCCCAAGCACTGTTCTCAGATTGCCACACAAACACTCTGAAATGTTAGTATTTAAGCTTACGTCGTGAATACTAATTAGTACAGCGTGGCGTTTCCAAATCACTGGCGGAGTGAATGGCGTCGTCATGGTGGTTTATTTCTCACAGGCGGTACCCAACCGACCTTACTATACTGCTTATTCGACAAAATAAAAAACAACGCCCATGCATGAAATCGAGAATATTTTAAGGCAAAAGTCGCGCCCTATATATATATATATTTGTGTGTGTGTGTGTGTGTGTGTATTTGGGCAACAATCTCACTTCTATACAGGTTTCATTAAAAACGACAGACAAGGTATTATCATCAAGTTTTTTATATAATTTTTCATGTGTTCGTAATTTTTTTCTTCTTCTCAAAACTTAAATCATATAAAGTGCTCGAAAGTAGAACAACTTTGAGCAATTCTTATATAATCTGAGTTCCGAAAAGAAAAAATATACGAGTACATAAAAATTATATTAAAAAAATAATGATAATACCTTATTTGTCGTTTTTAATGAAACCTGCATTTATATATATATATATATATATATATATACTTCTTTCTAAATTTATCGATTGAAGTGCTATCAAAGTTTACATTTTTTATATTCAAACTAATGTCCTTACCTTTACAGTAGTTACCACGAGACAATAGCCTCGTTGACTAAGTGGAACGAGGGCGAATAATAAATGTGAAGGATTAAAAATAACAGCTGGACGAGATAAGCTTATACCTGGGAAGTGGAATAATTAATTAGATTAATTAAAATGTTCAGTTCTGAATACCCTGTAGGTTAGTCGGATCGATATGTACCTGATGAAGTCCACAGAGAACAACGACCAAAACACTCGTGGTAATAGCTTGTGGTAATTCAATTCACGGAATATACCAGTGAAAGTATTTTATAGTTATTTGCTATATTCTTCTTCTTCTTCTTCTTCTTCTTCTTCTTGTTCTTCATGCGCCGTACCCCTTACATGACGTACGCGATCATGTTCAACTTAGCTCTGTCTCTTGTCCCTCTTAATATTTTTCATCTCGATATTTTTCTCAAAGCCCGTTCGGCCATCTATTTGATCAGACCTACCAAGTATGTCTCGCGCTGCTTTCCCTGTTTTCTATCAGTCCTGTGAGCATTAAGTTCTCCAAGCCTTCCTTCCGCCCGCATTACGTGCCTCAGAAGCCACATGTTTCTTCCTGATGTTAAGTATGTTTACTTTTCGTTTGAATCCTCTCCAACACCTGATCGTTGCTCGCTTGCTCAGTCCATGATATTCTAAGCATCCTTCTGTAAAACTACATTTCTGGTGTCTCAGGCCTCTCCTGCATCTTTAATGAGATCGTCCAACATTTACTGCCATAGAGACGGATAGATATCACATCGCAATCCAGTACAGTTTTCTTTGTTTCCAATAAGATTTTCCTGTTTTTCAGTACTTTGATTTGCTTTTGAAATGCGTCTTTGGCCATGCCAATCCGTCTTTGGATCTCAATGTCGCACTTTCCATCTTGTGTCAGAACACTTTCTAGGTTTTACACTGTCTATTACAACGTTTATATTTTTAATACTAGGTTTTTCTAAACTAATCTATCTTTTAGCTAAGTTCTGCACGAAGTTCTCATTTTTCTAAATGCATTGGCATTTTACAAAACGAATGCATTTATAAGTGATACAATGTGCCCCATCCAAAGCAATTTCTTGATAGATATAAGAAAGTAAAATGCGTGATATTTTTGTTTTGTCATTAGATGACCACCTCCTATTTCAAATGTTCTCTTTTCACTCTTGCCAGGCGTTATACATATAATATACTTTTCTTTCTTTGAAAAGAACCTATAACTTTTTTTTAATCTCCGTAAAATACTTTTATTATTTCCTGTTCTTCAACTCTCGACACTATTTTCCTCGCTGATCCTTCTGAAGTTCTTTCTCTCATTGTTCACTAAACTGATCCGTCTTTTGTATTTTTGATCTTTAAATAAACAAAAAATAACTTCATTATTTCTAGCGTGAACGACTTTGTCGTGTGTCATTAGACTTTGATCTCAGGAGTTCGATTAAGTGTAAGATCTTACGAAATATACGCAATATATTTGATTCTCCCTAATATGATTTGGCCTGTTTAGTTGATATTTCCCAATGTTTTTAATAATCTTTTCCAATACACTTATATACGTTTCTCATATTATACAACAAAGTTTCAGAATATTATCAACGTACATTTTTTGTAGACTGTATTTTGATAGAATTTTGATTCCTTAGCAGTATAAACACCCATTAACAGAATATTCGTTTTAAAAATCTGGAGTAATATAATATATTAAATAATACAAACAGAGCATATATATTTCACAGTCATGTCAAAAATTGCACAAAAGTACATCAACACATGCACACACACATACTTCTTCTTCATGTGCCGTGTTCTGTAAAGATACCACACACACACACACACACTTCCTCTTCATGTGCCGTGTCCTTTAAAGATACCACACACACACACAAACAAACACACACACACACACACATATTTAATTTCTTTATTTGGACATTATTTTTAATCGATACTCGTATTTTAGTAGATATTTTGTTTTTAATTAAACATTATATATATATATATATATATATACTGTCCTGATTATTTATGAGAAATTTTGTTAGGAAAATGTGTATCATTCGGCAGGATTGGAACCTACGACCCCTAACAATCACACATTACCCGTCCAACAGTCCTTATCCACTGACATGCTGGCTATACAAGAGGATATTAGGTATTCTATTTTCACCCTTCTTTACTACACGATCAGTCTGGGAATGTCTTATTTTCACCAATGTTGCATTTTGCGGGATCAGCATAGTTAATATATATATATATATATATATATATATATATATATATATTTAAATAGACTTCTTGCGGTACAAAGCTTGACTATTGCTTTAAAAGTAATAATTTTAATATTACAGGGCATAATGAGGATAAAATTTAAAACAATAAACAACCGGTTCCGCTCCCAAGCATCAAAGTTTTTAACTGGGAGAACTTACTTTAAAGTATAATAGGTATGGGAAATGAACTGGTCAATGATGGGAAAGCGAAATGAATGGATAGAGACGGATCACAGCAAGGTCCTGCAAATACTGTCGCCTTTTCGACAGCGAGGATCTGCAAGACCTGATGTAAACAAACTCCAGCACTTTCAAATGGAAAAGTGAATATGACTTAATCTATATGGCCAATGAAGTTTGCAACTTTATTTTTTGAATTTAGTTTCCACAATAGGATGTACCGTCAGATGACGGTGTAACCATGGGTTTCCCTTTTATGTCCTGCGTTGGCGAATATTTTTTATGGCTTTTTTGAAGCGAATTATTTAATGCTCCATTTTGCTCCTTCACGTATCTTCCTTATGTTGATGATATGTTTTGCTTACTTAACCCTCTAGGGCCATTCGTATCATATTTGATACAGTATGAAAACAAGCCTTGAAAGAAATATTTTCCTGAAAAATTTTTTAAGAGAAATATTTTATAAATTTCAAATGAAAGCAGTACTGACTGTTCAGTCAATGAATACCAAATGTTTCCTTATAGGGAAATACCAAATGTTTCCTTATACGGAAATACTGTATCAAATATGATACGAATGGCCCTAGAGGGTTAATGATACAGCTGAGGCTGATCAATGTTTCCCTCCTTTATAATCTCCAGCCTTCTTTGAAGTTTACTATTAAGAATGAGGTTAATTCCAAACTTGCTTTCCTTGATGTATTGGTGCATTGTACATCCACATCTTTTTGTACCTCAGTGTATAGAAATCTATTAATTTTAGGTTTATACAGGCGTTTGGATTCATTTTGCCCTAAAAAGCGCAAAATGAACCTTATAAAAACTTTCATGCATAGGGCACTGATGATCGGTTTTGAAGAGTTCCTGAATTGCGACATTAGTTTTATAACAATAATTTTATGCGTTAGTGGGTAGCCACCCACTGTTGTGAATTCGGTGATTCGCAGTAAGATTGCTGCCTTCAGAAAGATTAAGCCAGTAGTTATAGGTAAATGTCCGGTGTATTTAAGAGGATTGGAGAGAAGGGTAAAAACCTAACTAGACACATTTCTAGTGTTATTTTTCTGTCGAGATGCATGTTGCGTTTAGTACTAGATCTGTTTGATCTTCAAGTCGTAAGAACGTTCTCCCCTTTCATCAAATAAATTCTGCATTTCTGATTTCTCTTCATTTTATTAGTACTAGTAAATAAGATAAAATGCATAAATAAGTTTAAATTAATGTATCGTGATTAATTCGTAGTCGAGTTTTTTTTTTTTCCTTTTTTTTTAAAAAAAAAAATAGCCGTGCAATAGGTAAATTGTTTCACATTTTCGGACGAGCTCATGTACGGTTCGCCTCTAGATGGATAGTGGCTCTGACTGTCGCCAATCAGAAGCACTTGCAAGGTTTCGTACCGTGCCCAAACGTAATTTTCCCAGTGTCTGAAAGCGCTTATCGAGGGTGGACCAGAAACTAATCATCTCTGGTCAGGTCGGCGCGGTGAGGGGAGTAGTGATGCTCGCGATGACATCACTGACGACACCCTCTAGCGCCCCCATCATGGTGCGTATGTTTGAAATGTAGGTTATAAATATGATTGTGGCTACGATGTCAGTTACATAGGGAGAACCACTCAGTAACTCGATACTAGAAACAAACAGCATGTTCCACTGAAAATCAGGAAACATACCTGGCAAGAAAATTAATTTATCCCTAACATTTATTGTTCTGCAATTTAAAAAAATAGAAAGTGTGCCATGGAGTTTAATGTGGATTGGTTTTCCGTATTGGCCAATTCAGATTCACCTTTCCAGTTGAAAGTACTGGCGTCTGTTTGGATTAGGTCTTGCAGATTCTAGTTATGTAAACACCGAGAGTGTTTGTTAGGCCTTGCTGTGATCAGTCTCTAGCTGTTCATTCTCCTTTCCCATCACTGACCAATTCATTTCTCACAGCTCTATATATAATATATATTATATATCACGGGAAATAATGGAAAAAAAAGAGTTCCTCTATTTTTTTATTTCTCCTTTTCTCTTCTCCTCTTTCCTATAACTTTTTCCTATCTCCACGTTTTTCTTTTTCTTTTTCCCCCTCATTTCCCTTTTCACTTTCTTATACATCCATTTTTATGACAGGCTTATTCTTTATTTCTTTATACATATGTAACCTTTAAATGTCCTTTTCAAAGATCGAGTTTGAATCCATTTCGCCATCTCTCTGTTTCCTCTTCCCTACTCTCTGTAAAAACGTCTAGACACCTATCTTGTAACATAAGCTGCACTCTCTTTTTTTTAACTCGCACTCCCACTGTTCTTTCTTATTTCCTTCCATTTCCTTCTTTTTAAGTGGACTTCCGGTGTATATGTATTTCTTTTTGAATTTTCCATTATAAACTGTTTCTGACAAAGCGAGTTTACTTCGCAGAAATTATCATACGATACATATGGTTTTCGAAGTTTTATTTGAAAAAAAATATAACCCGGATATAAGCGACCCCTGATATAAGAGAAATTCGGATATAAGAGAGATTTTCTCTGATCCCAAATTAGAGCCTGTGGTAATGTATATAAAATAGACCAAACCCGGATATAAGATAACTTTTATCCGGTCCCGCCAACTCTCTTATATTAGGGTTATACATATTTGGTTCTGTAAAGAGATACTTTTGTTTACATCGAGACCTCTGGCTGGATGAATTTTAATTTTAATTTTCATATTGATAAAATCTTCCTTGGGATTTTAGCTACGTGCCACTTTCTGTTTAGATTTAAATATATTTTTTTTTTTAAATTGGAAACGAGGTATTTTGTGACCTAGGCTTCTACCTTTTCAGGCGACTTACAATAACTTTTACAATAGTTATTGTAAATCATCTGAAGATACCGAAAGGAAAAAGTATTCAATATAATTCTTAATTGTACCGAATACAATTATGTACTGGTCTAATTTAATTATGACCCAAAATTAACTAATTAATTCATTCTCTCTCTCTCTCTCTCTCTCTCTCTCTCTCACTCTAACTATCTATCTCTCACTCTCTCTCTCTCTCTCTATATATATATATATACATATATATATCAGCTATTGGGCGTGTATAATGATAATATACACGCTAAAATGTCTGCCTCCTTCTACCGAGCGCCCATAGCTCAGAGGTAGAATCGCCTACTGACGCCAGTTCGGTCGCGTTTCAATCCTAGGTAAAAAGCAATTGGATGTCTAGCCATACTGATGAGATGTGATAAAGCAAAACAGATCTGTCTGCGGATGACTAGTTAATTATATATATATATATATATATATATATATATATATATATATATATAAGCATTTGAATATGCGAGGGTGGATTTATCCACAGGCGCCCTGATATTGAAAATGATTAGTATCTGGCTAAAAGCGCTCAGATTTATGCGTTTGTAGATCTTCAATTCTAAAATCATTCAAATGATTTAAGTATTCCAAGCGTTTTATCTTGAATTGCAGAATAGCAATTGTTGGAGTTTAAAAATATTTGAATTTGCGAGGGCTGGACATATCCACAGGAGCCCTTACATTAAAAATGACATGATTTCTCAACGGGAAATAAAAAATGAAGCTGGTCTTTTGGGCTGATTTTTCCGCTTTTTGTATTACTAATGATATCTAGTTGTTTTGGGTTAGTTCTTTTTTTTTACCTGGATAAAGTGTTTTGATGGCTCTCTCGAATTTCTGTCGTCAGACTAATTCATCTATATATTATAAGAAGCATACGTGGAGAATCTTTCTTTACCACACACACACACACAAAGTAAATAAAAGCAAGACAAATTCAAGAAAATATTTAATATACTTCAAGAAAAAATTCTAAAATTACTGTGTACGCATATTATTTCGTAATAATTTAACAGTTAAAAAGTACACGTTAAAATTTCTTTTCTTAAAATAATTTTTGAATAAGCTACTTGGGAGGCCCTACACTATAAAATACCTATGGAAATTCTCTCATTGCATCATTAAATATTTAAACGTTACAACTTTAATAAAAAAAATGCAATAACAATCACAAATACAAATGGTTATTATTTACATAAGTAAGAGGGTGCAATGAAAAGAAGAAATTGACAATTGTTTCCTTTTCATTGAGATAAACGACCCTGTTATTTATTTATTTATTTCAAACTGTACACACTGCCCGACCCAGGAATTGAACGCGAACTTATTTAGATTCCAGTCATAGATTTGTTGACCTAGCAATTGTGAGTTCAATCTCTTGGTAAATCAATGTTTATTTGGACCACATGAAAACGGAGCGAGCAATAATTGAGCAGTATTAGAGCAAATGTCACTAGACATGAAGACCGGAACAAGAACAATTTAAATCCGTATTTTAAATAAATGGTTCAGTTCAAAATTTGTTGATGTTTAGCTGAATGGACAATAACCTGACGAAAGCCGGTGAGCAAATCTATCGAAACGTGGTTATAAAGACAAATTAGATTTGAACAGTAGATAGCAAGTAAATAATGGAAATAATAAATCGTAAACCAGATATCTGCCGGTTATGGAACCCATTTGAAGATTAAAAATAATTTTAACAGTTATTGGATTTGTATTTAAATAATAATTATTTTAATGTCTAATGACTCAAGCGGGCTCACTATATAACTTTGCTTATCTGATATTTTGAAATGACAAACAGCTTTTATTATTCAATCAGTTTGAGAGATTAACGTCTGCATTTTTACGGATTTTATAAATATTTGTATCGCATCAATATTTTTACAAAGTTCCAAACAAAGCAGGCATTGTTGTGCTCAGGAGCTTATGTTAATCTGCTGCTTTTTTAAAACATTGACTTTGCTATTATTGTCCTCATCTTTCGGGGACGTTAGTTTCTAAGAGAAAGCAATTATCTCTGGGTGATTTAAGAAATCGCATACCAGTCACTTTTTATAGTACTGATCACAGAAAGTAAGTTTTAAAAACTACAAAAGGTAGTAAAAGGGAAGCGAGAAGAAAGGACTAAGCAACAATTGTAACAAAACAATGCATTGCAAAAGGAATAGCAGTAAAATGAATGTCCCAACACGAAATTTACAAATCAAAGATAGGAAAATCAAACAAGTAGAAAAATATAAATATGTAGGACGTTTTTAAGCAGTGGACGGAAAATTTGACACTGAAATCCGAAGGCGTAATTGGATAGACAAAAGTAAACTATTAATAAACAAGAAAGTATTTGTTATGAAAAAAAAAGTACTAAATTATCAATTCTCCTATATGGCAATGAACAGTGTACAATCTCGTCACAGATGAGGAAGAGTCTTGAAGCAACAATAATATTGTTCTACAAAAGAATGGTGAGAATAACATGCACTGAACATGTGACCATTAAATACAAAAAGAACACATTAAGAAGAGACAATTGAAATTTATAGGACACATAATGCGGAAAGAGGGCTTGGAAAATTCGACACTCGCAGGACATACTGAAAGCAAAAGGATAAAAAAAAGCATAATCTACCTATCGAACTTGAGTAAATAGATAGCGGAACAAGATTTTGGAGAGATATAAAAACGAAATTTATCATAAGCTACAAAGGAAAGGAAATTGTGAAGAGCCATAATCGCCAACGTCTTAAAGGGACACGGCAAATAGATGCCATTAAATAAAATGTCGACTACAAGAAAAAAATAATAAACTGATACTCTCATGAAACAAAATCCAGAGAATATACACACTCTATTTGAAGGTCTTGTTTGCGATATAAACTCTTTGAAAGCTGGAGATTGGTACAAAGGTTGTGAGGGAAGAAGAAAGGGAATGCGAGTTAAAAACCATTAAATGATTTTGATGATATCTTCTATGACTATGGGATAGTTAACTACCCTCCTGAACCAACATCTATTTTCAGATAATGCGAAAAAATATTACAAGAATAATAACTTTTCCGAAATAAAGTACCGACAGTTCATCTTATCGGATGATTGGGTTCATATCAACTTCAGTCAGCGACCCATTTTCCATAGTTTTCAATGTGTACGTCATTTGTTTTACTCACAAAGAAAGTTTTAGTACGTTTTCTGACGATAGATATTTTAGGATATAAAACTACCCCAGTTTATATTAGGTTGAGTCAAAATAATTTCCGTTTTTAGTTGATCAATATTATTTTTCAAAAATAAAATTTAATTACATTTTTTAAATTATATATTCACTAGTATTGGCAATGACATATTCCCACGTATCACTTAAAGCTTTATAGCACTTCCTCGCGGTGTAATGATTAGCCAGCTTGTTTTCCTCGATCAATTTCGACTGAGCAGTGAGTTCCATCTTCTACTAGTTTGCTTTCTGTTTTCGACATTGTTAGTCAGTCAATCAAGTGTTATACGTTATATACGCTTGAACTGTTATGTCTCGAAAGTGATATGACTGCGTAAAAGATTATCCCGCAGTAGGTTGCTATTTCTTCCTGCAGTAGGCTGGTTGCCAGCCAAGGCTATAGAACCCAATCTGTCCTGTTATTAAGCACATAACTGGAGGGAAGGGACGGATTAATACCTATCCCAAGGCATTCTTGAATTCGAACTCGGTTCCCCGATTTCTCGTTCCGAGCTACGGATGACTGAACAGCGATGAGTGACAGTAAAAACAAAGAGAATAGGAAGTTGTTCAGAGCCATGATCGCCCATGTCTTAAAAAGACACGGCGGAAATGAGCATTTTTATATTCCTACATCTGTAAAGAAAACATGGTTTTTTACATTCTAAGACAGATTTTTCACAAGAGAAACCTACACTGGGACAACGCTTTAATCTCGCTTTTAATACAGAATTTTAAAAAATGGTGATAGCATTTATTTTAAAAATTCTACTCAAATTAAAAAAAAACATAATTGTTGACGTCGAAAATACTTCTAGGGAATTGAGTTAGGCCACCTTTGGCAGCACTGGACTGAGCCTCCCACCCCCAACGCTATCACGGTCAGCGGTCCCACCCGTTTACCCCTGGGCGGTTTCACGTTCTCTTCAACTCTCTCTCTCTCTCTCTCTCTCTCTCTCTCCCCAAAGTTATAACTAATGCCACTAGACACATACACACATAGACAATGATGCACTTACACATATAAATTATATACACGAAGGTTACTTGCCAAGTAAAATACTCCTGAAGACTGCTTAACCAACAAAAAGCAAAAAAAAAAACAAAAAAAAAAAACGTTTTTTATATCTCATCTGCTGATCAAGTTTTAATAAAAGTTAAAACGTTTCCTACATATATTTAATCCTACCATTCATATCCATATTTAAATTGTATTTAATCACAATTCATACTTTTTTTATTAATGTTAACCCAACACAAAGACCACGAGTCACTCATGTTAAATGGTTATTGAGTAAAGTTGAATGAGCGAAAGGTAAGGGCTAACAAGGAAACAAAGGATAAACGCCTACACCTGTTTGAAAGGCCGGGGAGGAGTGTGAACCGGATGATAGGCGAAGCTATCTACTTTTATAAAAATACTCTTGGCTACTAAAATCATCAATTAATTAACAAATGATAATAAAATATGTATTATTATAAGTTACATTTCATCTATCATTGGGGTAAAATGATTTGATCTGAAGCGCAAAACTTTTGAGCGCCATAACACAGATTTAGATAATGAATTTACAATTGGGATCATGGATTAATCAGATAAAGCGTATTTAATCAGAAACTAACGAATTCTAATCATCAAACTTGCAAGGAATCAAATATTTGATAATTTACCAATTCTTTATATGAATTAATCACAACTTTCATCTCCCTGTGAATTTTGCAATTATTATCAGTAAATGCAATCAGCGAAAACCAGCATAGACTCTGGGTAAATCCTTCACAAATTATGGAATCGTCTTTGCATTTATTAAATGGAAGAGCACGTCATAACCTTATAAGATCCAAGTAATGTATAGGCTCACATCATCAACGCTGTTGCTGCAGTGGCTTCATTAGCAAGTAGGTGTTTACAGTGTTGATTTGTTAGACTCCCGTTTTGAATTCAGAGGTGTCCTTCTCCCAGACTGGCTGTCAAACTATCTTGGTATTCCAATCAGTGTCAACCGATATCTTATTATATGAAAAAATAAGAAAGGTGTTACAGAAATTGTTTCAGCAGTTATTGTCTCGGCAATTAATGTCAGCTTAATGAAATAGACCTCCAACCACCAGGTCATACGATCTTGGCAAAGAGGGTCACTGAGTAAAGCCAACACCGAGGTCTTGAAGAATAACCTTTTTAAACAGAGTTGATAAGACAAAGAAGACATTTTTTAAACAGAGCTGATAAGCCAAAGAAGACATTTTTCTCTAGAACAAAAGTAGGTACCTCCATTCATTTTTGATAGGCAACTTTTAAATTGATTTTTAAAAAATGAAAAATGTTTTTTGAAACTTTTATTTTAGATTTTATTGAAAGCTAAATGATTAAATTTACTATTTCCAGGAAGCAAAATACTCTGGTGTATTTCCAACAGAAATTATATTGATTGGAATCTAAAATTTTGAGATTTGTTTTTTTTTATTTTACAATTTTTCGGTCATGTTTGAGCAATCGACACATTTTGTTTTTTAATCATCTCACCCCAAGCAAGGCATTCCACTGCCACTATTGCGCATGGGGCTACATAGGGGAAGGTAAAGAGAAGGAGTGGTTAGACATAGGGAATGTCAGGAGGAAGGTGACAGATGAGTAAGTATAGCGAGGATGAGGGTTGGGCAGATGGGAAGAGTGCTTGATAGAATGGGAGCAGGTTAGTGTGTTAGGAGGTGTCTATTGACCTTACATTTAAACTCCTGGAGATTGTAGCCGTCGGGGAAGCAATCGTTAGGAAGAGAATTCCACAGTCGGGAAGTGCGAGGAAAGAAACTGTGGGAATAGAAGTTACGGCTGCATTTTTTCGGTTTCACTGTAAAAGTTTGGGATCTAGTTGCTAATCTAGTATCTCGTTCAAATTCGTATTTAGGAGCCACTAGTGATCTAAGTTCATCGGAGCAGAAGCCGTGAAAGTATTTCTAAACAAACGTTAATTCTCGGTTTTAAAATGCTTGCAAAAATAAAATTTACATCTATGACACATTATTTTTAGAAAATTAGAAAATTTAATGTGAAATTAATATGATTTACCCAAGTATTATTTATTTATAGCATAAAACTTTGAATCAAACTATTTCTTAAACAGAGTTCAACTTTTTAACCTTTTCACCAAATGTGTAGACAGATTGACAGATGCGATATTAGATAAAAGTGCGTGGCGATCACATCTGACATTATTGTACATTCTTATTTTCCGGGAAAGGGGAGAAATCTAAAACTCATGACCTTTTAATTTACTGATAAAATTGGCATACGAAAAACAACATCAAATACAAAAACTTTTTTTTTTACTATTTTTAAAATAGGGAGACACAACGATTTGTGTAATACATTTTCATTTTTTGATTAGCAAATAGAATCTTCGATTAATAATTTTATAAACTAACCCCAACAATCTTTGAAGTACTTTCAAATACTTTTGAAACTTTATAAATTATCATAATTAAAAAAAAGGAAAATAATTCTTTTAAAATTTCATTTTTAATCGAATTTTTTTTCTTCTGACGATAATGTTCTTAATATATATTATTTATTCAAGCAATTAAAAGCTTATCAAATTAGATAATGTCATAGTTATATTTCATTTTTTACTTTACTATTGGGAGCAGATTTTTAAAAAGAGAGTCAAATTTTTTCATATATATATATATATATATATATATATATATATATATATATTTTAATCATTTCACCCCGAGCAAGGCGGAAACGCCACTGATGTGCAGGGGGGTACATAAATGTAAAAAGATTAATTAGAATAGAGTGAGGAGTACAAACTACTTAGAAAGGAACAATAGAAAACTGAGAAAGCAAGTGCAATGACAGATACATAGGTGGAGAGAAAGGGAGGGTTATACAGGGGTGGGGAGAGAGCTAGAGTCCTTGGGAAATTTTTTTTTTTTTTTTTTTGTAAGCGTTTCACCCCGAGCAAGGCATGTCACTGCCACTACTGCGCAGGGGGCTACGTAGAGTGGAGAAAGGATGATTAAATATAGGAAATGTCAGAGGGTGGGTGATAGGCGGGTAAGGATACCGAGAATGAGGGTTGGGTAGATGAGATTGTTCTGAGAATAATTGGGAGTTAGTGTGATAGGAGGTGTCTATTGACCCTACATTTAAACACCTGGAGATTGTAACTGTCGGGAAAGCAGAGTTGTGGAAGGGAGTTCCACAGGCGGGAAGCGCGAGAAAAGAAGCTGTTGGAGTAGAATTTACGGTTACATCTTATTATTATTATTATTATTATTATTATTATTAAAATCTAGTAGGATTCGAATCAGGGAAAGGGTACATATTTTTATTAATGTATCCCGAGTCGCAGATTGAGGGACAAAATGAACACTGTTTAGTATATATAATAATAAATAAATAAAAATAAGGTTTCACATATCACACATTAAAAATCAGTCTTGTGCAACATCCGGTCTCAATGGGTACATTACTGGTAAATACACTCTTTATGAAAATGACGTAACCCACTAAAATAACATTCGAAGTGATAAAACTATATCGGATTAAAAAATAAAAAGAACTTATGGGGATTTGTGGAGAAGACAACGGTTGAGCTTAGAGTTGAGCAGGTTTAACTTGTGGTGATCGAGGAAGCAACTTCTTTGGTGTCGGTTCCAGAAAGAAAAGAAAAAGATGCCCAAGCGTAACTAACATTTCAAGAATGAAATACGAAGGGAATTTCGCTATAATCGGCGCGGCATAGCGGGTCTCAGCTGTGAAGGTTTGAATTGGTGGAACAAAGAAATGTAGTTCATCTGAAGACTTTCTATGGAAATAGCAATAGAGCAACGGGAGGCTTCCAGCGTTTTCTCTATGAGAAAGGGATTTCAGGGTGGAAAAGAATTTTTCACCTATAAGGACATACTTTTGACTCAAAGACTGGGGAGTGAAAATTGGGCAGTTCTTGCTCATATATGGCAGCAGTACTCTATTTTCGACCTGATCTGGCTTTTGTCAACAGGAGGAGTCAGATAGTAGTCTGATAGTCAGGTACACGGAACCACCCATTTTTACAGCGTCATTAGCTATGCATCATATACACAAGTTTCTCTTGACGTTTGGTTTGACTTTAAGAACTAATAGGCGCTCATGCCACGCGACTTTCCGTTCATCGCGATCGGTGAAAATTTTGAGTCTGCACAGTGGTGTTGGAATGCTACTAGTTTAAGTTTTGGGTTTTTGATAAGCGTTAACAATCCTTTTGCTGAAGATCATCAGAAACGAATTATTTAAAAAGCCATGAACGTAAAATAAAACAGAAAATGAGTTCCCGTAGCAACCTGCAACTAGTTAAAGTGTCGTCTCTTACCCACGCTAAATCTACTGAGTTACTTACATTTATATTTCCATGAACCGTGCGTTACTGGGTCGTTAACCACCAACGATTGAGCCGCGCCATTTTCTTGTTAAATGAGAAGGAAAGTGGTCTCTTTTCTTTCCATCAGCAACACATCAAAGAAAAAAGAGAAGACAAAGGGGAAAAGAGGGGGAAGCAGATCAGAGGTGAAAGGCGATAGAGTTAGGTAATGGGGAAAAGATTGTCATTCCCAGCACCCACTTTTCCTGCCTCTTTAATAACTCCAGACTTGATTCGTGTTGACATAGCGTCGCTATTGCCTTCAAATTCTATGTGTCGAGAAAAGAAGTTCGCACGAGCTGAGCTGTCAGTAACAATCTTATGGAGTTGAGATTTGTTCTGCTTTCATTATTTTGTCGTTTACAAAGAAGACCATCCTACTTCGCAAACTGACGGGACCTACTCTTGGCGCGACATTTTCTCTAAAAGGCGAGACAGCATTTTCAAGTGAGAAAAATGTCTGCACGCATCAGCTATGCCAGTGGTTTCGATATGTCTACACATACATTTGTGACATGTCTGTTTCTGTCCCAAAATGTATGTCGCAGTATCACTTACATTCATTCCTTCCTTTCTATTCCTCTCTCTAGAGAACTAGACAGATATCTATATTTATCTCTGTACATTTAAATATCTCCAATCATTTTTATAACTAACTTTTACTCAAATTTTAAAAAATTTAAAACTTTTCTTGAAACTTTTATTTTAGTTTTAATTGAAAGCTAAATGATTACGTTTACTATTTTCAGTAAGCAAATTACTCTGGTTTTTTTTTTTTTTTTTTTTTTTTTTTTTTAATCATCTCACCCCAAGCAAGGCATTCCACTGCCACTATTGCGCATGGGGCTACATAGGGGAAGGTAAAGAGAAGGAGTGGATAGACATAGGGAATGTCAGGAGAAAGGTGATAGATGAGTAAGGATAGCGAGGATGAGTGTCGGGCAGATGGGAAGAGTGTTTGATAGAATGGGAGCAGGTTAGTGTGTTAGGAGGTGTCTATTGACCTTACATTTAAACTCCTGGAGATTGTAGCCGTCGGGGAAGCAATCGTTTGGAAGAGAATTCCACAGTCGGGAAGTGCGAGGAAAGAAACTGTTAGAGTAGAAGTTACGGCTGCATTTTATCGGTTTCACTGTAAAAGTGTGGGATCTAGTTGCTAATCTAGTATCTCGTGCAAATTCGTATTTAGGGGGCACCAGTGATCTAAGTTCATCGGAGCAGAAGCCGTGAAAGTATTTATAGAAGAGACACAGCGAAGCCACGTCTCGCCGGTGGGAGAGAGACTGCAGGCGGTCTGCCAAGTCGGTATCTATCACATTACAGACCCTCCTCTGAACCTTATCGAGAAGCCCGAGGAGAACAGCAGGGGCACCCGACCAGATATGGCAGCAGTATTCAATGCACGGGCGGATGGTAGATTTGTAAATGTGCAGGATAGATTTAGACGGAAAAAACTTCCGGGCCCTACACAGAGAACCGACTTTCATAGCAGCGGATTTAGCAATGGATTCGATATAGTCATTCCATTTGAGGTCCGCTGAAAGTGTGAGACCAAGGAGGCGTAGTGTTTTACTCTCTGGGAGGCAAGCCTGGTCCATGCTAATGGGAGGTAGGTGAGATTGTCGATGATGGTTAATTGACAGTAGCTTCGTTTTAGAAGCATTAAAATTTACTAGCCATTTCTTACCCCAGTCCAATATGGATTGGAGGTCTTTTTCAATCTCGGCTGCGAGTTTAGCTTTGACGCCTACACCAGATTTTTGTTGGAGGCGAGAGTAAACTGTGGTGTCATCGGCGTACAAACCTATTTGGGTTCTTATGGAATCAGGGAGATCATTAATATATATCAGGAAGAGTGTAGGACCTAAGATGGAGCCTTGGGGTACACCTGCGTTTGTATGGTAGTTCTGAGAGGCATGTCCGTTTAATACCACTTTCATTGTGCGGTTAGAGAGGAATGACTGGATTAGTTCAAACAAATGTCCAGTTATACCATAGCTCCGCAGTTTACATAGAAGGCCAGCATGCCAAACTCTGTCGAACGCCTTAGATATATCCAATGCAACGGTTCGAGCTTCGCCATTCCTGTCGAGTGCCTGGTATATGTACTCGGTGATGGTCGTTAGCATATCAGCAGTAGACCTGGTGAAGCGGAAACCATATTGCTTGTCCGAGAGGAGCCTGTGTGCTGTGAGATGCTGAACCATCTCGGCGTTGATAATGGCTTCGAACACTTTGGCAAAGATCGGAAGAAGGCTGATAGGGCGGTAATTTGCAGGGTCAGAGGGTTCTCCAGTGTTTTTAAGTATAGGAACTATAGAGGAAGATTTCCAACAGGCAGGAAAGCAGGAAGCAGATAGGCAGAGGTTGTAGAGCTTAGAAAGGATAGAGGAGAGTTCAGGGGCACATTTCTTTAAGACTATGGTTGGGATTCCGTCACCACCGCTCGCTTTGTGAGGGTCAAGTTTTAAGATTATCTTAGAGACAAGCGAAGGTGTAATGTGGACATCATTCAGTTGTGCCTCGGTTCTAGGTGAGAAGTCGGGTGTAAAAACTCCAGACGAGTCCAGACTCGAATTGTTCGAGAATCTGCGGGCAAAACATTCAGCCTTATCTGCTGGGGAGGTGAGGACCTCAAATTTGTTGATTAGCGGGGGTATTGTGGACTTGCTCTTGTTAAGTACTCTTTTACAGAGTGGCCAGTAGTCTTTAGAGCCGAATTTAGAGCATGCTATGCGTTGCTTCATTCTGGCAGCAAACAACATCTTAGCTTCGTTAAGTATCCTTTTACACTTATTTCGAGCTGAAGTGAAAAGGCGCCTGTTTTGTTCCGACGCATAGTTACGATAAATTCGGAAGAAATGATTCCGGTGGGCAATGGCAGCCGAACAAGCGGGTGAGAACCATGGAGACGAATGAGATTTAAGCTGGAATTTCCTAGCAGGGATGAAGGCATCGATGCCAGCCTTAACCCAGGAGGAGACCTCGGATGCACATTCTTCGATGGGAAGACTAAAGACGTTGTTCCAAGGGATGTCACAGAGGAAGTCTCGGAACGAATCCCAGTCTGCTCTTTGATAGCAGTATGATATTCTACTTGTCTGTGTTTCATGGGTCGGGCGGGAGTGGAGTGAAATATTGACGGACACTACAGTGTGGTCAGAGTTTCCAAGAGGGCAGAATTGTCTGGTAGTGCAAGAGTCTGGGATGGAAGTGAAGCAGAGGTCTAGAAGTGAGTTCCTTCCGTTAGGGTTGTCGGAGAAACGCGTGGGGAAGTCCACTACTTGCGTAAGGGATTGGGTGATTGAAAAGTTCATGGTGTGGACACCAGCAGGGTCAGTGACAGCGTTCTTCAGCCACTTGGTGTGGTGGGCGTTAAAGTCACCAAACACGAATACATGGGCAGAGGGATGGGTAGAAATGGCTTTGTCAATATTGTCAGAAATGATGTCAAGTAACGAACAGTCAGGGGAGGAAGGAGAGCGGTACAGAAAGAAGAGATAGCTAATCGAGCTGAGAAGTGAGAGGCGGAAGCACATGAAAGAATGATCTGGGGATTCAAAAGATGACACCCTAGCTAAGGGAAGGTGTTCGCTGACATAGACACCAAGCCCATGCATATGAACATTGGAGTCCTTCCTGAAGAGGGGAAGGTAGCCAGGAACGCAGAACTCAGATGAGGGGATAAAAGGGTTAAGATTAGTTTCACATAGGGCTAATATATCAGGTGAGTTATTATGGAGGAAAGAATCTACGCTGGGGAAGTTGGTGCGGATGCCGCGTATGTTAGTGAAAGAGATGCAGACAGGTTTGGGCGTTTTCAAATGAGCTGGTTTAGTTTTGTTATTATGTTTGCTTTTTTCCATAGTAATTCAGTTAAGGAGTGGTCTTAGAATAGAATCAGTCGGTCAATCATTTGCAACTTGTGAAGGATGGAGACTGGCGCGGCCTACAACATAATGTGGCCTCGGGGTTGCCCACCGAACGTTCATGCAGGGACGCCCGTCCATGCGCGATATGGCACTACAAGAACCCCGGTATTATTCAACTGTTGATCAGAGCAGCCTCTCAAGACGCTACGCAAGAGTTCGGGCTCCTAACTACCAGTCGGAAGCAGCGACCAGGAAACTGCCAACCCGGTACCCTCAGAATGTGAAGACGTTGCCACCATACTCCGTAACTGCAAAGAGCTTCCAGCTGAACTAACACCAAGACCAGAGAAAGGGGATGAACCGGGAACCCCTTCTTAAACAAGAAACAAGGTGATCACCTCTAAACTCATTCAAAAGAAGGGGGTGGAGTGTGAGACCGGGCGATAGTAGAAACTATCTACTCCAATTAAAAAAAAAAAAAAAAAAAAAAAAAAAAACAAGGAAAAAGTGACTGAGGCTTACAAAGTTTAACTTAGTAAAAGTCGAAAATACCCTTGAATAGCAAAATTATTTACACAAATTAAGTGACGAAAAAATCAAAGACGACCAAAAGACGAAAAAATAAATAAATAAATAAAATAATTTCCAAGAAATTTCACAAAAACAGACTGAAAAATGGACTGAATCCCGGTTGACTTACCACAAGCAGCTAACACTGTAAAGTTGATTTAATTCAATTTCTGAAGACAATTAAACCGTTTTTTACAGAATATAGTCGAGTTATGTTGCTTGTGTTCGCTTGCCAAACCGTTAAGAATTCAATCTCTCGAAGACAGAAATTTAAATCTTCTACAAGACAAAACTAATGGAAATAATTGAACCGTGATGCTATTTATCATTAGTCGAAAATACCCTTGAATAGCAAAATTATTTACACAAATTAAGTGACGAAAAAATCAAAGACGACCAAAAGACGAAAAAATAAATAAATAAATAAATAGAATAATTTCCAAGAAATTTCACAAAAACAGACTGAAAAATGGACTGAATCCCGGTTGACTTACCACAAGCAGCTAACACTGTAAAGTTGATTTAATTCAATTTCTGAAGACAATTAAACCGTTTTTTACAGAATATAGTCGAGTTATGTTGCTTGTGTTCGCTTGCCAAACCGTTAAGAATTCAATCTCTCGAAGACAGAAATTTAAATCTTCTACAAGACAAAACTAATGGAAATAATTGAACCGTGATGCTATTTATCATTAGTCGAAAATACCCTTGAATAGCAAAATTATTTACACAAATTAAGTGACGAAAAAATCAAAGACGACCAAAAGACGAAAAAATAAATAAATAAATAAATAAAATAATTTCCAAGAAATTTCACAAAAACAGACTGAAAAATGGACTGAATCCCGGTTGACTTACCACAAGCAGCTAACACTGTAAAGTTGATTTAATTCAATTTCTGAAGACAATTAAACCGTTTTTTACAGAATATAGTCGAGTTATGTTGCTTGCGTTCGCTTGCCAAACCGTTAAGAATTCAATCTCTCGAAGACAGAAATTTAAATCTTCTACAAGACAAAACTAATGGAAATAATTGAACCGTGATGCTATTTATCATTATGGTGTATTTCAAACAGAAATTATAGTGATTGGAATTTAAAATTTTGAGATTTTTTTAAATTTTCTAATTTTTCGGCCATTTTTTAGTGATCTACACATTTGTAAGCAAAAGTTAATTCTCGGTTTTAAAACTCATGCAAAAATAAAATATACATCAGTGTCACATTATTTTTAGAAAAGTAACAAACTTAATGTGGAATTAATATGATTTAAGCAATTTTTTCGCATTTATAGCATGAAATTAAAAATAAAATTATTTCTTAAACACAGAGTTCAACTTTCTGACCTTTTCACTGAATGTGTTGACAGGTTTGACAGATCCGAGATTAGATAAGATAAAAGTTTATGGCGATTGCAATTGGCATAATTGTACAATTTTTTCGGGTAAAAGGAAGAAACTCTGAAACACATGACCTTTTAATTTACACATAAAAATTACCATAAAAATATTCAAATACAGGCAAAAAAAAATTATTTATTTTAAAAATTGGGAGGCACAACGATCTGTATTAAACTTTTTAATTTTCGATTATTAAATATAAGTTTTGCTTAATAACTTTATAAACTTACCCCAACAAATATTTCAAAAACTACATAAAATATTATAATCAAACACAAAGGAAAACAGTTCTTTTAAAATTTCATTATTGATCGCAATAAAACCGTCTTTCGCAACAAAATTTATTTTCTTAAAATTTCATGAATTTACGTGAAGGTGGGTAACAGATGTAAACAAATTATTTTAACCAATATTTTTTTTTTAAATAATGATATCATAAATAATTTCAGTCCTGAAAGTTTCATTAAATCTGACAATTATTTGATTTTTGCAAGAATTTTCAAATTAATATATTTGTCACCGGATAAAAAAAAATGAGTGATGTAATATTACGTTTTCCATTGTAAATTCTCGTAACGATTTCGTGACCTGCTAACAATCAAAACAAGACTTTTTACCAAAATTTCGAATTTCAGCGATTTTGTGGAAGTACCTAACATGCACCCTTGTGCAAATTAATGGAAACAACTGTTTTAGTTTTCTTTCTTTCTGTATACCCACTGGAATGACAGGGTGTACCTATTTCTATTTTTTCCAGATTAAGTCATTTGCAGTGAATCTGTTTTTCGGGGTGTATGATGAAGTTTGTTTGTTTAGCCTTGAAAAATATTGCATCATCCGTAATTGAATCAGATTTTTACCTCATCCAGACACTATTGTCTCGATTTTGATTAGTTGTCCAACCGCTCTTGCCTACGATGGAAGTTACTCGAAGGAAGTGTACGAAAATTGTAACGCTGCACGAACACACTGGCAAGACTTACGGAGAGATCGGGTATATTGTTGGTGTTTGCCTTTTAACTGTCAATCATGTCATCAAGGTGATGAAATAAACTGGACCAATCAATTTAAGACGTAAAGGAAAATACTGTCGAAAGAGAAAAAACTATTGCATCACCGATGTGGATACGATACACAGAGAAAGTGTTCTGCGGTATTATTCAGCACCATAGCTGGTGCTAAATGGATAAACACAGAACAGGACAATATTTAATATGACAGACAAGACAGAACTTACTTACAGAGAGGAGTGGGTTAGATCGCAATAGTCACCAAAATAACCAGTCCGAATATTACTTGAATAACCCTCGAAAATTACGCCTCGAATGCTACTATTCTTAACCTAAATAGACCATTTCAGACTGTAGACCATTCCGTCTTTGAGAGTGTTACAGGAGTATCAGACACTCTACAACAAAGACAATGCCTAGAGAAGACGTATCCGTCATCGGGATACGTATGAAAGATTCTCGGAAGACATTATTCATTTTTTTTTCAATAAATTTGCACAAGGGTGTACACATCTATCTATCTATAAATAGATAGATCTATCTATCTATCTATCTATCTATCTATATATATATATATATATATATACACACAGAGAGGGGAGAGAGAGTTAAAGAGAGAGAGAGTGATGGACAATTTGTCGTTTAAATTATGCAAAAGTGGAAATAACACTGACATGTCATTTTAACAGATATATTAACCAAAGTTGCACAAAATTATCTTGAATATTAAAGAGTAAACTTATTTAGTAAAATCGTCATTGACTTCAATCACGGCCTCTACACAACGTCAGAATCTCCTGCATATTTTCTGAATGGTCTCCTTGTTTAAGTTGGTCTATGCAGCCAAAACCGTTTGGTATTACAAGTGGTTTTGTTGGTCTTTCGCTCACTGTGACCCACACATAATAAGCAAGGGGAAGTCTGGGAAGCTAGTTTGTCATATGTAAAATATGATGTAATCAAAGAAATTGTCTGACTGCCATAACTGGGTTCTCCTGCTTATTTGGCCTCCTGCAATGTCCTGTTGCCAAAGGTAGGGTTTTCCAGCAGCCACCCTCATAACCTAGAGAAATATCCCCTCTCAAGGAATTTGATCTAGGCCTCCGTGTTGAGTCTTAGACCCTGTGGGTAAATGAATCGCGGCATAACGTCGCTATCAATAGTGATCACCCCAAAATAACTACGTAATCCCTATCAAACTCATCCAACATTTTCCGAATCCTATATACTGTCCTCAGATTGACACCCAAACATTCTGAAATGTTCGTATTAGTACTTCAGGGTCGAATGCCAAGCATTACAGTACGCTTTTCTAGATTTTCGGCTGAGTGAATTGCGTCGTGATACATTTTCTTTTCTTACGGATGGTGAACCACTCTCTTTACTATACAGTGTTGTCGACAAAATCAGAAAAACAAACAACACGTATACGCGAAATGAAAAATATAAAATGGAGGAAGTTTAGACATTGAACCATTTATATATATAACTTTAAGTTGTTTGTTTTTTGTTTAGCACCATATCAACATCTAAAAGAAACAAGATGGTAACACGTGTATATTATGTAGATATTTATGACTGTTATCGCTTGACCCTGTTAAGATTGTAGTAGTCAGGGAAGCATCTTCGTGGAGGTCTGTTCAACTGGGTAATAGTTCTATTGGGAAAAAGGTTGAGTAGAACTTACTACTTACCAGAGAAATATGATAGTAATGGTGAGGATTTGCTCTCGTGGACACGGCATGGCGGGTCGTAGCTGTGAATGTCTGAGTTTGAAATATTGTATCACTGTTTGTCATTGGAGCTATGACTAAGGGCTAATGAAGGGGAAAACGGCACAATACAATAAAATTGAACAAGAGAAGCACAGCACAACACGCAAGTGTATAAAACACGGCGGGACTAAGAAATTAAACGGATTTGAGCATCTAGCATAGTAATCCCGAGAGTGAGGTGTCGCCGAGATGGCAGGATGATACCCAGACAATGTGTGATGAGTATCTACAGCACAATATCCGTGCTAAGGGATATTAATACAAATAAGACAAATAAATAAAAAACAACAAATAGTGGAAGAGAAGAGAGGTTAAGTCGTTAGAGTACCAGAGAGCACTGTCCGATAGTAATCGTCAATGACACTACAAATATCCCAGACTGCTGTTAGTCATTATTTTTATAGTCACCTCGGTTCACAGACCACTCCATTCTTGAGAGCTCCAGATAGAGTAGTAAGAGTCTTGCAACATTTCTGTGGGATAAGTGCTGCATAAAGAGAAGAATTATTCATCACCCAAATGGTCGCGTAATCGCCTTTGAGCTATTGTCGATGATGGATAGTCTGGATTAGTCAGCACATGTCTATATCTGTCAGCATTCTTGTCTGATCTGCAGCTAATCATAAATCACCGAAACCGATCTTCGTTTCCTTCACAAACATTCGAGGTATTCCCAGTAATTTTAATAGTGTAGAATCATTCCTTCTAACTAAATCGAGACCTTAGCTATATGTGAGACTAACCTTGACCCTTCTATCCCCTCCTCGGAGCTGTTCGTTCCTGGTTACCTTCCCCTCTTCAGGAAGAACTCCAATGTCCATATGCATGGGCTTGGTGTATATGTCAGCGAACAACTCCCTCTAGCCAGGGTCACATCTTTTGAATCCCTGGATCATTCTTTCATGTGCTTCCGTCTCTCACTTCTAAGCTCGGTTAGCTATCTCTTCTTCCTCTACTGCTCCCCCTCCTCCTCTGACGGTACGGTACTGGATAGCATCTCTACTAATATCGACAGGGCCATTTCTTCTCACCAATCTGCCCATATATTTGTGTTTGGCGATTTTAACGCCCACCACACCAAGTGGCTTGAAAACTCAGCCACCGACCTGGCTGGGATCCTCACCATGTATTTTTCAATAACCCAAGCTCTAACGCAAGTGGTGGACTTCCCTACGCGTTTCTCTAATAACCCTACCGGAAGGGACTCTTTACTTGACCTTTGCATTACTTCCATCCCAGACTCCTGCACTACCAGGCAGCTCTGCCCCCTCGGAAACTCTGACCACGCCGTAGTTTCCGTCAACATCTCAATCCGAGCTAACTCTACCCAAGAAAACCAGACCAGCAGAATATCATACTGCTACCAGAGAGCAGACTGGTACTCGTTCCGAGACTTCCTCTGCGACGTCCCCTGGAACAACGTCTTCGATCAAACTATCGAAGACTGTGCGTCCGAGGTCTCCTCTTGGATTAAGGCTGGTATCGATGCTTTTATCCCGGCCAGGAAATTCCAGCTGAAATCAAATTCATCCCCCTGGTTCTCGGCCGCCATTGCCCACCGGAACCATTTCTTCCGGCTCTATCGAAGCTGCTCGTCGAACCAAAACAGGCGCCTTTTCGCCTCAGCACGGAGTAAGTGTAAAAAAGTACTGAACGAAGTTAAGAGGGCGTTTGCTACCAGAATGAGGCAACGCATAGCATCCTCTAAGTTTGGCTCCAAAGATTACTGGCGACTCTGCAAAAGCGTGCTCAACAAGAGCAAGACTTCAATACCCCCACTAATGCATGAATTTGAATTTTTCTCACCTCCCCAGGGGACAAGGCTGAATGCTTTGCCCGTAGATTCTCCACCAATTCAACACTGGACTCGTTAGGAATACCTACACCCGACTTCCCACCCAGAACTAAGGCTCAATTAAATAACGTCCACATTACACCCTCGCTGGTCTCCAAGATAATTGCACAACTTGAACCACGCAAAGCGAGCGGCGGTGACGGAATCCCAATCATAGTACTGAAGAAATGTGCCCCAGAACTCTCCTCTGTCCTCTCTAAACTCTATAACCTCTGCCTATCTGTTTCCTGTTTTCCTGCCTGTTGGAAGTCTTCCTGTGTAATTCCTATATTTAAGAATTCTGGCGAACCCTCAGACCCCGCCAATTACCGTCCTATTAGTCTACTTCAGATCTTCGGCAAAGTTTGTGGGCCGTGAGATGCTGACAAACATTACGGATTTTGCTTCACCAGGTCTACTGCTGATATGCTAACGACCATTATCGCGTACATATACCGGGCACTTGACAAGAATGGCGAAGCCCAAACCGTTGCCTTGGATATCTCCAAAGTGTTCGACAGGGTCTGGCACGCTGGCCTCTTGTGCAAACTGCGGAGCTACGGGATAACTGGACATCTGTTTGACCTCATCCAGTCATTCCTCTTTAATCGCACATTGACGTTAGTATTAAATGGGCATGCCTCCCAAAACTACCATACGAACGCAGGCGTCCCTCAAGATTCTATCCTAGGTCCCACGCTCTTTCTGATGTACATTAATGATCTCCCCGAAGCCATTAGATCCCAAGTAGACATGTACGCCGATGACACAACAATCTACTCTCGCCTCGATCAAAAACCAGGTGTGGGCGACAAAGCGAACCTCGCTGCCGAGCTTGAAAAGGACCTCCAATCCGTAGTGGCCTGGGGTAGGAAATGGCTAGTAAATTTCAATGCTTCTAAAACGAAGCTGTTATCAACTAACCACCATAGACAATCGCATCTACCTCCCATTAGCATGGGACAGGCTTGCCACCCAGAGAGTAAAATACTACGCCTCCTTGGCCTTACACTTTCGGCGGACCTCAAATGGAATGACTATATCGAGTCCATTGCCAAATCTGCCGCTATGAAATTCGGCTCTCTGTGCAGGGCCCGGAAGTTTTTCCCACCTGAATCTATCCTGCACATATACAAATCTACCATCCGCCCGTGTATTGAATATTGCTGCCATATCTGGTCGGGTGCCCCTCCTGCTGCTCTCCTTTGGGCTTCTTGACAAAATACAAAGGATGATCTGTGATGTGGTTGATAATGACTTGGCAGACCGGCTGCAACCACTTTCTCACCGGCGTGATGTGGCTTCCCTGTGCCTCTTCTACAAGTACTTTCATGGCTTCTGCTCCGATGAACTTAGATCACTGGTGCCGCCTAAGCACGAATTTGCACGAGATACTAGATTAGCAACTAGGCCCCACCCATTTACAGTTAAATAGATAAGATGTAACCAGAAATTCTACTCCAACAGCTTCTTTTCTCGCGCTTCCCGCCTGTGGAACTCCCTTCCACAAGTTTGCTTTCCCGACAGCTACAATCTCCAGGTGTTTAAATGTAGGGCCAATAGACACCTCCTATCACACTAACTCCCAATTATTCTCAGAACAATCTCATCTACCCAACCCTCATTCTCGGCATCCTTACCCGCCTATCACCCACCCTCTGATATTTCCTATATTTAACCATCCATTCTCCACTCTATGTAGCCCCCTGCGCAGTAGTGGCAGTGACATGCCTTGCTCGGGGTGAAACGCTTATAATATATATATATATATATATATATATATATATATATATATATATATATATTAGTCATCCACATGGAAGCCTGTTTCGCTGTATCACAGCTCATCAGTAGGACAAGACACATCCACTTTCTTCTGGCGGGATCAAAACTCAACCGATTTGGTGATATATATATATATATATATATATATATATATATATATATATATATATATTATTATTATTATTATTATTATTATTATTATAAATATTTTCTGAAGCGCTAAAAGGAACCGGCTATATTTCAAGCCTCGAAATATACAAGTGTGTCTTTGATGATATTATTGCTTTTCAAGATCGAAGCGAATTTAGGGACCTGCTCGTTGGTGATTCAACCGACTATTTCATTCTATAGAGAATGGAATGGTCTGTTTAATATATATTAAATATATGTATATCGACACATGCATATGTGTCTATATATATTGATATAAACTAAATTGCTTTAGCCGCAAAAACGAGTTTTGATTCATCTAGATATAAGGAGGTATATCCATACACCGTGTTATCATCTACATACAATTTACTAAGGGTCTAATGAAGCTTCCATGTAGATCGTTAAAATAAAGCTGAAAGTGTGTAGTACTAGGGAGAGGAATGACATTCATAGGCCTACACGAGAGGAAAGATTTCATAACTATTAATATTCTATCAGGGAGTTCATAGCTGGTGAGATTTTGTAGCAATTCTCGATGTCACACTTTGTCAGAAGCCTTCGAGACATCTTAGACGATCTCTTTGGGGATATGTTTAATACCACGCACTCCAATGATTCTATATGGGTTACTAGTCCAGACTATAGCACTGGAACTAGAAGAGTAAAAATCACATTGGTTACTGCTAGGAATATTCTTTCGCTGGAGATGATCAAAATTTTGATTCTTTTTCTATAACGTGGCAACATTTACACATATATGTATGGACACAAGCATATGCGTGTGTGTGCGGGTGTTTATATGTGTGTGTGTGTGTGTGTGTGTGTGTGTGTGTGTGTGTGTGTGTGTGTGTTGATATATATTGATGTTATACTAAAATGCTTTATGCGCTACTGAACACAAGAAGGAAGAAATACGGTTGAAAATGTAGCTGAAACAAATAGCAAACATCGTGTAACGACTTCGGTAGTCTTTTTTTTAATTACGTATATACAGTGGAACCGCGTTTCACGAACTCATTCGTCTTTGAAGACCGTTCGCAATCCCAAATGTTCTTAAGCTGAAACAATTTTCTCTAGAGGAACCAATATAAAATAGATTAATCTGTTCCTAGACTTTCAGATGATTACTTATTCAAAATTATCCGGGGAAGTTTTAATATGATATTAAGCTCAAACTACTTAAAGAGGGGTTTACCGTGAGGGCGTGAGCATTGTTTCTCCGGTATTGCCGTCAAAACCACTATATAGTTAATTTTCTAAGTGCCGCTTGGATGTGGCACAAGGCAGAAAGTATGGAGTACCCAGTGAGGATAGAACTCACTAATCAGTTAAAATTCGATCTAGTAAGACAGGCTTGCTAACAATTACACCACGCCGAGGTGGTCAAACCCACTATATAGTATCACTTGTTTTCTTTTAAGCTATGACTAAAGGACTAATGAATAGAAAAAAGCACAATACAATAAAATTGAACAAAAAATAAGCACAGCACAGCACAACACAAAAATTTATACTACATAACGGCCGTGTTAACTCGGTTTCGCTCGTGTGTGTGTGTGTGTGTGTGTGTGTGTGTGTGTGTGTGTGTGTGTTCGTAATGCTGCTCACGATAACGACTACCAAATAGCCTGGCGACTCATACAGTATTACTATTCGAAGATGATGGTGGAAACTAGATTTTTCATAGGTTTATAAATTGGGCAATTTCATTATAAAACATTGCGTGACTTCGCCCGTATGTACATGTGCCGATATATACTGATTTTATATTGAACTGCTTTAGACGCAATTGGATATGAGTAAAAAGAATTACAGTTGATGATGTAGCCAAAACAAATAGAAAATTTCTAAATTATTAAATAATAAAATGTAAAAAATTGCATTCTGGAAGAAACATCTCTTTACAGAACTACTTTAATTTCTAATATATATATATATATATATATATATATATATATATATATAGAGAGAGAGAGAGAGAGAGAGAGATAGGCAGTCAGATACAAAGAGAAATAGTGGAAGAAGCAGATGTAAGAAGTTATGTAATTATTCGCCTATCTCATCTGCCTGTTTAATCAGAGTAAATCACAGCATCAGGATTATTAAATCAGAAAAAATGTAAAACAATGCCAAACTGACACAACAGATAAAAGCATTACAGCCATGTTTAAAATGTGTTTTAACTTTTAATTACTGGTCTTAAAAAACAAGCAATTAATGTCACTTGTCATAATCGGATCAAAAGTCAGAAAATTCTAAATCTTCCACGGAAAGTGTTTCAAAAAGACAGAAATTCTTTTATTGCGATTACTCTAATAGGATTAAGAAAAGATTAATCAGTTCTTATGGTAGATCCTAAATTCATATCTATGTCGACCTATAATTCTGTGTGTTTATTAATATTTATCAGCATAACATAGGGCCGTATTTATGAAGATTATGTACCTCCAAACACATTCCTTGAAAATTCTCCAGTCGAAATCTCTTCAAAATTTTGGACACTCGGATTTGAAAAGGACATTCCATTTGCGTTTTGAATTTAAAGTGTTTTTCGTTTTCCAACAATCCACTGTAACAACGTTTGAAATAACCAAAAAATCAGATCAAATTTAAATCCATTAATTGTTGAGAAATGCATTTATATATATATATATATATATCGTCCGGAAGAGTTGTAGGAGATTCCGAAGTCGTCTGTAGCCGTGGTTTTAGCTAATGTCAGTTTTATTGAATAAATCTACTTTCTAGGATATCAAAATATTTTATCTAACTTTAGTAAATACATCTATTGATATGAGATGTCATTGTTTATTTAATTTTAGCGTGATTCAGACGACAATATATTCATGGCATCCTGTTTATATATATATATATATATATATATATATATATATATATATATATATATATATAATGCCTAGTGTTTTACTAGACTGGCAACTAGATTTCAGCATTTTACAGTTTAAATGAATCGATTTAACCGTAAGTTCTCTCATTTTTTGTTTCTGGTCCCCTGTTTCCAGTTTTTTTTTACTTTTAAGTCAACCTTTGACTCTCTAAAATGCAAATGAAATGTCAATTGTTATTCTGTTTTCTTCTAATTCATTTCTTTTATTGTTCTCTCTTCCTAATAATTTTTCTTTGACTCATATTCTTTCACACTCAGTAACCACCTTACGTCTTAGTATATTTATTGCCTTCTTTTGTGTGAAATTATTACACACACGCACTCATATACACGCATACCTACGTAAAAATAAGTGATATACTAGTAATTCCAAATAATGTTCTGAATAATACATAATATTCTAAATATTATATATATTATATAAAGTTAAATATTTTAATAAAAATAATATTCTAAACAATACACAGAAATAATACTAATTCCATCTTTAATGAAAAATTTCAACCACAAAAAAATTCATCACAATGAAGCTGAGGTTCAATGACACACATAAAAGTGACAGCAGCTTTTCCAAATCCCACAAAATCACTACTTTTTCAATGATTTAAACGGAAACGTCTACAGACTTTGTCTTTCACAAGCATACACATAAACACTTATATTAACTAAAGTTAACGTCCAACATACACTTAGACAAGCTTTTCTACATAATTACACACATGCACGGTCACTCATTTTACCATATATTTAAAAACTGTCAACTGCTATGTGTGATACATGAATTAATACGCGCACACACATATACGCATATATTAGCTAAAGTTAGTCTAACATACGCCTAAACGGACAAGCGTTTCTATACAAACATAAGCATGCACTATTATATAATTTACCATCCGAAATATTCCAAATAAATACATTTTAAAATAAAAAAATATAATTATCTGTTGTTTTAATACCTTTTCTGTGTTATTTTTTTTTTGTCTCGATCTCTGAGGAAGCTTAATAAAGTGAAATATGTTATATTTAGACACGTTACATATTCTGTTCTTTTAATTTATTCTATCATTTCGTCGGATTCCGATTCATATATTTAAGTCACACATACACATACACGCACAGAAATACACCCCACGCACAAACACACACACACACACATGTGTGTGTGTGTGTGTGTGTGTATGTGCGTCTGTGTGTGTGTGTGTGTCACGTGACTAGGTGTCATATATAATGATAGTGAAAATCAACCTAAACCCTGCATCCGGATCAACAATTATTTTCCCTAAATAATCCCTATTATAATTCGAAATATTATTGTTACAAGCCTCCTAAAACCTGCATCCGGATCATCAATTATTTTCACTAAATAATCCCTATTATAATTCGAAATATTATTGTTACAAACCTCCGAAAAAACCGTCAGAAAAATAAAATAAAGTACCCATAATGCATCACTGGCATGTCTATAAAAAAGGGTAGGAAAACACAAAGCCTATGGTCTGGTGATTGCGCATAAGAATCAAACTGACAGTTGCCGCTGGGATTTGACGTCAATATTACATTCATATTTACATATTTACATTCGCTACGTCCCTGACACTGAGCACCTTAACCCCTAATAATAGCATACATATATATATGACAGGCAAGATACTATGGTTAAGTATTTTATGTAACTTTTCATGTCATCTAACGATTTTTTTCTTTGCAGAACATAAATTATATAAAAATTGTCCAAACATTTTTTCCTTTCGGTTATACTTTTAACTATTATCGAGGATGAATTCTTTTTAATGTGTAAATGAATATATGTCGCGTTATGTATGATTGTAATGTTGTATGTATATTTTATTTTCCAAACAAGGCAAGCACGTTCTTAGCGTGTTCGTAGTTGATATGAATAATTGTTGGATTTTTCTTTTTTATTAATAATGTTTACATTAATTTTAGCCTTTGTTTGCATGTGGATGATGCTGTGATATTTGTGTTGTAGATGGTGATATATTTGTGCGGATAATCTGTAATATACTTATTGACAACACAAATTTTATAGCGTCATCTACATGCAAAAAAGGCTAAAAAAAATTGGAAGAAATATTAATGAAAAACAAAAACCCAACACTCAATATTATCAACTATGAACACACTAGCAACGTGCTAACCGTGTTCGGAACATAAATCATAAACACTACGCTTCAAACATACATAAAACTGCATATTAGGTTGTATCAAAAGTAATGGCCAATTTCAAAAACAATTTTAATCTTAAAAAATTTACTGTAGCAATGTTGAAATTAGTCAAAATTCGTGCCTTGAGCATCTATTCATTTCTGCCATCGATTGACGAGATTATTTATTCCTCGTCGATAATAAGTTATTGGCTGAGATGCAAAGAAATCTTTGAAAAGTGACTTCACCTTTGTTTTGAAGCTAATAGTTTTACCGCTTAAAAATGGGCTGAAAATGATAAACAGTCGGGGAAAGATCGGGAGAATATGGAGGGTGTGGTAAACTCTCGTATCCCAAGTCTGTGAGATTTTGCAACTTCATTCTTGCAAAATGTGGCGGCGCATTATCGTGGAGCAGAAATGGACCAGGTCGATTCACCAATGCAGATCTAATATTTTGCAGACGTGTATAAATTTCAGCAAGCTGATTCCAGTAAAGCACTGCACTAATACTACGATTTGCTCCCAGAAAACTGTAGTGAATAACACTAATTGCAGACAACCAGACAGTCACGATAATTTTTTGCTGATGCAACTTAAGCTTTAGTAAATGTTTGTAGACTCATTACGATCAAGCCTAATCGTTTACGGTAATCATAAAGGATCCATTTTCCATCATATGTGACTCTTGGGTCTAAAAAGAGATCGTGGTTGTTACGCAAAATGGACATCGAGCACAACTGAAATCGCCTTAGATTTTACTTTAATTGAGAACGTGAGGAACCCATTTATCGAGGTATTTCACCTTGCCAGTACTCTGTGAATGGCGTTAAACTATTGTAGTGCTGACACCAAGGCTCTGAGACAATTCTCTGGCACTTTGGCGTGGGCTTTGCCCAACAACTGCTTGCCAAAGTTTGTTGTCAAGACTGCATGACCGTCCGCTAACTTCTTCATCTTTAAGGCTGTTTTCACCAGTACGGAATTTCTGGAAACACCATCGTATTGTCTGATCACTTGTGGACCGATCTCCCTATACGTTGTTGATATTGGCAGATATTTGATAGGCACTGTGCCCAAGTTTGAACTTATGCAAGAGAAATAACTGAAGGTCATGTTTTTCATTTTCATAATTAAGGGCTTCTATGCTTCAAGAATATTTCTGTCTGAAAATAAGTTAAACATTATTAAACAGCACACATTGATTATTATGTATACGAAAATTTTCTTATACAAACCCTGAATACTATGTTAAAATGTCTTTCCAAAGTACATTTCGAGCGGTTATTATTTTTCTAACAACATAATACATTCTCTTACAGGTAAAATAAAATCTATCGTTTATAATGGTTAAAAGTATAGCCGAAATCGATCGGACAAACAGAATATCTAAACAACTTTGATATAATTTATGTTCTGAAAATAAAAATATTCATAAGATTACATGAAACATTACACAGAAAATTTAGGCATAATACGTTGTCTGTCATTTTCATGAAACATCTTTCTCTCTGTCTCTCTCTCTGTCTCTCTGTCTCTGTCTCTCTCTCTCTCTCTATATATATATATATATATAATGTGAAGAGATTTTTCTCTTAACTGAGCAGTGTTGTTGCAGTAATTTTTCTGCTCTCTCTCTCTCTCTCTCTCTCTCTCTCTCTCTCTCTCTGTATCCTGATATAAAGCACTTTATGGAAAAAAGCTGCTTGCGTAAAATACCGTAGTACCTGTACACTACGGACAAAGCATTATTGCAATATATATATATATATATATATATATATATATATATATATATATATATTTCATGTATTTAAATGTACAATGATTAAAATGACATCGGCTGAAATATTCGTCAATAAAAGCAGATTAATCTATTTGATATTTGAAAGTAATCTGATCAGAGATTTTTTATGTATGCTGGATATTTATGTATAATTTTTCCGGCTGTGTACCGTTTATTAGTGCGCACATTTGCAAACATACGCTTTTGATCGCATACCAATCATCTGCCCGCCTCACATTATGAAGTAACACAACATAGAAACGTGAGTGCATTGCTTGTCATCAGCTTCGTAAACTCTGACATTTATACTCAAAAGCGAGAGCAGTATGCGTCTTCATTTTTTTTTTTTGCTGGTCTTTGTTCTTTTATTTTATAAATAGCAAATTCATCTTGAAGAATATGTCCACATTTTTTTTTTTTTTGCTTTTTTTAACGCTGTTCAAAGAAGCACGGCCTCGTTTCACTTTTGAATGTTTTTTTTTTTTTGTTATTGTTCAATTTCTTCTTTTTTCTTTTTTGCTTAATCGATGATTCTTCTGTTTGGATGAATAGAAATGTGTTTGAAAGTTTCAAACGTCAAGACATCTTTGAAATTTTGACAGGGAATTCACGGCTTCTTTGTGCAGTCTCTCTCCTTTAATATTTTTGTCAGTTCGTACATAGACATTTTTGTCAGCACTCAATGATTCGGAGTTTTTATTATGTTCTTAGTATATATTTATTGGGTATTATGTATAAATCAGAGTTTGCTGCATTTAAGTAGTTTTTGTTTTATTTTCTATTTCATAATGCTGCTTTTAATAACTTGTGGTATCAAGACGCACGTATCCTACTAGTCAACAACAACAACAACAACAATAATAATAATAAAGCACGTAGACATAAAAATTTACTAACAAGTATTTTCGGTAGGGGGCATGGAGGAAGTTATCCTATTTATATACATGCCAAAACGAAATGAGATGCCTTTAACCCAGTCATAATTAGAATTCCTCAAAAATGATGAAGAATAAGATACTGAGACGTTATTCTTCGTTCATAATCAGCTTTAGTTACGTAAAAAAATGCTTACAAAATTAAGAAAGCTTATTCAAATAAATAGTTGTTATAATAATAATTGGTATAATTTCCCCGCTTCACTAAAGCAGCCTTTAAACACATGACAGCCTTATCGCTTCATCCATATCTTCTTTCCTTCATTTCTTTTCGTTCATCTTTTTTTTTTTTTCTTTCTTTCGTTTTAGTTTCCTTTCTTTATTTCCCTGAAATCAAACAGCCTCCATTGTTCAAAACGTAATAGTCCATTTTTTCCTTAACTATTGACACAGCATGAAGTACGTGCAAAATAACTGGCATGCTAGCTAACAGACTAATTAAATAAGTAAGTAACTAAGGACTTCGAAGATAATAATAATAATAAAAATAATAATACAGACAAAGCTCTGATAAAGTAGCATATTGTCGTTTAGTTCATTTATAATCTTGCTTATAGTGATAGAAAATGGCTAGGATCATTTAAAATAGTCAGTAGCTAAGAATAAGTACGTGAAGCATATGTTCAATAGGAATTCCTAAAATAACAAGCGCTTCGAGAGTAATCAGCCTATTATCACACTTGTTCACAATATGTCCAGACAATCTTTTCACATAATGTGCTCCAGTAATTTCAACAGTCCTGGCCACAGAAGAAGTGAACAAAAGACCTACAGAGTTGTAGGGGCCTCGATGATGCTTGTCAAATTGGCCTTGTGCCAAACACAACCGAAGTCCCCACAATTTAAAATATCAGAAAGTTGAATGAATGGTTGGAAATTATCACACTTGTTTACAATATTTTCAGACAATCTTTTCATATCATGTGCTCCAGAAATTTCAACTGTCTCTTTCTGATTTTTGTATAAATTTCATTTTGTTTAATTTTTCCTTAAAACTTCCTCGTTGTTTACATGTTCATTCCATGTTCATTCTCAGCAACTTTTTGTTGTACTAAACATTTGTGGCAGCAACTCCTCTTTTCAGCTGTGATAATAGATATTACATAGCAGTTCAGTACACGTTTCTTTGTTTCCACCGATATCTTTCTGTTTCTCAATACTTTTTATTAGTTTTTGAAGACTTTTGATACGAGGCATTTTCGGATTTCGCTGTCACATTTTCACAAATCTATTAAAACAATTGCAAGATATTTAATTCTATGTTTTCATATCTACAGCTCGAAGCCTCAACTTTGATCTTTTCTCTTAGAAACATTAAGAGTAGTTGATCAGTAAGACATATAATTGATCTTGGAAAGCAACCAGAGAAATTGCTGAATATTAATGTGACATTCGAACTCTTCTCTGTTGTGAACTGTGCAAAATCTTTGAATATAGAGGGTGTCAAGCCGAGAAAACTTTTTTTTTTTAATCGTATCACTCCAAGCAAGGCGGTAATGCCACTGGAGCGCAGGGGGCTACGTAAGAATGAAAACATTGGAAAAGAGAAAGCCGGGATTAGAAAAGAGAAAGCCGGAAACCACATCCTAAAGAGGGAACAAGGGATGAGACTCTACACCTGTTCAATAGACGTGGGTTGAGTGTGAACCGGGCGATAGTTTAGTATATCTACTCCAATTGAGGAAAAGAAAAAGAAAAGAGTGAAAAGATTGGAAAAGAGAAAGCCGGAAACCACATCCTAAACTGGGAACAAGGGATGAGCCCCTACACTTGTTCAATAGAGGTGGGTGGAGTGTGAACCGGGCGATAGTTTAGTCTATCTACTCCAATTGAGGAAAAATAAAAAAAAGCTAAAAGAAAAGAGTGAAAAGATTTGGAAAGAGAAAGCTGGAAACCACATCCTAAACAGGGAACAAGGGATGAGCCTCTACACCTGTTCACAAAACATAAAAAAACGAACATTTAAAGTAGAATTAAAACAATCCTGAAAATTACGTGTTTAAAATCAGTGCGAATACAGACATAAATTTAAATACCTGGGAAATGTTCTAACAAAGGACGGTAAGTGTGATACTGAGATCCGAAGTTATACTGGCCCGGCCAAGGACGCATTCCAAAAGCTGAGTCGAGTATTGAGAGAAAAATTTCGTTGGAAACAATGGAAATAATACTGGACAGTTATTGATATTTGTCCACCTATATGGAATTTCTTCAAAGATGAACGAAAGACTCAAACCAATAGAAATGTATTTCTACAGAATAATGCTGAGAGTACTATAGACCGAACATGTGAGCAAAGACGAGGATTTAGAGCGAATGGAAACGAAAAAGAAATGTATTTTTAATCGTTTCACCCAAGCAAGAGGGTACCGCCACGGATGAGCAGGTGGCTGCATAAAAGAAGAGTGAAAGTTTAAGCAGGAGAGAGCAAAGAGGAAGACGAACCAGTCACAGGAGGGTGTCGGAGATGGGGCAAGAAAAGGATAGGAATACCAGTGTGATGGTAGTGAGGAAGGTAATGAACAATATGCACGGGGGTGATGAGGAAAGAACGAGGGAAGGACTGGAGTCAGTTGGAGAGCAGATATAATATCAGGAAAAAACAGCTGAAGTTTCTGGGACACATAATGCGGAAAGAGGGCTTGGAGAATCTGATACTCACAGAGTGGACCGAGGGAAAGAGGAACAGAGGAAAATAGCACATTACATACTAAATGGGCTCCAACAAATAGATGGCAGATGTGAGTTTGGAAAAAATAATCGGAGAGAATATATTAAGAGCAACAAGTTACAGCAAGATGTGGAGGGCCACGATCGCCTATGTCCTGAAGGAACATAGAACATAAAAAGGAGGAGGAGAATGATTTAGTAGTGAGTAGATTTACTGTCACTTAATCCACCGTAGCAGCGACATGCTCCTATTCGTATGAGAATCCAATGCGTGTAAAATAATAATGCTATAGACATTGAGAGAAAAGAGAGACGAAGCATAGATATTACGTTGCATACTAGTGGATGAGTGGGAATTGCAATGGTTGTTAGCACAGAAAGTAAAATCGACGAACCGAGTTCAAATTCCGATCGATATTCATTCGTTCATAATAATGTATTTTGAAGAAACTTAAATCTACTCTTTTTCTGTATGCCGTTTCCCTTCAGGACGTAGGCGATCATGGCTTTCCACATCTCCCTATCCTTTGTATCTCTTTATACACTTTCTCTTGTTATCACTCCCAAACCCTGCTCTGCCATCCATTTGCTCAAGCACATCAAGTATGTCACGCGTTGCTTTCCCTTTGTTTTTCTTTCCCTTTGTCCTGTGAGTATTAGATTCTCCAAGCCTTCCTTCTATATTACATGTCTCAGAAATTTCAGCTGATGTTAACTATCAGATTCATTTTCGTTTCCATTCTCTCCAAAATCTCGTCGTTTCTAACATGTTCAGTCTATGATATCCACAGTATTCTCCTTTTGACCCACATTTCATTTGCTTCAGGTTTTTTCTTTATCTTTGAAGATATTGAGAAGCATTGAAGGACAGATATGACATAACAATCGAATACTCTTTTCTTTGTTTCCAACAAAATTTTCCTTTTTCTCAAGACTCTATCCATTTTTGAAATACATCCTTTGCTATGCCATTCGAATCCCAGTGTCGCACTTTTCATAATCTGTTAGAACACTTTCCCAGGTATTTAAATTTCTGTACCTGTTTGATTTTAGTATCCCCCACCTGTAAATTGAATTTTTGGATCCTCTTCTTCCCGTTGAGTATGTATTCAGTTTTCATCTTGTCCTTTCTTTCCGCTTTCTTCAGCGACCTTCTGTAGGATGTTTTGTAGTTTCGTTTCAGTATTTGTTATAAGGACTGTATCATCTGCGTATCTTATATTGATCAGATTGTGATGTCGGTTAAAAAGTAGGACTGATTGGTTTCGCTTGCTTTAAGCAGAAGTAAGTCTAAGAGAGAGAAAACTCTAAATACAAACCTGACAAGAGATATTTGAAAAATTGGCAGAAAGTTGTGAAGCATTCCCCTGCTACCTTCTTTTTCTATATGCCATATTCTTTCTGGAGAGAGGCGATTATGACTGTCCACAACTTTATACGTTCAGGGGCAAAAAATCTTCACCATTATAATCAAATAAGTTGTGTCAGTAGTCAAATTCAAACCGAAGATTTAGTACTTGATACGTGGAATCTGATGAAACACACACACACACACACACACATATATATATATATATATATATATATATATATATATATATATATATCTTGATTTCTCATCTTCATTACTTTTCCCTCTTTCTTAATTTTTTTTTTTAAATCCTTCTACATTAGACGAAAAATCTACCCCGAAATGAAAGTGAAGTGTTGTTCCATAAAATCAAAAATTTTAAATAAATACCTTTATTACAATCAGTGCTTAAATTTAATGTCGAAACAAAATGTACAATTTTGTAGTAGTTTTTTACCTGTTCTAATGCAATAATTAATAATAATAATAAATAAATAAATATATATATATATATTATATATATACACACACTTTCCTATATATTTTGTAAGTATGCAAAATATTGCCTGGAAAATATAATAAACGTCTCTTTAGCTATCCTGTGGCATTCACATCTCGTCACTTGGCGGCGGTGATTGCGTGAGCATTAACAATATTTGACCTCAAAAGCACTGTGATATCTACGTTTTAGTGGATGATGAAAAGTGTCAGACCGCAAGTGAATTCACCCAGTTCGCTATTGATTTTGTTTGCCAATGCATTTATTCTCACACATAACGAAGCAACGGCAGATTTTAAGGCTATGTTTACAGTTGCTGTTTTCTTTACTTTATTTTTCCGTGGGAAGTCTGTCAGATACTTACTGTATATGTGTCAGCATTTTATGCACATATTATCAAATATACAAGCAGATACATACAAGGTTATGTGCAATTGAATATTCATATTTATTCTCTCGTCTGCTTGGTTTAGCCGTTTAAATATCTACATAAGGAAACATTTTTCTTGTCTCTTGATATGTTATATTTTATATAACCTTTACCATAAACCAATCTATATCTATTTTCTTCTCTCTCTTCATATATATATATATATATATATATATATATATATATATATATATATATATAATACAAGTAAAAAGTCTGTCAGGTCACTTAGCTGATTGATTATCCGGACCATCCAGACTCCAGAAGCTTCGTAGACTCTGGTTAGTTATATTCACTAATTCACAAAAACTATGTGAAATATCTGTCTATATTTCTGATATGAGGTATTGTAATTATTTGCGCTATTTACATTGTTCGGACTGTTGACGTGATTTTTGTTGCTATATTCACATTTCAACTGTTGTACGCTTTGGCCTTCTTCAGTTGATTTGAATTTTAAGCTGCACCCTTTATCTTATTACACGGGAAATATCGTTCTAGTTCCATGAATTATGCCCCTTCTAGATGTTTCAATATCAGTTATCTACCTCTTTCTTAAATATATAGGATACAAATCCTATATCGTCTAAGAATGAAAGCAAACGAAAAAAGTAAATTTGTACACCCGCTAAATCGGAGCCAAATGACTTAAAACATTTGGGAAAAAACCAAACCAAGGCAAATTTTACAAGTGTGAAAAATAAAATTCTGGATGCCGATTGGATAGGAAATAACAAATTAATCTATGATGCCAGTCAATTTTTTTTTTCACACCTAAAGAATAAAAATGCTTGCTGGAGCCGGTCACATGACTACAATCTACTTCTTAACCACGTTCCGTGACCGGTCAGAATCAGTCAGTATGGGAACGGTATCTGATAGCATCTAATCGTAATGTAAGGAAGAAAATTCAAACTGAGGTCATGTCTCGCCGACATACATTCATTCTACCCTTACTTCTAATTTTCCTTTCTTCGTTTTCACTCCGCGCCGCCAAAGAAAACAACATCATCAACAACAGCAACAACAACAAGAACAGCACATTTTCAACTGATTCGTAAAACTAAAGACCATTCAGTACAATTTCTTCATTTGTTTCTCCTTCTTTCTCACATGCATCTTCTTTTCGAGTATTTTACTTCTTACAAATTTGTTATTGAGTTCTATTAATAAAATTACACTTATTTCACAAACAAAATACTTTATCTTTCCAACCATTCACTCTGATATTTTAGATTGTGGGAAATTTGGTTGTGTTTGGCACAAGACCAATTTGACAAACATCACCGAGGACCCTACAACTCTTTGTTCACTTCTACTGTGGCCAGGTATTGAACTCACAACTCTTTGATACCATTTACTGCATAGGTTTTAATCCAGTCAGTGATCGGATCATGCGTTTAAATTCTACACGAACGCCATATCAATACAGTTGACATTTATTTTACTTTAATAACAGTACAATCTAATTTTTTCACACTCGATGATGCTTTCGAGATATAAGATTTGTGTTATGCTCGGGTCAATGCCGTATTATTGAATTGTTATGTGGTGTTTTTTGTTACTTCACCTATAATCCATCACGGTTCTGGAACCAAGTATGCTTGAAAATTTATAATTATAAAAAAACCAGAATATCTACTCAAATACAAGTATCTATTAAAAACTAATGTTTAAACAAATAAATAAAAAATATGTCGGAATTAATCTATTTAGTAACGGATTTCGTAAATAATTGTCTTTGTTTACATTTGTTAACAAGTAACGGATTTCGTAAATAATTGTCTTTGTTTACATTTGTTAACCTTGCGTAAACAGAGGAAATATGAATATTCCGAAAATCAGGAAAATGTGTGTTTAAATTCATTATCTCTTCATGGTCGAGGGGTCAATACATGTTAGATTAATTGACTGTTTCGCTTTTGGGACGCAGGTTCAAATCCTACCCGAATAAGCATATTTTCCGAACGAAATTTTCGATGACAAGATTTAAAATGTTGTATGGTTTTTCGTATGATTGAGAAAGGTTTAATATTCCCACACCCTGTGAATGAGTAGCCCAGTTTTTGTAAATACCAGTGAAGAGTGAAGAAATTCAATGGAGATCGATCTATAGTCTCGACATCGATCTGTGTTCCGTGACAAGAAAGAAATTATTAAAATGCCGTGTTTGACAAGTTACGAAAGTGTCGAAAATCACACGAAAATCAAATGGCAAAAATATATGGATCGTACATCCCTTACAGTGGTGTAGGAGATGGTATAAGTGGTTTACAATTTCTTTGTTTTTTGTTTTTTGTTTGTTTGTTTTTTGTCTTTGTTTTGTTTTTTGTTTTTTTGTTTTTTGTTTTTTGTTGTTGTTTTTTTTGGTTGGGTTTGATAGTTTTCTTCGTTTTCAACTTGATTGGTTTTAATTTGATTGTTGCATATACAGAAGATTAGGATCTTCGTTTTCTGTATCTTTCCACAGAAAATCTAAATTCGATGTAGGCACCAAGCCCGTGACTGTGACGAATTAGGTGGTCGTATTATAGCTCGCTATTATGACCCCACTGCAATGGCACTGAGGCATTCCTACTAGATTTAGACATAAATGGAAGGTCAAGTTTAGACTGAAGAAGATAGAGATTTTTTTTCCTTCGACTACAGGTTGCAACGCAAGCGACTTCATCTACACAAGTTTGCAAATTTAGGCTTTTTCTTCACGTTGGCTGAAGGAGAATCTTTGCAATTATGATTTTTTTAATTGCCACATAAAAATTTCTTGAAGTATCAGTAACCTGTATGATAACATGAAAGTTTAAAAACTGATAAACTTCTTTGTGGCAGGTTTACTTATGTGGGTTTTACAAGTAAGTGAATCTATATATGGGCCTAAATAGAATATGAATTTCTGTAGGGAATCAGATATATTCATCAAATTTTAGCAGTATTAAAGAATGCATCCTTTCTAAATTTTTATTTGAAGTGCGGAATAGCGATATCTTATATAATACGTTTCTTTTCTAGCTAAATGTGTTTTAGTTGTTGCTGCTGTTGAATGTCTTCAAAGAATACATATATTTTGTTATTTGGTACTGTTGTTAGTTATTATGTAACGTTAGTTCACAAGGTTTAACGAAATATCCTCCTCGCTAACACCTACAGGGTTAATATAAAAGATTTTGAACAATAGATCTGAAAATGCTGTGTTGTATACAAGTAGCCCTTAAAATATTCCTGGACGAGTTTGCCTCATGTATTCATATGAATGTTTCAAACTGACAACGCTATTTAAGAACATAGATCGAGTTGTACGTTGAAAGTTTTGGTTTTGTAACCATTTGTGAGACTGAGCAAAACTAGCCCAAGAGCAGCCTATTCTATTTTCAGATTATTATTCTTCATGTGCCGTGTTCCTTCAGGACGTAGGCGATAATGGATCTGCATTTTGCTCTGTCTCTTGTCGCTCTCAATAATTTTTCTCTCGGTATCACTTCTAAGCCCCGCTCCGTCAACCATTTGCTCAGACCTAACAAGTACGTCTCGCGCTGCTTTCCCCTGTCTCTCCTTCCATTTATCCCACCTGTGAGTACTAAGTTCTCTAAACACTCTTTCTTCATTACATGTCCAAAGATCCTCATTTGTCTCTTCCTGATATTTAGTATCAGTGTTTTTTTTCGTTTGCATCCTTTCCAACACCTCATCGTTGCACACGTGCTCCGTCCATGTTATCCTCATAATCCTTCAGTAAATCACATTTCTGCTGTCTCAAGTCACTCCTTCATCCTTGATGAGATCGTCCAGCATTCACTTCCATACAGAAGGATAAATATCACATAGCAATCCAGCACTCTTTTCTTTGTTTCTAATGAGATTTTTCTGTCTTTCAGTACTCTGGTTAGCTTTTGAAATTGTCTATGCCAATTCGTCTTTAGCTCTCCGTGTCGCACTTTCTATCCTCTGTCAAAACACTTCCCAGGTATTTGAATTTTTTACTTGCTTTATTTTAGATTCTCCGATTTGCAGTGGGCATATTGGTCTCCTCTCATTCAGTTTTCTGAGATTTATGCTAAGTCCTTTCTTTTCACTTTCTGTTGCTAACTTCTGTAGAAGGTCCTGCATTTTCCTTTCCGTGTCTGCTATCAGCACCGTGTCATCTGCGTATCAGATATTGTTGAGATTGTGGCCGCCAATGTCGAATCCTAGCAAAGGCTTTTATTTCTCTCTTAATTGCTTTGGTAAACAAGTTGAAAAGATTCGGTGATCCTTGCCTTTTCTATTTTTGCATACCTGCTGTGTTCACTTCCTATCCGTACGCAAACGGTTTACTGCCAAAATAGATTTTATTCAGTCAGTTAGTTAGTTAAGTGGCATACGTGATACACGCTTGGGCGATCATGTCTCGAAAGAGACATGACTGACTGGGCAGAAGATTATCCCGCAGTAGGTTGCCATTGCTTTCTGCGGTAGACTGGTTGCCGACCAAGGCTATAGAACCCAATCTCACCTACTATTTAACCAGTAACTGGAAGGAAGAGACGGATTAATACCTTTCCCAAGGGTATTTGCGCGTAAGTGAATACAATGGATTCAACTGGAATTCGAACTCGGCTATCCGGTTTCTCGTTCCGAGCCGATATTCACTGTACTACAACGCACATTCTATTACATTTGTTATAATGACTACATTCACCAAGATATTTTATATTTGATATTTACTAATGTCCCTTTCCAAATTTTTATGATGGATTCAGGGTATATGCCATCATGCTATCATTGTAATTCCACATTAGAATTACACTTTCGAAAATTTATCTTGAATTTTATTTCTTTGAATATTTCGTAGAGGATGTTATTTCTTTTTTTTTTTTGTTTTTTTTTTTGTTTTTATTTCTTTTTTTGTGGGGAGTTATTTATTGTTACTTATTACTTATTATGCACACGTAAACACAATTTATTTTAACAGTAATTAGTAATTAAGTATTTAATAATAGATTAGTAAAAAAATAACTGCACATGGGCTCACAATAAATGATCAATTACTCAATAGGATTTAGAACAGTACGAAATATAACCGTTACTGCTTGCCTCAAAACTGTTAGGATATCACAATTGACATTTCTATAGGTAATGCCCCATTAACCAGCATATATAAATAGTCGCGCCAATGCAAATCACCCATGTCCTGAGGATTGAATTCAGGTGTAAACAAGGCTTCCGCTGCGCGGTGTGGACCTCAGTGTTTACTTTTATATTTATAGTTACATATGATCTATCCCTGCCATTGAGCATTTTCACTTATAATTATAAAATGCATTAAATCATATATTTATCATATGCGCGTTTACTATTGTCCATTTTGTAAAATATTTTGATATGAGTAACCTGTGGAAACATATTATTTACATTTGTATTCCTTTTATTGAAACGTATATGCGCCTCTATGTGTGGATGTGTGTGAGTGAGGGCCTGTGAGTTTGAGCGTGTGTCTGTTTACGCTTGTCTCTGTGTTATGTACTCATGCATGCATTCTCATACAAATAAGCAGAGCTGCATCTTCACTACAAAATAACATAGCTACGCACATAAGCAGATATCTAACAGACTTCCCTCCAATTTGGCAGGGGAATGTTAGTGTTGTCAAGAATGGTTCTTTATATGATGGTATGATACGCTTTACGATTGTTCAAAGTTAACCGTACAAAGTGCATCAACCTCTGTCAAAATATGACAAAGTGAGTTGCAAAACTGAAAGATATTGAAAAAAAAAATTACTTAAAACCATAAGCACAGTATAAAGAACAAATGAAGATGCATGAACAGAGTTAGAATTTAAAAAGATAAAGAACAAACAGAAGAGACGAGAAGAGTAAAATGAACAAAACAAATATGGCGGAAAACTGGCAGAACAATGTTCAAAATGCAAGTCTTATAAACATACTTTTTATTGAAGGTTATATGAGATGCCATAAAAGTGCCAACCAGGAAATTACATTATATTGGTAATTTTGATGCTGTTCGAAGCAATTCCAATCTGTTGTCTCGTGGTTTGGATTTACAAGCAGTGTGACTTGCTAATTGACTGGCTGGCTAAGGAAAATATAACACTGTTAAAGGATTTAGTTAGAGGAATGTTTCAAATGTAAGCATTCCATTACAAGTAAATGGAATAAAATGGAAAAAAACATTAAGTTGCAGATAATATTATTGCATATTTAAATATATATAAGTAGAATGAAATACATCAGTTATTCCTTATTGACTTTCTTAGTTTTGCTACTCGTTTTTTGAAAAACAGAGGTTTTTTCTTTTCTCTGGACATGCGTATAAAGTGTATGAATCTACTCATGCGCATTAAACAGTTGCATGAAACTATGCAGAATATATGCTTCCATAACACATTGTAAATGCGAGATCTCATCATTGTTATTAACCTTTTTTATTATTATACGCATTTAATATGCTTTCTTTTGTGTTCATCGTTGTCAAACGTTATATTTGAAGCAATAAAAAATTTACAGTAAATTTAGAGTAATTTTTAGCTACACAGTTTTGCGGTTATTTTCTGCTACCACAACTCACACCCCTGAAGATGACCTTGGAAGGAGATTGAAAGTATATGTGAACATCGAGAAATTAATAATAAAATCATCTGTCAACGTTACAGCTCATTTTATACATTATTCAATTAAGATACGCGAAAGTAGGAACTGATTTTATTAAAAATAAGCAGACACAATATTTGCAATTTATTTAATCTGACATGCCTAAAAGAATATATATATATATATATATATATATATATATATACGCAATAATGCTCATATATACACTGAGTAAAAAAAAACTTAAGTTATTGGAGGCCATCTACATTAAATGAAATCAACCCACACTTAATAAAATCACATTTCAATCTAGTCACAACACATTACATTGAATTTAGACATATGGTTCTGTTAAAATTTCGGTCTCTCGCGTGGTGTGATGTTATAAAACCGACTTACAAATGGACGAACTGCATCTGCTATTCAGTGACAGTTATCGTCGCATATCGTAGTTTTATGTCAACACAAGATAATATCTTTCATGGTGGATGTATTTCTGTTAATGTCCCTGTAATCTCTCTGAGGATGGCTCATGTGCGTCGAAAGCTTAGAACCAGCATAATAAAAACATAGCCAAATGTTGGACAATTTTTGTCTTTATGTTCATCTGAAATGAAAGCCAAAATACGATGCTTAGAATGGCTTATGAGTAAACATAACAGGCATTCATTACCTGTTATGTTTAACATATATATATATATATATATATATATATAATTTGAATATATAGATCGGAATCTGACAACATGATAGAATAAAAAAAATACGAAATATATCTCAACCTAATGTGCATCACTTTTATTAAAGCTTCTTCAGAGATCGAGAAAAAAAAAAGAGACAGAATACTGGTATATTATGATTTTAGTTAGTTCTTATTGGTCAGATACGCGTCACGTATATTAAAGCAGCAGATAATTTTTAGATATACTTTGTACAGTATTTACTTTGTATGTGTACATTTGTAAAAAAACTTAATTACACAGTATGTATATATATATATATATATATATATAGAAGTAGAGCAAAGATTTATAGTTATTATTATTATTATTATTATTATTATTATTATGTCATTTTTCATCATATTTTCGATTTCTGCTTTGGTCTCACTACCACCCAAGTCTGCGGGGAGACCTAAGGCAGGTAGTGGCGTGTTGTTATGGCTCCATTTCATGTTTTTCTATCTTCCCTATCATCTCCAGCATTACATAGATAAAGTTTTCCTTAGTGTGTGGGCTGTAATTAATAAGACAATTTTTTGTATATCTCTTAAGCTGGGGTTTCCAGGGATTCTTTCAATGTGTTGTTTTGTTCCATTTTTTATCTTTCATCATTCCAAGTGCACCTACTATCACTGGCACAACTCTTGTTTTCAATTTCCACATTTTTTCTATTTCAATTTCCAGGTCTTTATATTTTGACAGTTTTTCAAATTCCTTGATTGCTATGTTACAATTATGTTATTATTATTATTACAATTATGTTATTATTATTATTATTATTATTATTATTATTATTATGTTATTATTATTATTATTATTATTATTATTATTACAATTATGTTATTATTATTATTATTATTATTATTATTATTATAACATACTGCAACTATTTAAAATCTTTTAGGTTTCTGTGTTCAATAGACCATTAAGAGTTAAAACTTATTTTCTGCTTGATGATGCTGTCTTGAATACCAAAACTTGAAAAGATTTTAGGAGTTGCAGTATGCTATATAATAAAAATAAAAATAATAATATATATATATATATATATATATATATATATATATATATTCTGTTTAAAATACACAAGAGTATTTTGTTTAATGGAAATACTAAATTTAATAATTTAGATTTCAATTAAAACTAAAACTATTTTTGTACCTTAATAACATGTCTATTTTGTGGTTTTATTTTGTTAAACGCAATCGAGTTTTCATAAGAAAGGAGCGAAATTTGTTAGTTAAAATATGTTTTATGTGCTTATTTTTTTAGGTTAAATATATTTAAGAACATCACTAGTTTCTAGGAATCATCCATTGGTGATTCTGAAAAATGCTAAAAAAAGGTACGAGGACAGGTATGCCGTCAGAAGGTTCGCGTTTATTAATCAGCTGATACATGAACAAACACACACACACACACAGATATATATATATATATATATATATATATATATATATATATATCCAAGTGAATAAGGTACGAAAACCAAAGAATAAATGCTAGGCAGGCGGGTCATAAAACACACTTTCAGGAATGAACTATGTCCACTAGCTACCCCACTTTCTTCAAAATTCTAACGGACAATTTAGAAGACTTATTCCCTTAACGCTAACCCCCGCCAACATCATCCCACACACAACTCCCAAATATAAGAAAAGAGGTCTTCCATTCCTTTCCACACTACCTGATGAGACATTAGAAGTCCAATGTCGAAACAAGATGTACAATTTGTAGTGGATATATATAAAAAGATTTGTACATGTTCTAAAATATAATTTATATATATATATATATATGTATGTATGTGTGTGTGTGTGTGTGTGTGTGTGTGTGTGTGTGTGTGTGTGTGTGTATTCCTGTACATCTATATATACATATATAGAGAGATGTACAGGGAAACATGCAGGACTATCAACTGCAAAATGACAGATATTAAGACCATCAGCAAGAGAACTAGACCGAGATGCGAGTTTGGGGATAAATAGATAAAAAAGGTGCAGAAGTTCAAATATCTAAAACAGGTTTTAACAATGGGTGAGATACCACAATCCGAAATTGTACGAACGAAAGAAGCATTCCAAAAACTAAGCAAGGTGCAGGGGTGATTTTCTAAGCGAATCTCAGATGAGCCATAAGGCCGAAAGTATGGGGCGCCCAGTTAAGATGGAACTTAATTCTCAATAGTAATAATTATAGCCAGACAAGCTTGCACGAGGACACTGAACATTCTATGGACGTAGTGAGCAAGCAACAAGAAAGGCTTAAATAAAATTCTAACAGAAATAATACTTAAACTCTGAATCAGGAAAACAACGGCTGAAATTCTTTGGACATTTAGTAAGGCAGTGGGGCTTTGAAACCTCACCTTCACGAGGGATATTGAGAGCAAGAGTGATACTGAAGACAGCGAGCCACTTTTCTCACGACCTTGTATGAACGCATTGTGGAATAGTAGGTAGGAGCCTGAGAAAAGGAGGAAAGTTGCTAAGAGCCACATGAGATAAAAAATTGTGGCAGCTTATGTCTTGAAGTAGGGAGGCAGTATATAGAAAAAGAAATACGCATTTACATTATTGGCATTTTGTGTCTATCTGCCTTTTTCAGTAGCCCGTCGATCTAGGTAGCCTTCAGGAAATATCGAACTGAAAGTTTTATTTATCGTGGACAGCGTAAAGAGAACATTTCTCATCAGCATTGCTGATGAGAAAACTTCCTTAAAAGAAAAAAAGTTGCGAGTTTCATTTCAATCCTAGTCCTGAACAATGCTAAATCTAATGGGTTGGATTTCAGTTATTTGCATATAATGGAACCAGAAATATCTATTCCATCTCATCTGATGAAGCAGTGTGTTTCTCAACCGTTGTTTTTTATGAGTTCAGAAAAATGTCGCCTTCCAAATTAAGAAAACAAAGAATATACACGTATTGTTTGAAAAATTCACAATCGCAACGACGCTGAAGAGCAGATAATTCTAGTATGGAATAAAAAACAAACTATGTCAGTTGAAAAAAATAATAATACTTGGTACTTTATTAAAATAGTTGTTAATTAATACCTTTTAATGAGAAAAAAATCGACCTGCCTACGAACAGAGAAACAAGAATTAAGCAGGTACAAAGCAGAAAAAAAAATGTAAACAATGATGTAGATTCACTTCGTATTAATATGCCGTGTCTTTTCAGAACGTAAATGATCATGGACCTCCACTTGCTCCTGCCAATTGTCGCTCTTAACATTTTTCTTCTTGTTGTTCCGCTGCCCACTTATTCAAGCCTATTAAGTATGTCTCGCGCTGCCTTCCTCTTTCTGTCTTTCCCTCTGTCCGTTCCGTGAGTATTAGATTCTCCAAGCTTTATTTCGTCATTACATGTCCCAGAAACTTCAACTGTTTTTTCTTGATGCAAAGTATAAGTTTCCTTTTCGCTTGCATTTTTCCATGCTTACATATTTGGTCTATGGTAACCTCAGCTTCCTTCTTTGGAACCAAATTTCTGTTGTTTCGAGTCTCTCCTTCTTCTTTCAGGAGATTTCATTCTAACAGTATTTATTACTGGAGGACACAATCTGAACGTAAGATACGCAGAATAAGTAATATTGATCGCAGACAAATAAATAAAGCCGCAATAACTCCTAGAAGAAGTCAATGATATTTAGAAGAACGGATTAACCGTCAGTTGTAATAAGTCAATATGTATGGTCATTAGCAGAAAGTTAAACCAAGATACAAACTATGAATTAGAAACGTCAAAATGAATCAAGTACAGAAATTTGACTTTCTGGGAAATGTTTGAGCAAAAGATGGAAAAAAAAAACTGATACAGAAATCCGAATATGGTTTAAAATAGTTTAGTTTCCTGAAGCTAAACTAGTTATTGTGAAACTAAAAAATTAATTTGAAATTAGGGAAAATAGCACTGGCTTACTAAGCAATACCAACCCTCCTATATTGCAGTGAACGATGTACAATCTCTCAAATAAACAGGAGATTTTTGGCAACATAGATGTGTTCTGAAGCGAGATACGACGAAAAAACACGTGAATAACAATAATGTTTTAAGTAAATGGAAACAAAGAAAAAATATTTGCTTAGAATAAGAATGAGACGATGACATTTCTGGGACATATGATGAGGAAAGTTGATTTGGAGAACTTGACACACACATGATGTATTGAAGATGAGTGAGATAGAGGAAAGTATCGAATGACCTACCTCACGAGATCATGCTGCTGGTTGACAGGTCAAAGACTAGTTGAAATGTTTAGGAGGTCTAACATATAGTGATGGAAAGTTGTGACGAGCCAGCTATCTACGGCCTAATGGGATATTTTTTTAATCGTATCACCACGAACAAGGCGGTAACGCCACTGATGTGCAGAAGGCTACGTAATAGTGAAAAGATTTGAAAAGAGAAAGCCGGAAACCACATCCTAAACAGGGAACAAGTGATCAGCCTTTTAACCTGTTCAATAGACGTGGGTGGAGTGTGAACCGGGCGATATATCTATCTACTCCAATTGAAAAAAAAAACAAAGTGAGAAGATTGGAAAAGAGAAAGCCGGAAACCACATCCTAAACAGGGAACAAGGGATGAGCCTCTTAACCTGTTCAATAGACGTGGGTGGAGTGTGAACCGGGCCCCACAAAAGTAGAAGAAATAATTAAAAGCAAGTCAATCTAAGATATGAGCACTTCAAAGGGTGATTACGAAGGAATTCAATATTCTCTGGGTGCCCATATTTTCGGTCTTGTGCGACATTTAAGCTGCAGTCTGTAAATCATAATAAATCTAATATGTTACGTTTGAAGCCTTCTTTGAACGAATTTTAGGCGCCAGTACATTATGTGATCTACATGCTGTTTCTGGTATATCTTGTGATCTACAACAATGTCTAAAGTTTCCAAAATGTAAGCTTAGTGCTAAGGTGCAAGTCCCACTTCTCTCTGACAAGTTCAAATTTCAACTGAAGCTGCCTTCTTTGAAGATAGTCGCCTGCGTACCATAATTACTAGTGAAAAAAAGGCGGTATCATCATTTCAGAAATATTCAAAGAAACATACAGAGGTCAGATTACTTAGATGGCATATGAAATGTTCAGATTTCAATTAAAGCCTCCTTCTTTGAAGATTACCGCCTGCATTTGTGTAATCAAACCATTATTTACTCCTAACTCACTCTTCTAATCAGATTTTCACATTCATAACAAAATTTTGAATGTAGATCACAATCTTATATAGATTTAAGCAATAGAAAAAGGCCGTGTAGATCACATACTATACCAGCACCAAATTTGATTTAATTGTCTCGTCGGTCAATAAAGCAACCTTTCACTCAAATGAGCACCAAATTCTCGTTTTTTTTAAGTTGTGTGTTTGGGTTTCTGAAAATAGTGTGAAGTATGTCATAGTTGTGTTGAACTGAGGGATAAAACGTGAGCTTCTGCCTTTTGCTCTCTTACACCAGTTTTATTTCCACGAGATCTGTTCAGCGTTCTTTGCTCTTTTTATGAAGCTCGCATCGAGTGAGCAGGTACATTGATTCAGATAATCAGGGATAAAACTTGCCATGTCGAGGAAATACAAAAATATGAGAGACACTGAAAATGCCATTATCTGCTTTGAGTATCATATGGTACGCAGAAGTAGGTATTTGTTTTATGTTCCGCATACATTTCTTAAATCTGTTACATGTGTCGGAATGCCTAACATAAAGTTGTATATATATATATATATATATATATATATATATATATATATATATATGTATTCTGATTTGAGTATTATATGCACAGAAGTAGCTATTTGTTTTATGTTCAGCATAAATTTCTTGTCTATATTACATTTGTCTGAATGGATATGCAACATGTGTGTGTGTGTGTGTGTGTTTGCGTGTGTGCAATGACATAGATAAAGATAAAGTTACACATACTCACACACACATATACATGTAGGGAAAGAGAAAGAGAGAGAGAGAAAGGGGAAGATGTACAGAGACATACAAAATAATAATGGATAACACACTAATTACTTATAAACACATACACGCACAGACAATTACACGTTGATATTTGGTTAAATAAGAGTTCACTCACACAGATACACGCTAACAGAGTCACACACACGCACACACACACGCACACACACACGCACACACACATATATATTATATATATATATGTGTGTGTGTGAGTGAACATAAAACTAAGCAGACATAAACGCATAATAATAGCAGCAGCCTATAGAAATAGGCTGCTGCTATTATTATTATTATTATTATTATTATTATTATTGCGTTTAATAGATTAACAAGCTAATCCTAGTTGCAAACGCAGGCTCAGATATATGTGTTTTTCTAGAGATTAACACAACTACCATTCTAGTTCATACAGCAGTTACACTGAGACTGATATTAGTTACAGCTTTCGGGAGATATTTCATAATTTGGCGCGACCCTTAGTAGAACAAGCCGAGAATACTTAACCTCTCGACCACAATGATTTGCGACTTCTTACTAAAACAATAATAGAAGACTTTCGAACGGTTTCAACAACTCAGTCTGTACTCACTACGCTTGAACGGATTTTTTTCCGCCACTACCAGACGGTACCATATACTAACATCTCCCTAGGTTGATTTTAACAAAAAGTTACATCTCCGAGAAATAGAATTACAAAAGCGTACGTAACATCATGATGGAGAATGTGTAAAAGTGGTCATGTGGCATTTTAGCCCTTCTCGGGTCATACATTAACCATGTCGTTTGCCTCTAGCAGTGATTGTTACATTAATATTTCGGTGAACTTGTGTTGTGTCTTTGATTATTGTTAACGCCTGCTCTACTTAAACAGACGCAAAAACATACATTAGCGGTTATATCAAATTCTCTGCCAACAGTCTCCCCGAAATAACTATCAAGATCTTGACCCCATTCTCTCTTGACGAAATTGTCTCTTGAATTTTTCAGGCTCAATACGTTACTGTTCAAAGTCTTTCTTACCATCGCGTACTGCTTTGTTTCAGGTGAAAATATTTAGCGATAGATGTTCGTGATGTAATCCTTATGCCTCATTTCCAGCTTATATTCTTGTATTTTTCCTTCGGCACACTCACCGTGTTTATAAAAACTTACGTAGACAAAAAAAAAAAAAAAAAAAAAAAAAAAAAAAAAAAAAAAAAAAAAAAAAACTCTTCATTTAAGGAGAAAAAAATCGCAGCAATTATGTCAGGGGAAGTGTCCCCTGACAAAATTGCTGCGAAATTCTCGTCCTCAAATGAAAAGTTTTTTTTTTTTTTTTTTTTTCAGGGGAAGTGGAATCAGATGATTGACAATTTGCATAAATCTGTTGCATATGGGTTCGCAATTGCAGAGCATCTGGTAAATAATCACCTTTTTTGGTCTATTGGGAAAACATGTTTACTGTGTTGTGCAAATCGCACTCCAAATTTCATGCTAAATTTCTGAAACCAATTTTTATTAAGGTTAGGCAGCCTTCGCTGTGAAAATAAAGGGAATGGCTTCTGGGTTTCTAATGTAATTTGCCGTTAAGCATGTTGCCGCTTGTATTTTAATAACACGTCTGTTTTGTGTTATAGTTTTATTAAACGCAATCGAGTTTTGATGAGAAAGGAGCAAAACAGGTTAGCTAAAAAGGATTATATGCTTATTTTTTCAGTGAAAAATACTTCAGAACATCCCTAATTTCTTGGAATCATCCATTGGTAATTCTGAAAAATGCTAAAAGAAGATACGAGGACAGGTATTCCGTCAGAAGTTTTGCATTTATTAATCAGCTAATTAAGGGACACATATATAGACATAAATGTATTTTCTTAAATACTTGTACCAGTATATCTATCTATCTATCTATCTATCTATCTATCTATCTATCTCTGCCCCCTTCACTCTCTCCTTATATATATATATATATATATATATATATATATATATATATATATATAAGTGTGTGTGTGTGTGTGTTAGGAAAGAGTAAGAGAGAAGGGGAAAGATTTACAGGGACATAAAATTATTATGAATAACACACTAATTATTTATTATGTATAAACACATACAGAGTCATGATATCCGATGACTAATTAGAGTCGTAGAAGCACTATATGTACTGTAGCCTCAGTATTAGTGTTAATTCTTTGGGCACGAGAGCCTAACGAAGTTCAACCCCTTTTAGGCTTGTTCGAATTCAGAGTTTTCCTTCTCCTAGACCGGTTGCCACCCTAGGCTATAATATGTCCAGCTATTTTATCCATAGCTTCAATGAGAAGAGCTGGATCCATGCCTTTCCCAAGGTTATCAAAATGCAAGTGAATGAAGTGAATCTTACTGGAATTCAACTCATACACATACACCCACACACAAGTACACGTTGATATTTGGTTAAATGAGCTCATTCACACGGATGCCCGAAACATATATATATATATATATATATATATATATATATATATATATATATATACATATATATTGTAAAATATAACAGGCAATGAATGTCTATTATGTTTAATAATGAGCCATTCTAAACATCGTATTTTGGCTTTAATTTCAGATGAAAATAAAGACAAAAACTGTCCAACATTTGGATATTTTTCTTATGCTGGTTCTAAGCTTTCGTCTCACATCTCGGTATCTCAGACGGTATGACATCATAGAACCGCATTACAAATTTACGACCTGTGTCTGCTATTCGGTGGCTCTTATCGTTGCATAACAATGTTTGAAGTCAACACAAAATAATATCATCTTTGATGGAGGATATCTTTATGTTAACGTCCCTGTAATCTCCCTGAAGATGGCTTATGTGAACCAAAAGCTTAAACCCAGCATAATAAAAAATACCCAAATGTAGGACAATTTTTGTCTTCACTTTCACCTGAAAAATAAATGCAAAAACAAAAAAATGCGAAATTAAAATAATGAAACGATATCTGTGGGCACAACAGCCATACAAAAATCAGCTCAAAAATTAAGTTATTTTTTTCGGCAAATTCTTACATACGATCATGGAAATAATTAAAATAACATAATTTCTCCATAACCCCGAAACAAAACATCATATTAGGCAGCTGGGTTGACACAAACGCAAGTTACATACATGCTATATTGTTCGACTTTACTTATTTCTCAAGATTTCAACAAAAGATAATGTAAATTATTTTACATCAATATTCAAAGTAATATTTTTCTAAAAAAGCAGAGCCAATTTGCGCTACTACTAGATCTGGGAATGGTAAAAAAAAGAAAGAGGCGGGAAGTGAGAGAGAAAGATAGAGACAATAATAATAACGATAGCTTGACGTTTGTCATGGGTACATTTTAATTGTTCGTCATCTTAACTCTCTGACGGCAGTCAAACTTCGCCCATTATTTATTTCGTTGAGGAATTCAATCCCAGATGTGATTTTGGCCTTTTTATTAAACAACAAACATTTCGCATCGATGTGTGAAATATCGCCAGTTTTGTGTGTGCTAAGCAAGGTTTTGCAAATTCGAGAAGATTTGTTTATTTTTAACAATGGATCAGTGCCTAGCATTTTAATATTTAAATGTAGATATTGTTTTTGTTCACTACAACCATAATCGCATACGTTCTGAGAAAACATAGTACAAAAATGGTCATAGCTCTTTAAATGCACACTTATGTGTACGCACATGTATACCACTCGACCACAGAACAGTTCATGGTAAAAAAAATGTTGAATTAAGCCATATAAATACACATTTTCCTGATTTTTTGAGAATATTCATTTTTACTTTGAATCGTATCCTAATGTAAACAAAGTAACCGAAAACAATATTACGAAATTTTACGTAAATTTACGAAATTGCTATTAACCTACATATATATTTACATTTATTTATTTGAACATTAAAAATAATTTAAAAAATAAAGTAGTATTACCAATTCCGTAAGTTTCCGTAAAATTTCGTAATATATATATATATATATATATATATATATATATATATATATATATATATACATACATAAACAAATAGAGTGAGAGAGAGAGAGAGAGAGAGAGAGAGAGAGAGAGGGGGAGAGACTAAAACAGTACCTACTCACGCATTTACACATTGTTCATTCAGTTATGAATTTAAAAACACTACGCTTGTTTACAGTCTGTATATAACACGCGAAAATCCACCTTCCTCCACCGAGGTAACATGGCTTAGAGGTAGAATTGCCGGTGTCAATTCGATCGGGTTTCAATTCTGGCTAGAAACAATCGGATGTTTAACCATGCTGATGAGCTGTGATGCAGCAAAACAGGACTATCTGCGGATGATATATATATATATATATATATATATATATATATATATATTATAAATAATACTTTAAAGAACATGTACAAGTTACTTAAATATTGTACATTTTGTTAACACATTAAAAGAACACTATCTCATCACATAGTTGATAATAATGGTAATAAACTATTTTTAATGATTTAAAAAAAAACACTTCCTTTTATTTTTAGAAATATTTTGTACAAAGCAAGAGGAAAAAAGGTGGTGGGGATAAAAGAAAGCGTAAAAAATTTAAGAAAACTAAAAAAGAAAGCAAGAAATTTAAATGAAAGTGGAAATAATAAACATAGGGGAAATAATAAAGCAAAGGGTTAAACGAGAGAAAGAACTGAGAGGAAAGAGCCAATGGAAATGGCTACGAGAGAGAAATTTTAAATTTAGTCAGGAAGTAAATTGTAGGCAGATATAGATATGGGTGACATGGTATCTGGGTTTAACAAAGGGGAAAAAGTGAGAAAATTTACAGAGAAAAGAAAATGAGGGAAGGAGACAACAGAAACCTCAAAAAAAAAAAAGTTTCAAAATTTGTCCGGAAGTGAATTGCAAACTAAATCTTTGGCATTTAAAAAAATGATGAAAACACATACACAAATAGAGGAATTATTCATAAAATTAAACTTAGATGATATTAAAAACATAACATGAAGATATAATTTCATTAGCGCTAATATAATAAAATAATAAATTGGAGAAGTAAAATATTTTTAATTAAAATTAGAAATTAGAATTTAAAAAGTTTTTAATTAAAATTAAAATTAAATAAAAATAATATTAAAATTAAAAATAAAAATGAAAGGAAATAAATTAAAAATAATTTTAAAGCATTAAATAGATTACTATTTGTAATAGAAAATAAAGATCAAATAACATAAGAAGAGAGATCATATAGTTAAAGTTAATTATTCAGATAGTACAATTAATACTGTAAAAAGTTGACAATTACTAGAATTTAATATATTAGATTTTATAATTCTAGCAGGAGTGTAAGGTTAATTCTTTAATATGTTCGCAATTTACTGTAGTTTCATGTCTCTGATTCACTAATATGTCACTCTTCGTGTACTTAATAATTTCGATTTTTCTTGCAGTCAAAGAAAACATGGTTCATTTACGATCTAGATGTTCTAGTTTGTTTGAAAAATTTCCATTTAACTTTAGGTGTTTTATTTTATTCTTCTAACTTCAACAATATTTGGAAAGTAATGTCGTATTTTATTTATCCTTATTAGTAAAAGAAGAGATATGATTGTAATAACCGCTTTTACAAAATAGTATTAGTAATATAAACTTTAGTATCCCTAGGATTTTCTGCTGAAGACATAGAGCACATATAGAGCAGCGATTTAGTTAAACACTTATTAGATTAGGAGCATTGCTCGGGCGTTTCTACAATTACAAATGTTTTAGTTTGGAGCAAATTAAAATGAGTAGTAGAATTACAATTGTTATTGTTGTATAATTTCAATATTTTTGGTCATGTAATTTAATTAATTTAATTATTTTTTCTAAATTGTTATAGCAATTATAACTGAGGTTTAGCGTATTCTTATTGAAAAGTTTGCTTAATGAGTTATTTTGAGGAAAATATTTATTAATAGATTTAACAAATTTATGTTCCCGTTTAAAATTAACTAACTGATTATAGCATATGATTTTTCAGTTTCCATTTTTCTTTCTAGAGCAACTATATTTTTCTACAAAACTGATCTCAGAAGATCGATAACTACTATCCCTAATAATTTTATCATAAATTGTTTTATGTTTTTGAAATATTTCTTTGCTAGAGGAGTGAATGTTAATGCAACGTTTAACCGATAATCGAAAATGTTTAATAACGAATGGTGGATGATTAAATCTAGAGTTTATATAAATTGAGTTAGCAGTATTTTTCATGTAAGGTTGGAAATTATTAGAAACTAAGTCTAGGATTCTGTCTAAAAAGTCAACTTGTTTTATATTAGAATTATTAACTACGCTAAAACCAAATATTTAAAAACTCTATGAATTTTCTAAGTCTATCAACCATACTTCAGTAGATTTATTTATCATGAGTTCATCATCTCTGTAAAGTCCTATATTATTTACATCGATGTCTTTATATGCCGTGAGGTTGTAGAGAAGAAATAATCTAAGTAAATATGAAAACTCTTCAGAATCCAAAGCTCCCATCGATGAATAAAAATTAACAGTTGAATTTTTAGTCTATTGTTCGTTATAGTGAATAAGAACTGATTTTCTGCAGTCCAAAATTACGTTAATTTCCTCTTTAGAAATTTCTGAATAAAATACAGCAAATTCAAGGGCCAGATGGAAGAGGTTTTTAGATATAGATGGATAACAATCCACGAAATCGAATTGAAGAAAAGTGGAATTGTTTTTATTGTCTACTTCCAAAGTACCACTCCATTGGAGAACTTTGAGTTGATTTTTTATTTGCAGGTTTACTCGTTCTAATATTATTTACTGTTTTCACTGATCTCTGATTTAGTTGGGTTGATAATTCTAGTGGATAATCTTTGGTGAAATTTAGGTTTGTAATCTTTTAATCATACATAAACCACCTTCGTAGTAATATTTGGAAATCTATCACTGATTTTTAATTTGTCAGTGATCAGTTTACCCAAATGGTTAATTGTATCAATGTAATTAAAGTGTTCCAAACTGATTTTTTATTGTTATTCATTAGATTTCGTTTTATTAAAGCTTTGTATTGCTTGGGATCTATTTTATAAAAATTGGACGTTTTATCTGATTTCAGAAAAAATCTGATTACATTCATTTATATTCCGAACCAATGCATCCAATGTTTTTGAAATTTGATTTTACGTTTATGCAGAGTGATATAATTTATAATATCAAATAAATAATTCTCAAAGTTGGGAAGTTTGTCAGATGAAAAGAGCAGTATTTAGATTTTTAAATCCATCAGTCAGTTAGGTGCCATATGTGATACACGCTTCGGGCAATCATGTCTCGAAAGAGACATGACTGACTGGGCAGAAGATTATCCTGCAGTAGGTTGCCATTGCTTTCTGTTGTAGACTGGTTGCCAGTCAAGGCTATAGAACCCAATCTGTCCTATTATTTAACCCATAACTGGAGGGAAGAGACGGATTAATACCTATTCCAAGGGTATTTGTGCGTAAATGAATGCAAGAAATCCAACTGAAGTTCGAACTCGGAATCCAGATCTCTTGTTCTGAGTCGATATCCATTCCACCACTAAGCACATAAAAACACCATGGCTTTTAACGAAAAAAATGCGCCGTCCATCTTATCCTTCGTATAAGATATTCAGTCTTTAAGACTCACTTTTGAATGTACTCTTGTTTGTTTGGAATAAGAATATTTTTTCAGTGAAAGGTTGAAATTAATTTTATCCATAATCAAATTTATATTAATGTTTGTTATCCATGTTCAAATTTATATCAATTATTTATTTATATATATATATATATATATATATATATATATATATATATATATATGTGTGTGTGTGTGTGTGTGTGTGTGTGTTATTCCTCACTGATTGTACGACTAGAAGTTTCATGCACAACGCAATCTTCAGGAGGTGTGTGTAGACCCAGTTACTTAACATAGGTAGATAGATTCAAAATACAAATATAATACAATGTGCTGGCCGTGTTTATAAGACGTTCCTAAATTCTTAATGCACACATAAAACAATCCATATATTTTATTTACGATAAATATCATATGAAAATTATTTACGATAAATTTCATTATTTCAAAATTATATAAAGAAAAACACCTGTGATTTTAACAAAACTTGTATAAAAGAGGAATTGCTGCCTACATACACAATATATATATATATATATATATATATATATATATATATATGTGTGTGTGTGTGTGTGTGTGTGTGTGTGTGTGTGTGTGTGTGTAAATATAGAGATGATAACTTTTCAGATACTTAAGTTCCTTTTACAGTAGGCTCTGTGATATTTATTTAGTTTGTATATTTTTTATTTAGTATTTGCTTATATTCCTGAATTATATGCAGAGCTACTTTTGCGGCGTATTCGTTTAGTATTCAATATTATGGAGTTTTTACCAGAGGGAAATTTACCTACGTAGAATGTCACATAGACATTTTTCTTGTTTATTTTTCCAGAGACTCTTCACTTTTCTTGTTCTTATTCATCTTCTTAATTTTTTTCTACTTCTTGCTATTATTATTATTATTATTATTATTATTATTATTATTATTATTACTATTTAATATGAAGTGATTGTTCAGAAAGTATTTAAGTAAAGAGAAATTAGGTTGCGGAGAGAGACACAGAAATCAAGAAAGAAGGGAAACGGGAAACGAAAGAAATATTCGAAAAAGAAACGTGTCGTTATCTTTCCTGAAATAGCAAAAGAGACACCCGGAAAAAAAAATCACAATTCCTATGAGAATTATGTTAGTGTTTCTTAAAACTTTTTTCGGAGCTATCTAGTAAGCCAGTTATTATATAAGCAATATGCGAACTTTCATAAAAGCGCCACTCAATGACAGAAAAACATGGAATTTTACGCAATGAATACTTAAGTTTCAACATAATCTCCTCGAGTGTAAAGAAAACCCTTTGTTGATTATTAACCACATCTATCAACAAACATATATATATATATATATATATATATATATATATATATAACGACGTTAATAAATATACATATGAGGGTGCACATTTATTCAGGTATTAATAAAACAGAGCTCAATGTATGAAAAGAGCTGTATTATACATATATATTAACAAATATGCATATCCTACGTCTATGGCATGACTCGGAGTTTCAAAGTTATGCAATCATCAGGTGCATATTTCATACTGACAGTGTAAATGATTTGAATTTGAGTTTACTCGATGTTCATGGAAATTTAATCATATAAATTAAGTTATTGATTTTTTATTAACAAGGTTAAAAATTTAAATCTTCCAGTGTTACATGTAGATAAAAAAAATTTAAATTTAACTTTAAAATAAAAAAAGGCAGAGAATAGAAATCAGAAGAGGAGTACATCATAAAAAGTAAAAATTTAAATATTTAAATATTCAAATATTACATGTAGATAAGAAATTGACATTTTAAAATTTTAAATTAAAATAAAAATAAAATAAAATAAAATAAATTATAATAAAAATTAAGAACTAGAAACTAAAGTTTAGAATTAAAATTAAAAAGTAAAAATTAAGCAATGTAGGGAGCAAAAATAAAATGAGTTTAATTCATAATTGTTAAAAGTAATATTGCGAAAGAAAAAAAGAAAGAAAGAAAGAAAGAAAGAGGAACTAATGAGGCAAAAGGGACAGATAGGGGGCAATCGTATAGAAGGATCTATATCAATTTCGGTCTAATAATTTATGTAAGTATTTTTTCTATGACAGAATATACTTATTAAATCACCTTTTCAAAAGCAAATTAGGTTTATTGATATGGTTTAAGATGACAAAGCATAATCTATTCTTTTTCTAAAAGGCATAGATGACATTTATCACCTTTACCATTGTAAGGTTTGGGTTTAGCTACGATATTCCAGATAATCGTTTTTTAATGTCCAGTAATGTATAGATGTGGTTGTGGTACAGTAGATATCTGCTCGGAACGAGAAGCCAGGTGAGCCGAGTTCGAATTCCAGTTGAATCCATTGTATTCACTTACGCGCAAATATCCTTGGGAAAGGTATTAATCCGTCTCTTCCTTCCAGTTATGGGTTAAATAGCAGGACAGATTGGGTTCTATAGCCATGGTCGGCAACCAGTCTACCGCAGAAAGCAATGGCAACCTACTGCGGGATAATCTTCTGCCCAGTCAGTCATGTCTCTTTCGAGACATGATCGCCCAAGCGTGTATCACGTATGGCACTTAACTGACTGAATGTATAGATAAAAAAGTACTTTTTGTTGCATTTACTATTGTTTAAAGACAATATGTGGTTGTTAAATCTTATCCTCCATCTGTTAGAAGTGCACCCAAAGTAAAATTTAACATCATTATCATCCGAATGAATTCGAGCGCTATAGACAATATTTTCGGACATACAATGGCCATTCAATACGCAGGTTTTATTTTTTCGGCAGCTGCAATTATTTTTAGAAGCTTTTTGGTGTTATTTGGGTAATGGATGTTGTTTATGTAGGCCAAATATTCATGTGATATCATAGTATCATGTTGTGAAATGTATGTTTCTATGTATTTAACGCAAATATAACTGATTTTAACATTATTTTTGTTGAAGATTTTTTAGTGTAGAATAGTAGAAATGTGAATTAAGTTAAGGATGAATTTTCCAATGTTAGTATGGATGTTACGACTGAAGGGGTGTTAAACCAAATATTGTTACGTTTACGTGATTTCAGCTTATTTGTGCCTGCCTTGTTTTTAACTTAGTATTCTAAAGTAGTGTTGAGTTTATTTTTTTTCTAAAGCATTAATATATTTAATTTTAGAATTGTCAAAAATGTCCTTATTGTTAGAGTTAGTACTTAAACGAAATTGGATAGATCTGTGTAGGTTGTTGGTGATTCTCTGGGGATGATTTAGATTCCCTGTTAATGTTTGATTAATGGTTTTCATCAGTAAGAAAGAGGTGGTAAGGTAGAAAATAATAGGTCACCCATAAAGAAATCTAGATCATTTCTATCTAGATCTATCTTTGTCTGTGTGTGTGTGTGTGTATCTGTGTCTGTGTGTGTGTCTGTCCGTCCGTTACCTATAGACTCCGTAACGGCTGAACTGATTTTCTTGAAAATTTACACAGTTGTACTATAAGCGTCTGCGAGGGTTCTTAGCTAGGTTTTGTGTCGAGGTACCCCCGATAAATATCGAAAATCGATAATCGAAAAAATCGGGTTATAGAAAGAGTGGTCCGATTTTAATCAAATTCGATACACTCAGAGACAAAGATATAAGAAACGATATTCAGAAGTTTCAAGGTTGCAATTCTTGCAATAGTGCCGAAAATCGATAATATATATATATATATATATGTGTGTGTGTGTGTGTGTGTGTGTGTGTGTGTGTGTGTGTGTGTAAAAGGCAAGGTTTTTCTGAAATCCCAGATTTTCTTTTTTTTTTAATAATCGTTTCAACCCAAGCCAAACAATACTGCCACTGGTGCACAGTGGATTACAGTGAGAGGAAAGGGAATAGCAAAAGGAAAAGGTACATTGGATTTCGATAAAATCATAAGAGAAAGATGGGAACCAAGGAGATAGATTGCCCTAGTATTAATTGCACTTAAACCTTTGGAGATTGTAGTTATCACGGAAACTAGTAAATGAAAGGTAGTTCCACAGGCGGCAAATGCGAGAAAAGAAACTGTTGGGTAAAACTGGCGGTTACATTTAACTATTTCAGCTGTAAAAGGGTGGGAACTAGATGCTAATCTAGTAGCACACTTAAATTCATGTGGACAGAGCACCAGGGAATGAAGATATATTTGTAGAAAAGACAAGATTTTCTCGAGAATCCCAATATAAATAGCAGAAGCACCCAACCAGTTATAACAGATATAACAACAGTATTCAATGCACGGACGAATAATAGATTTATAAATAGGCATGATGGATTTTGACGAAACCAGCACACTAACCCAACGTTCTAAGCCGTAGATGTAGCTATTGATTCGATGTAGTCATTCCACTTGAGGTTGACTAAGCGAGCGAGGCCGAGGAGGCTCAGTGTATTACTTCTGTAAACTAACTGGTGAAAGGTAGGAAACATTCTCTATGGTGGTTTTCTTTAACCACCATAGAGAATCTTTCCTACCTTAACAGCTTTGTTTTGGATTCAAATTTACGAGAATTACTTATCCTAATTAATCGCAGATTGGAGGCCTTTTCCAAGAGTAGAAGTGAGGTTTATTTTGTCTGCCTTAGCAAATTTCTTATTGAGACGTGAGTAAATGATGGTTTCATCTGTATAAATGCCGACTTAAAAACTGATTACATCATGAAGATCGTTGATAAAGATATGGACCTAAGAGAGGGCCTTGCGAGACACCTGCGTTCACATGAAAGAATTTGTAAGCATGCCCGTTCAAAACGCTTAATAATAGTAACGGTGATATTTGTCAAAGAACATGAAAAAAATTTAAAAAATTGCTCACTAATAAAAGAAGTTAACAAAGTCAAAAGGGAATTCCAGTGGGTGAAGAAATATAAATCAGTCATAATAAATTTACTGTAGCGGCAAACAATTTAAAATAAAAAGCAAAAGAAAATGTAATGTACCAAATGCAGAAACGATAGGAAGATAAGCTACTTATGGTCAGTACACCACCTACACGAAACAAATAGATGTAGACAAATCCCCGACTCATCAGGTGTTACGTAGTGCAGGGTTAAAAGCTGAAACTGAAGGAATCTTCTTTCTGCACAGAATTAATGCTTACTAACGAAAAATTATTAAGAACACAAACTGAAAAATTATGTTGAACACAGATGCAGATTCTGTGAAAAATATCAGTTGAACATCTTGTATCAGGTTTCACAGTGTTAGCATCAACTGAATATAAAACTAGGCATGATAGCGAGGGCCAGTATCTGCACTGGAAAATATGAACTTTTTTCGCGGAGGAAACTAAGAAACTGGTATGAATATCACACAGACCCGGTTACAGTAATAGGACTTGTAACACTTTTATGCAACTTTACAATATACACAGGTAATTAATTAAAGTTAATCGCTCAAGCATCGTTATCAAAGACCACAAGAACAGAATCGGTTTTCATATTGACATTGCTGTCCATGCAAATTGTAATGTATTTTTGAAGATCTTCAAAAATTATCAAAATACAGCGATCTTGAAATGGAAACCTTGAAAACTTGGGACATATAACTGATTCCAGTTGTAGAAAGAGCCTATAGATTTATTGGAAAATGTTCCGATGGACTCGTTGAAGAGATTTCTGATTGTCCATGCCTTAAATAAATACAAAACGTTTTACTCACAAGTACAGCTTGTACATTCCAAAGAGCTTTATCGATGTAAAATGTGTGTGATCTTGACGTTTTTTTAATTTTTTGTAATGTGTAGAAAAATTCATGAAGCCATTTCTGACCTTAGGTCTCAGGTTATGAACCAGAATGAATTGTGTATACAAGAGGCATTGAAGGAAATCTACTGATAGATATAAATGATGAAGAATTTTCTATTTGATGGCAGTTTGATGTCATATCTGCATATACACATACAGCAAAATGATCTTATATTCAATAAATTTTAAGCGTTTTCAGTGGGTGCAAACACATACACAAACTATCAGCTTTATATATTAGACAATGTATACTTCTTATTTATAGTCGCCGAACTTTTGATTTTATACATAATTGACATGTCTTAATGCTTTTTTTCTTTCTAACAAGCTTTTTTCTTTTTTTTTTTTTTTTTTTTTTTTTTGTACTTTTTACGACCGGCTATATTATTCGCATGATTTCGTCATTTCCTACCCATAATACTTACTCTTCCTTTGCTATTCATATTTTTTTTTCCTTTATGATTTTCTGAATTTCCTATCAAACGTTTACCTCTCTATATTTTCTTTTGTGCCCACCTTATTTTCTGCCTCCCTGAATCTTCGTATTTCTTCCTAAATAAATAATGCTGCTTTCTTCGCTCTTTTTTGTTTTTGTCTCTCATCCTTTCAGATTGCCATTTCAGTTTATTTATTCCAATACTTTCTCGTTTTTTTCTTAGCGATTCCGTTTCCACAATTGTCTTTCTTTCCTGCTTTCTTTTCTATCATTTGTCATTTTGGCACTAGTAAACCCTATCCCGCCATAATTATCTCCCTTTCTCAGCTCGCCACATATCTTACAGCTTCAGTAATCGCGAATCAAACACAGAACTTTCAAAAAATAAACGCAAATCCAGCCATAAATCTGCACGCTTATACACACACAATCTTACATGTAATTTAAACATATCTTAAGTTGGCTGATTGATAGGTGATATTAAGCATATCTGCAGCTGGTCGTCAGCATTTAAATTGCATCTTTTCTTTTTTTACAGTTTTTTATCATTTAACTCTGTGCCATATAAATCTATGACTGAAATTCCAATGAACTCTTACACATTCAATAGCGCGTCATAATTTGAAAGTCTAATTGATCTCAGTTTCACACCAGATCTCGCATGGAACGTAATATTTTTTTAATCATTTCACCTCAGGCAAGGCGGTATTGCCACTAGAACTCAGAGAGCTACAGGAAGTTAAAGTGAAAGTGAAATGAAATGAGAAGACTGAGAATGGGGTGGATTGATGAAAGGAGACCAAACGAACAGGGTTCAATAAGAAAGAAGATAGCGACCGACGTTGCATTTAAAGTTTTGAAGATTTTAGTTAACAGAGAAATGAATCGGAATGGTGTTTCACAGGTAGGAGATGCAGAAAAAGAAACTGTTGAAGGATAGAAGTGGCGGTTGCATCTCGCTATTTCAAATAAATCGGTGGGACGTAGTTGCCAGTCTAGTAGCATGCTTAAATTGATGTAGTCTGGCCAACAGGGGAAAATGTTTGTTAGGGCAGTTGTCATGTAAAAATAGCGGGAAACCACCACACATCAGTGGGAAAGTGACTGAAGTTGAGATTTCTGACTGATTACATTACCGACCCTTCGTTAGAGTTGTCAAGAATCACTAGGTGTTCAGCAGAAACACCAAACCAGATGTGGCAACAGTATTAAATGCACGGTCGAATGGTTGGTTTTACAAAAGTGCAAGATCTTTCAAAATTAAGTTTAGTGTAGAAAATAAATAACACTTTTGATTTTAATTACAAGCGCTAATAATAGAATAAGTTTGATTTAATGGAAAAATTCTATTTTATGGTTGCTACATTGGCTTGTTATTTACGTGTCATGAATATATTTTGTTCTGCGATCTACACTTGTATTGCGATCTATGTGTCATGAATCTATTTGGTATACAATATACGCTTTATATTGCGATCTATGTGTCATGGATCTACTTTGGTATGCGATTTAGAACAGTGTACTTGCTGGTTATCACTAAATTATAATTAATAAACTTTTTTGATATTATAATTACATTTCTCTATGTTGTATACATGCTATTATGGGTTACTATATAGAAATAAAATTTGTACTGTGCAGATACTTTTCTCTTGTAGATAATAAGCCAAAGTAGCACCATTTTGTGTGTATGTATTTTAAATTGACAAGTTTTACAGCCACATCATGTTGAAACCCAGATTCACGTACGATCACAAAAGTAAAAAAAAACGTCGAACTTTGTCTGTATTTAGATGGGTGACTGCTTAGGAATATCATGGGCTGTAATCGTGGATCTGTAGTGGTGTAATGGATAATGGCCCGGGCTTATTAATCAAGAAGCCGAGTTCTAATTCAAGTTAGGTTCGTTATGTTTACTTACGCTCAAATACCCTCGGCAAAGATGTGACTTCACCTCCCCTCACCATCTATGGGTTAATAACTAAAACTTGTATCACTAAAACCATTATTATCTACAAAACCAAAAATGAATAAAAAAAAATGCGTGCAAAGTGTTTAGATTTCCACATTAATTAACTTCTAGATGGTTAAGCAAAAAACAACCATCTACCAAATAAACGAGAACTTTACCCAACGTAGAATATTGTTGAGAAAAAATCTTGTTAAAGGCCATTAATCTACAGTCTTCTTGTGTATGACTAAGATAAAGGTAGTTTTATGAAAAGGAAAGAATTTTCGGGAAAAAATTTTACTTCGAAACATAGAAAGAAAAGGAAGTAATTTACAATTGTAAAATAAGACATATTCAGCCCATAAGAAACTGTAAAAATAGAAGAAAAGCAAGAAAGATATCTGCAGATTATTATTCAGCAGTTGAATAAATTGAATTGAACGATGCTTCAGTAGTTAGATCAAGTGAACCAAGTTTTCCTATTACATAATATACGTCAAAACCGCACTAAGACGAGATGTTCTCATTCGCTGCATCGTTCAAATTGCTGCTTTGTCTCGAGTAGCGTACAAAAATGGCGTCCTTTTCCATCATTAATCCTCGTTTCTCCAGTGCCTTTCGGCGAAAAAGCTGGAGAGAAATAATAGAATGGAGCGCTTCTCACTTGAACCGTGTGTTACCGGATCAGTTGCTTGCTTATTAGTTTTAAGGAGGTTTCATGATTTAGGTCATATAAAATGTGCTTGCCAAGCGTCACAATCTTACTATTGACTTCGTTTTCTTGTCGAAACCAAGCGATTTAGAAATCTTGGCTCTGATTTGTTAATTATTTCCACTTTCTGAATGTGGGTCCTGCCGCATATTAGGAACTGCTCGATGAGGGGAAACTGATTTTCATTTATTTCGCTTACTGATTCACGTGCATTTCCCAAAAGCGTTTTTTTTTTTTCTTCAAGAGGGTGAGAACTTCATTTACTACACATCTCCTTGTCACTTTATCTGAAAAAAAAATCATTTTTTCTTTTCTTGTCGTCTTTTTTCTATTGAAGCTTGCATGTTTATCTATTGTTTTACCATCCCTTTTGTTCTCCTCTATCTCTTTTCTTATTCTCTTTCACTTTCTTCGTTTTCCTTTTGTTTGATTACCTTTAATCATTTTCTTTTCGTCATCTTTTTTGCCTGGCCATTTATTTTAAAATCCCTTTTCCTATCATTTAACATATATTCTGTTTTATTCTCTGTCAATTCGTCCTCTTCATCCAATTCTTCCTTCCATTCTTCCTCTATTTAATACTGATTATTTTTTTCGTCTTTCATCTTATTCGTCCATCTTCGTTTTTCTTCTACTTACTATTAGTAGCAGTATTAGTAGCTGTAGCAACAGTACTAGTGATATTAGTATAGTAGCAGTAGTAGCCGTAGTAGTCATAGTAATACTAGCAGCAGTGGTGTCAGTAATAGTGGTAGCAGTAGTGTTGATATTAGTATTAGTAGTAGCAGTGTTAGTACTAAGAGTAATGGCATTGCTAACATTACAAGTAGTGGTAGCAGTGCTAACATAGTAGTAGTGGTAGCAGTGCTAACATTAGAAGTAGTGGTAGCAGTAGCAAAGATCGCAGCCGTAGTAGTGATAGTAGCAGTAACGGTAGTGTAATAGTAGTAGTATCAGCAGTAGTAGCAGTAATGGTAGTAGTAGCAGCACTAGTAGCGTCAGTAGTAGCAGCAACTGTAGTACAGTAATAGCTGTAGTAGTTGTAGAGACCGTTGTGGTAGTAGTAGCAACAGTAGTAGTAGAAGTAGACGTGGTAGTATTATTAATACATGGTAGAAAATATGGTGAAATTAATTATATATTTTATTTAATTTAAAGATAATTGAAAGGGGATTTCTCTAAAACAAAACATAAATAAAAGTAACGACTTTTAAATATCAAATAAACGGGTGGGAGCAATTTTCTTTTTTTTTTTTTCGGGAAAAATCCGTCTGGGGCAATTTATTCTGACCGCCCAAATTTTATAAGATACTAAGAAAATTCCCTTGCACGCCTTTTTTTAAACTTCGAGCATTCCAGAAAAAGGCGTTCCATTACTAAAAATTTAAAATAAATATTTGAAAATTATTAAACGTTTCCAGCCTCCTACTTTTATTCCATTCACGCCATCTATTTTAAACTCAAATCTATTCTGATCTGATCCTGGGCAAAACGGTAAACTGCAAGGCCTATGATTGCGAGGTTGTGAGGAGCATGGTACCACCTCTTAATTGTTGTTGTTCCCAGATTCACCCTGACCCGGAGTGGTAGCACCTGTTAGGGTCCCAGCTATGTTAACCCCCCCCCCCAAACTGAGGTCAAAACACTATGAATGTATAAAAAATACACTTTTATAAAAATATATACATAAAAATAGACTTTTATAGAAAAATATTCAGTTTTATAGGAAAATGATTACCAACAATACATTTTTTAAAAATAATTATTACCATGACACATTTTTGAAGGAAAAAATATTCTCAGCATAACATTTTTGAATAAAAAAAGTAGAAGACATTTTCAGTTTTTTAAAATAAAAGAATGAAGGCAAAAATATTCCATTAAAATATGACTAAATCAACCTTTTCACTATAACCGAATATTAAAAGATATCTCAAAACCTCACCTTTTTGGTATTAAATGATCCACAGATGTTGATATCCCGTTAAACAAAACTCAAACTCAAACTATTTTAACAATTATCCTTCTACAGTAGACATCTTATATGCATATATATCCATGTATGTGTGATTATGATTTGTATTGCAATAAATGTATTATGCTGTATATTTTGTAGTTATTCATTTTCGAGTATTTAACCTTATTTTCTAAATGATTCATCCTTTTTTCTTCACCATATTCCATCTCATTTCTAATCTTCTTCACCTCTTTATTATCTCTATATTTTCTTTGTCTTCACTTCTTCGTCTAAAATGGCTACACAATCTTTGGCATTTTGATTCAACTATTCTTTTTACGAAAATCATGATTTCCACTCCAGGCATTAATTGCCCTGTTAGTGTAGCCAAGTGGAATCACTTCAAACTTTTTTCTAGCTTCTACTAAAAACACATTTTCTCCAGGTTCAAGAATCCGCTCTCGTTTGTTCGCTTTTTCTTATTTTTTATATATTTTTATTTTTGTTATTCTTGTTTCACTTCTTAATTTAGTAAGAAAAGAAAAGAAAAAAATCGCCTGTTTGATTTTGCTAAGAACTATTTTTGATTCTGAAAATAATTTTCAATTTAACTTCTTGTTTAGCGTGTTTTAAGTTTGTAAGCAATTATTTGTTTGACTGGATAATTTCTACCTCCTTATGGGACATTCTTTATTCTTAAAAAGAATGGAAAAGTAATTCATTGCTACGCTCTAAGGTCAGTGGTGACTGTGGAACTCTGAAAGTGGTGGGGACAATTTAGAGGCCGAAGTTTTTCAGAGGAGGAAGTGGGGGACAAACTCAAGTAGCGTCTTTATAGTACATCACTATCGTATACACAACTTAGGAATGAGTTTAAGTATGTTACTTCACTAAAACGGATTAACTTTTCATTCATAGTAGTAGCTATTCTTGCCCTCTTTTCCACTCTCAAGCTGTTTGAAGCTTATAAATGTTGGGGAGTCCAACTATGGGACCAGCTTAAATTCTGTGAGAGGGCCTTGGCTCCTTTTTGCGCCCCGTAGAATCACCACTATCTCCGGTTAGATTAGTTTTATATCTTTCGCTGATTCAAATTCTTTTTCTATGTGCCTTGTCCGTTCAGAACATGGATGATCATGGTTTTCTATGACGTCATATTCTTTGTAACTTTTAGTAAGTTTTATCATTCTGCCTTCTCTTCCAGTCCCCAAAAAGCCATCCATTTACATAAGCTTTTTAGGTCGGTTACCTGCAGCTATCCTATGTCCCACTTGCCTTCAATATATCTTGTCAGTTTTAATTTTTTCGGGCCTTCTTTTTTCCAACGTCGCCTGTCAATTTTTTCGTTTATATTTCTGAGATTAGGTATTGTAACTATTGCACTGTTTACAATGTTCGTTTTGTTGTCCTCATCTTTATCGCTATAATCTCGACGTTTCAGCCGTTGTACACCGGTCTTCTTCAGGTTATATACGTTGGAATCTGCTGGGATCAGAGACTGAACTCACAACTCTTTGGGTCAAGTCACTAGATTATTTCAATAAACGCTTTTATCTGCAAGCCAACTATAGGGAATTAACTGAAACTGGGATATCCAGGAAAGGCATGACATGTGGAACAAGAACAATCTACCCCGGTTGGCTAATTAAAAGATTTAGTTCTAAATTCCACTATATATCACCTGAAGAAAGTCAGAGCACATGACGTCGTGAATATGACAATAAGGATGAATACAACAGTCCGAATAATATGAATAGTTTAAAAGATCTCATTTTTTATTCATATTTTAAGTCTTCATTATGATTCCATTTTCTTAAAACTTTCTTGTTACTCAAGCTAGTTCATTTTACGATCAGCATTCATCTGTAGAAACACATTTTTGTTGCATGGAGTCTCTTCATCTATGAGGAAATTTTAATTGTGTAAATTATTACGGTCATTGTAAATAGTAAATTGATGGCCACATGCTACCACAGAAGAAATACTTACTCAAATACTTAACTCAGATTAAAAGATTACGCTATGCATTTGTTTCTGTCTTTCTCACTGCGTTTCTTTCTTTCTTTTTTTCTTTTCTCCGTAATTATTTATTATTAAAAATGATTATGAGTGATCTCCTTTGAAATTATCCCACTAAATTTTATTTTTGTTAATTTTAATTTTTTTTTTATTATAACTTTAAAATAATTTTTTATTTAAATTCTTTTATTTTCATGTAATTTAAAATTATATTCTTGAAAATTAAAAAAAATAATATTCTAACATTGTAGCACTTAAATTCCACGAACACCGACTGAATTTATATTGAAATCTCTTAAACGGCCTGTTTGTAATATGCACCTGAGAATTACATGGTGCATGAAATCCGAGTCTTACTACCTTTGCAGGATAATATGCATATTTATTAATATATATATATATATATATATATATATATATATATATGTGTGTGTGTGTGTGTGTGTGTGTGTGTGTGTGTGTGTGTTTATGTGTATGTGTATGTATTTCTGTATCTATGTATTGTCATATCAATCTCTCTCTCTCTCTCTCTCTCTCTATATATATATATATATATAGAGAGAGAGAGAGAGACAAATTACACTCACATAGATATGTGTGTACGCTACCGTGTGAGAACACGCATTGGCTATATATATATATATATATATATATATGTGTGTGTGTGTGGTCAAAATATATTTTATCAGTAAAACACAAAAACAATTATCTTGGCATTAAGCATCATCACAACACAATATATATATATATCAGTTGGGTAGTTGAAATATTATGGGATCGTTTGTTCTTAAATTGGGGTTACAATACGACTGACATCGATAAATGTGATCGACAAATTACCGATGCATTCTATTCTCTGAAGATTATGAATACAGAGATGCATGCTCCAATTTTGGAAATACCACCCTAATTACAAAACAACATAATTATGTAAGCGGGAAATATTTCCAAGAATCTTGATAAATATTTTATTAATTATACACACATGTCGAATACACATTATAATAACACCAATCTTTATACAATCTAAACTTAAACAGGCTAGAATACCTTTGCATACTACCGCATCCAGTGTCGTTTAACTTGTTTCTCCCTTACATAAAGCATCTCCAACTCAGCATGCGGCAAAGACAGCAAACACATAAATTTCTACTAGACATAGGCACACATACACGCACATATACAGTTCTGCTGTCTCAAGACTTTTCTCCATCCTGAAAGAGATCGTCCATCATTCATTACCTTACAGAAGAATATATATTTCAGCCCACTCTTTTCTTTGTTTCCAATGAGATTTTCCTGTCTCTAAGTACTCTTGTTAGCTTTAGAAATACACCCTTGGCCATGCCAATGCCTGTTTGCATTTCTATGTCACACTTTCCATCCACTGTCAGAATGCCTCCCTTTGAATTTCTTTACTTGTTTTATTTTAGTTTCTCCAAAACGTAGTTAGCATATTGAGGTGAACATATGGATTCCAGTCTCAGCACCAATAAGTGCTACGGTCAGTCAGTTAGTTAAGTGCCATACGTAAAACACGCTTGGGCGATCATGTCTCGAAAGAGACATGACTGACTGGACAGAAGATTATCCCGCAGTAGGTTGCCATTGTTTCCTGCGGTAGACTGGTTGCCAGCCAAGGCTATAGAATCCAATCTCTCCTGATATTTAACCCATAACTGGAGGGAAGAAATGGATTAATACATTTTCCTAGGGTATTTGCGCTTAAGTGAATGCAATGAATTCAAGAGTAATTCGAACTCGGCTTCCCGATTTCTCGTTCCGAGCAGCTACCGTACCAACCCAGAAAACAATCAAACCATATAATCCGTTTCCATGTGTATTTATTTATATACTGCCTGTCCTATCTGTAGTGAGGAAAGTAGGTGAAACAACTTACACTAGTAAATCTATGAGTGATTACTACCCTTCTTCTTCTTCTTCTTCTTCTTCTTCTTCTTCTTCTTCTTCTATGTGCTCTGTCCCTTCAAGACGTAGGCGATTATGGCTTTCCATGTTTCTCTATCCCTTGTGGCTCTGAGCACGCCTTCTTCTGTTACACCATGCAACTCTCATTCCGTCATCTACCTGATTAGGTCCTTCAAATATATTATCCGTTGCTTTCCCCTGTCTCTTTTTCCCTCTATCTGGCCTGTTAGTATCAGGTTCTCCAAGTCCTCCTTCCTCATTGCATGTCCCAGTAACTTCAACCGTCTCTTCCTGATGCTCAGTATTAATTTCCTTAATTGTTTCCTAAATTTCTAAGACCTCATCATTGCTCACATGCTCGATCCATGATATTCACAGCATCCTTCTGTAGAACCACATTTCAGTTGCTTCAAGTTTTTCCTTCATCTTTGATGATATTGTCCAGCATTCACTGCCATATTGAAGGACGGCCAGCATGTAGCAATCCACTACTCTCTTTCTTGTTTCTGCCGAAATTGTCCTGTTTCTTAATACCTTACTTAACTTCTGGAATGCTTCTTTCGCCATGGCAATTCGCCTTCGGATATCTGTGTCACACTTTCCATCTTCTGTTATAACACTTCCCATGTATTTTATACCTGCTTGATTCTAGTATCCCTGACATTTACTTGGCATATTGGGCTGCTCTTTTTACTGATGACCATGCATTTGGTTTTCTTGCAGTTTATTTCTAGTCCTTTCTTGTTACTTTCTTCAGCTACCTTCTGTAGGAGGTCTTGTAGTTTCCTTTCTGTGTCTGCAATCAGCACTGTATCATCTGCGTATCTTAAATTGTTTAAATTGTGGCCTCCGATTACGAATCCAGGCATAACTTCTAGGGCCCTCAAAATATTCTCGCTGTACTAGTTGAAAAGATCCGGTGAAAAGACACATCCTTGTCTTACGCCACTTTCTATCTTTGTATATCTACTCAATTCATTACCTGTCCGTATGCAAGCGGTTAGCTGCCAGTAAAGATTCTTGATTACTCTCAAGTCTTTCCCAAATATGTCCAGGCTGCCGAGCATCTCCATCAGTTCTTTTTGCCGTATTTTGTCAAACACCTTCGCATAATCAATAAAGCAAAGTTATAAGTCCTTCTTCATTTGTATTACCCTTTCATAGAGCATCCTAATCATAAATATGGCATTCCTTGTTCCTGTGTCTTTAAGAAAACCACACTGTTCTTGTCCTATCTCTGGCCTGATTCTGCTTCTCGCTCTATTCATCAGGATTCGGACGATCAGTTTTGTTATATGGCTCATTAAACTGATGGTTCTGTAGAGTTCGCACTCGTCTGCTCCTGGCTTCTTAGCTAGAGCTAAGAAGATAGACTTGCTGAGGTCATCTGGTATTACCCCACTATTATAAATTTCATTTATTATTTCAGTATTTTTCTCTATACCAAATTCTTCCAGAGCTATCAGCAGCTCTATGACTATGCCGTCTGGTCCAGCTGCTTTGTTTCTATTCAATTTGGCTTCTGCAGATTCCACTTCAGACTTTAATATTTCCGGTCCGTCCTCATCTTTGCGTATTATTGGTTGCTCTCTCTTGTGGAAAAGATCTTCTTAATCGTTTTAATAAACTAATAAAAATAAAATACTAATCTACCAAAATTAGATCCCGAACAAAATTATCCGTTAATATTCCTCTACTCCTACGTTTCTTAGATTGCAGTCTTATTTTTTCAAGTTTTTCATGTGAGTCACTCAAATATTACTATCAAGTGATCGTCTTGCTTTAACTTAGGTTTGAAATAGGTTTTGTTGTCTTTGTTGTTCTATTGTTGATCTTTTCTTCAGAGAGATATTTCCATGTCACTGTTATATAAAAATATAAGAATTTTGAAATGAAATGATACAGAGCAGAAAGCAATTTACATAATAGAATAAGTTCTCTCTGTTTTCTAACTGATGGCGTTCCTAGAACTTCGTGCATATAGTTTTGAGAATTGAAGAAAAAACGGCCGCTATACGAGCAGAGACACGAAAAAGTCGTTTTGCACTATGGCATCGCTTAGCCACATGTTGCAAAATGGGTGAAAACAAAAGCCTACGTGGAATCGCTTAAATGAAAAGTTCTACCCCACCCACTGTATGCAGCAGACATTGCCTGGAGCGATTGTCACTTCTTCTGATCATGGAAGATGATCAGCTGACTGAGCAGCACTTTCATTCTGATGAAGATGCCAAAAAATGAGTCCACTCGTTTTTCCGAGGTGGAATTCAAATTCTCTCAAAAAATTGGAAAAAGTTGTGGCTAGCGATGGACATGTTTCTTATTAATTTTTGTAAATAATGCATTACTTTTCATGAAAAATCATCTAGAACTTATTAAAGGTCCTACAAATACCATGAGTAAATAATGAATCATAGATCCCATTGAACGTCTTCAAAATATAAAGAGAAATATAAAGTTGAATGAATTGAACGGTCCGTTGGACTCTATTTTAATTGTGAATATTTTATCTCTGATTTATTGAATCTCAATACATTGTTTTACTGAGAACCCTAAAAATAACGACTACAGGTCGCGGATATTAAAATCAAACAGGTACAGAAATTTACAAACGTGGAAAGTATTCTGACAGAGGATGGAATGTGCGACACTGAGATCTGAAGGCTGATAGACGTCGCGAAAAATGCATTTCAAAAGCTTAGCAGAGTATTGTGAGACAGGAAGTTTTTGTTTAAAACAAAGAAAAGAGTATTGGACAGTTATATGATACTTAGCATCAGGAAGAGACAGTTGAGGTTTCCGGAACACGTAATTAGGAAGAAGTGCTTCGAAAATCTAATACTCAGGCATGGCTGTATCTGACTACTGGGCACACCGGGCACGGGTCCGAGCCGATCTGTGCAATCATAGTGAAAATCCGGGCAAGGAAAAATGTCTTCGTCAGCAAACAAACTAAACAATTCACAAAGAAAGAAAGAAAGAAAGAAAGAAAGAAAGAAAGAAAGAAAAATCGAAGAAAACATCCGAATGAACGCAGTAAAAATCTGTTTGTTTATTTATTAATTTTGGGAGAAAAGACTGGTTATACTCAGAAAGTCCGAACCCGATTTCCTGCTTTCGTTCACGTTCTGTGCCTAATTTCCATTGGAATAGCCGAAATAATCCGTAAAATCATAGTTTCTGGAAACGGATGACACTGATGACGTCATCATATTGTCAACTAATAAATCCGGGCAATTTTCTCTGTGCCCGGTGTTTTTTTGTTTTTTTAGCGTCAGCTACGGCCCTGAAACGGATAGAGGGAAAGAGAGAAAGGAGAAAGCATTGCGAGATATACTTGATGGGCTAGAGGAAGTGGATGGAAGATTGGGTTTTGAGAAAGTTACTAACAGGAAAAGTGTTAAATGTGAAAAGGAATATGGGCAAGTAGAAGTCCGTGATCGCCTACGTCATGAAAGAACACGGTATATAAAGCAGAAGAAGAACAACTGCTGTATATTTTGACGACTCACATTAGTACTATATATATAAAGTAAGCTCGCATTACAGATGAAGATGAGGTGATTACAGTATAAACCCATGAGCTTGGTCAGACTTTTTTGATCTCTTTATATGATGGATATATTTCCCTGTTATCTGAATGTGATGCTTCCCAGGTTTGTGTTTTGCCATTATCAGTATTCCTTTTCATCTTTCAAGTTGATTAATAGAAATTAGTTCACGTGTTATATTTAATTATGAGTGAGCCGTCGAAAATGAAGGCAAAATATATTTATCGATATACCGTCTAAAACGAGAGCAACATATATATTGATGTACCAATTACTGAATATCTTACATTGAGATATAAAAAATTATCTACACTCCTTGAGCGTGATATATATATATATATATATATATATATATATATATTCACAACAATTTTATTATAATAGAGAATATATATATATATATATATATTCTTCACTATTCGACGGTATAATTACTGAAAAAATAAATAAAATAATGAAGTACTGTTAAAGAGCAAAAACACGGCAAGTGCTTTCATAACTGGTAGTAAAGTTTAATACCAGGTATTAAAGAGTATGGACTGAGCCGAAATATATATATACAAATAAATACAAAACGGTCTTTATTATAAAAGAGATGGTGATGAATCAGCTGCTACAGATGAACGTTGCCAGGTCATAATTTCCTTCTTTTTTCTTTGTTTTAATTAGTACCACACTATGCAATGCAGTAAAGCCACTAAGGCACAAAAGGGTTACTGGATGTTGAAGAATTAGGAACATAAATATTAATGATAAGCGGGAAAATTAAAGAGCAATCAGAAGGAAAGCAGCTAGCCATTGACATTGCATGTAAATTGCCCCAGATTAAAGTTGGCTGGGAAGCATAGAGCCGGAAGATCCACAAGCGAGAAGTGCGAGAATCGAAACTGCTAACATAGAATTTACTGTTACATATAAAAAGCTCAACTTCAAATTGATGACATCTCGACGCCAGTCTGGTAAGTCAGTTAAGTGCCATACATGACTTGCTTGGGCGATCATGTCTCGAAAGAGACATAACTGACTGTACAGAAGATTTTCCCGCAGTAGATTGCCATTACTTTCTGTGGTAGCCTTGTTGCCAACCAAGGCTATAGAATCCCATCTCTCCTGTTATTTAACTCATAGCTGGAAGGAAGAAACGGATTAGTAACTTTTTCAAGGGTATTTGCGCGTATGTGAATGTAATGAATTCAACTGTAATTCGAACTCGGCTCTCCAATTTCTCATTCCGAGTCGATATTCATTGCACCACAACACACAGTGTAGTACTGCGCTTAAATTTTTTTAAAAAGTTTTGGTACCATAGCGAAGAGCTCATCTGAACAATTACCATGAAAGTATTTATAGAAAAGAAACAAGGAAGCAACCTTACATTGGTGGGGAAGTGACAAGAAGCCGAGCTGCTAGATCAGAACCAATAATATCGCTAATTCTTTTTATGTATTGTTTTTGTTTGTTTAGCAGCATACCAAACTGTTATGGGTCATTTAATGCAGAAATTAATTTTCTTAGGAGCATTGGTAACTTCAATGACAAAAAATGAATTGGTGGGAGAATTTTTTATAAAAATATATTTCGGGTAATATTTTTAACTATGAAAAGGTTTTGCTTTTATTTTACTATAATTTTTAAAATGTTTTCAAACGTTTTCGCCCCAGTTTAACTATTTAAACATAGCTGGAACCCAAATAAGAGCTACCACCCCGATCAGTGTGAGCCTAGGAATAACAGAAATTACGATGTGATTCCTCGCTATTTAAAACCATCTGATTAGAGGCCTTGCTGCCGGATGTAGTTTATCGTCATGCTCAGGATGGCTTTTACAGTACTGTCTGTAGTAGTAGTTGTAGCAGAAGTACCCATGAAAATTTCAGTTTTCCTATTTAAATTTTTTGATGAATCAAAATTCTTAAGTTAATGATTGATTAATCCCCTTGTTTAATTTCAGACTATCGAATACACCAGTTAATTCCGCTATTATATCGGTACATATTTCAACTTTAACAAAATATTGTAATGTTAATCGTAACAATGAATGCAGGTTATTTTTTTAAATAAGTGAGAGTGTACAAATTAAAATGCTTAAAATTGTTTTCAGTTCATGGATGCAGACGTTAAAATAATGAGAATGTTACCGCGTTCTTTCTTTCTTTCTTTTTTTCTTTCCTTCTTTATTTCTCATTATTTTGTTTGCTTTCTTTATTTCACTGAAACAAAACTGCTTCTCTAATATATTTCTCCCCCCTTCCATTTCCACGCAATCAAATCGATGCTGTTATTTATCTAGAATGGCGTAAATTACGTGCTAACTTAGTAAAGGACTTTTTTTTAATCATATCACCCCAAGCAAGGCGAAAACGCCACTGATGCGCAGGGGGCTGCGTAAGAGTGAAAAGTTTGGAAAAGAGAAAAACCGGAAACTACATCCTAAACAGAAAACAAGGGATGAGCCTCTTCACCTGTTATCAAACAAATGTATAATCTGAAAATGTTACCTGAGTAAATCATATTATTACAATCTGATTTAAAATTATAGCTTATGCTAATAGGTTTTGAGAATATAATTAGCTGATGGGATGTCTCTACTTCGCATATAAATACAAGGTGAAGTTTTAACCATTTTTTGTTAAGAAAAAAAAGGCCTGATGTATATTGCAAAATACATGACTCTGTATGACGAGATTCCCTTCCGAAGTATTTTATGTTTGTTCATGATTTTGAAAACTGAATCGAGCCGAAAAATTTTAATTAGCCCTTATTAGGGCAAGAGACAAAAACCAAACTGATTTTGAATTGTGTAAAAGAAGACAAATTTTGAACATAACTGGTATATAAATGGACACAACATTTGATAAATAAGTAGAAATCTCTTTAAAATAATTAATGTAAATACTTTCGCCTAGATTAGCCTATGAGACACATTAAATTCGTATATATGACACAGGACGATTTTTCAGCTTTGTTTTGAAAGAAATTACGCGTTTTATCAGTCGCCTGACTGCCATACGTAATACATGATCATGTCTTTTTCGCAACATGACTGTCAAGGCAGAATATTTTCCCGCAATAAGTTGCCAATACTTTCTGCGGTAGACCCAATCTGCCCTGCTATTCAACTCATAGTTGGTGGGAGGAGAAATGTATTTGTACCTTTTCCAAGTATAAGTGAATGACACAAATTTACATTGAATTCGAACCTGGCTCTCTGATTTCTTATTCCGGGCGTTTTATAGGCCGTTAAATAAGGTTTTGTGTTTTATTTCTTTGTAAGCATACATCATTCAAATTGCATAATCGGGCTTAAATTTAGCAGTGTTGAAATACACATTGTTCATTTAACTCAGTAATTTCGTTCATAAATTGAAAACTGGTCATTATTTACTTCATAAAAAAATCAGACTTCCTGTACATATGAGTATATGTATAGTATGTAACTACAAACAAATTCGAGATAACTCAAATTTCCCCTGCGAATGTTGGCAATACACTTATGAACATTAATACGAGCGTAATTGTTTGCGAAAACACCGTTTGTCAAATCTCTTTTCTTCACTTCACATCGCGTTTTGAATATTTAAATAAATGACACTGTAACACTTTCTACTTATGTTTCTTAAGATAACCAGATTATTCAATAGGTACGATTCCAATCTTGCCTTTGCAACGATTAACACCATCTTCATAACAACATAAGTTAGCGATTGATGCCAAGGAAGGAGAATTTATAATGAAAGAATCCCTTTAAAACATGAATCATGAATACAGCTTAGGTTTCATTCTATAGAGCAGTTAGACTGAGAAAAAAGAAAGCATAATGTAACGTTTGAATATATTTGAGTCTTAAGTGAAAATTGTTTCGCGCTATTCAGTGGGGAGAACTTCACAGGCGTAAAATAGGCGATAACGATCTTTCATTTTTCTTCGATGTGCCGACAGTTTACACAAGTTCGTTGCGTAGATTATGTGTTGTTTTCAACTGTTCTGTTTTCCTTTTGCTTTCAATATATCTTCTGGGTTTCAAAATTTCTAAGCCCTATATATTCATTATGCTAGAAAGCCTATTTATGAACCCCTAATTCTAAGCAGAATAGTCGTAGAGCGAGACTTTGGTCCTAAAGTTAACGGATGGACGAATCATAGGTAGATAAGCTATACAATATGAAAATAAACTCATCATTTTTATGAATAGTTTGCAAGGTAAATCCTATTGTTTATAATATTCAGGGTAATATTGGTCGTTTCCTTACAAGGAAACATTTGGCATTCATTGTCCGAGCCGAAGTGTCACTTACCTATTAAATTTCTAAAATCATTCTAATATTTTCATTTGTTTTTTCAAGAAAATAGGTTACTATTGTTGGAACTCTTCAAATTTTATGGCTTCTGTTATTTTGTGCAATTCTTCGTGGTTCCATGACGCCATTACTCGAGTTTTGAAGAAAATGATTCTCGCTAAGACTTAGATGCTTTTTTCGCGGGAAGACATTTCTAAACATTGATTCTGATGGAGCTGTTGTATTAATGCTGACAGTTTAGATAAAGCCATTTCTAAATCAATCAACTAATTAATTTAATAATGGGACACACGTCCCAGATTTTGTTCATAGGCATCTAAAAAGATACAATTGTTGAGGTTCGATGATTATTGGATACCTAATTTTGATATATTTCGAATTATACATTCCTGGCGATTTAAAAAAAATAGTGGCCAAAAAGATACGTATACTTAGAATCGTTAAGAGACAGTTGAAATTTTTAGTATAAAGAATGAAAAGAATATAGGATTAGAAAATTGAGAACACGTAGGATATATATAACGCAAGATGGACAGAGAGAAACTTCAAATAACCTATCAAGCAAGTGTTTGCAAATGGAGAGCAGAACATGAACAGAAATTAATTTTATACAAAGAAACATCACTAAGAACTATAAAGAAGAAAAGTTTTGTCTAAACAACACGGAACGTAAGAAAGAAAATAACAAAATTGAGTCTTTGATATGGAGTCTAATTCTACTTAGGTTTTTGTGATATCCTGTTGAATCCATTGTATTCACTTTCGCGCAAATACCCTTGGGAAAGGTAATAATCCGTCTCTTCCTTCCAGTTATGGGTTAAATAGCAGGACAGACTGGGTTCTATAGCCTTGGTAGGCAACCAGTCTACCGCAGAAAGCAATGGCAACCTACTGCGGAATAATGTTCTGCCCAGTCAGTCATGTCTCTTTCGAGACATGATCGCCCAAGCGTGTATCACGTATGGTACTTAACTGACTGATATCCAAGCAGACAAATTTTAGCTAAGCAAATATCCTTTGAAAATATTTTAATTCTATACTCTAATGTGAATACAGATGAAAATGTTGACACAAATGCTTTTTTAAACTTACCATGTTTGAATGGTAAAAAGTTATTTCATCATCACCAAAACTATCTCTGGACTTAACATCGGTTTCCAGACGCAGGTATTCTGAGATATTCGCATATGGAAGTAATGACATCTGCAAATCTGTCCTCAGTAATGACGGAAAACTACAGCCGGTAGCAATGGGGAGGTTTTGAGGAGCGTGGAATCACCTCCTAATTGCTGTTTTTTCCAGGTCTACCTCGCCCTGTCGACTGAAGCTTCAGAATACGCCGGCTACATATCTGCAGAGGTATTTCCCCTACACAATCAAAAGTCTTGGGTATGACTAACAACTGCATCCAGCAGCAAGGTCATTGATCGGGAGATTGGAGGTTTTGAGGAGTGTGGAATCACCTCTTAATTGCTGTTGTTTCCAGGTCTACCTCGCCCTGTCAGCTGAGGCTTCAGAATACGTAGACAACATATTTGTAGAGGCATATCCCCTACCCAATGCGAGTCTTGGGTATGAATATCAAATGCACCCGGCAGCAAGATCTCTGATCGGGAAATTATAGGTTTTGAGGAGCGTGGAATCACCTTTCAATTGCTGTTATTCTCAGGTACACCCTGATTCAGGATAGTAGAACCTGTTATGTCCCCAACTATAAGCATATAGTTAACCTGCACAACAGGAGTGAAAATATTATGCTATTTTGAAAATATATTTTCACTGTAAAAAAAAAATCAATACATTTTCATAGTAAAATCAAATAAAAGCGACACCTTTTTGTAAAAAATCTTAAAAAATTAAATCTACCATCAATATATTATTAAAAATGTAAAAAATACCAGAAATATAATTAGAAACAAACTACCAGTAATACATTTTCGTAAAAAAATTACTAATGCTCACAAGAAAATAACATTTTGGCATTAAATGAGCCTTAAGTTGAGATGCTGCTAAACAGACCAAATACTGGAAATGAAGAGTAGAGCATAAAAAGTGATGGATTTTATAAAGACAAAAATTGCTAAGAAATACAAAGTATAAGCCGCTGCTGGAAACCAGGTTCTCCCAGTTCTGAACGCATGCAGCTCATAAGAAACCAAAAAAAAAATCGAATATCTTTAATACAGAGTTTGATATTACTTATATTGTTAAATTGCTGTGATCCCCGAGCAGACAAATCTTAGCTACGTAAATATTCCCTCGAAAAATAAAATTCTACTCTCTAATGTGCATGTTGATGCAAAAATAAATACAAATGTCTTTTTAAACCTACCCATGTTTTCATGGTAAAGAAGTATTTCATCATCATCAAAACTATCGCTGGACTTAACATCGGCTCCGGGTGCAGGTATTCTGTAATATTCAATAATCCAAGTAATGACCAAGCCGAAAGTCGATTATCTTGAGTAATCTAACTTAAAACTTATTTCCCACGTATTACAGCGCTATATCTGTATTGCAATCTGTCCTTGTGTAAGCTGATTTGTATAAAATAATCTCTATAATAGAGCACATGGGAAGAAAGCCCTCTTTAATGCGAATATCTTGAGTTTAGAAAGGTCTGCTTATACATGATGCTAAAATGAAGAGAGGGTTCTCATTCTAAAGCCCATCAAGGATTTGCGTTGATGTGTGCAAAGATTCCAATTCTGTTTGTAAATAATTGCTTTGTGTGCTTTGGGTCGGACGAACATGTTCTGTTTAAACTGCAACAGCAATCGTTGGTTTCTCTCTGTAATTGTGTTATCAACTTTCTGCTTCCTCAATCAGTACTTTTTTCAAAGATAGAACCTTTATGATCAAAGGAGGAGGTTAATGTGTTATCATACCATACGTGTAAAAGGATGCCTAACACATCATATAACTTATTTCCTTAGAACCTTGATGGTCACCGCTCTCCATAACTTCACATCCTTTGTAGCTCGAAACAATATTTGTACGTTTACCATTGCTCTCAGTTACGGCTCTGGCATGAATCCGCAGAAGTTATGCAGGTAACTTATTGCGTTCTCTTATATTCAGTATTTCCTGTGGGAACCAATTTTGCCAACCCATCTTTCCTCATTTCATGTTCTAATTAAACTGACTATTTCTTATTCTAAAAAGGATTTGCGATGTAATTGGTTCTTACCTGACATCTCGACTTCAGTCTCTTTCTCATCACCGTAACGTTGTTTCCATCTGACTTTTCTACAAATATTTTCATGGCAGTGCCATAACAAGCCGTTTTTCTCTGGTGCACCTTCCATATAAATGTCAGCGTGCTACCAGATCGGCATCAAGGTCCCATCCTTTTACCGTTGAAATAGTTAAATGTAACCACCACTTGAACACCAAAAGTTTCTTTTCTCGCATTTCCCGCCTGTGGAACTCCTTTCTGTTTACTCATTTTCCTGATAGCTACAATCTCCAAAACATTTAATCTAATGTCAAAGCCATCTTCTATCCTTGGAAATCCTATTCATCTTTTATAAATACCCACTGTACCGAGTCTTTTTTCTCATTGTAACCCGCTAGAGATACACTAGTTGGCGGTCCCACCATGCTTGTGGTGAACTGATTTTTAAAACAATTGTCCGATTTGTTCCTATTTTCCTTGAAACGTCTTTCGGGTTTCTAAGAAACGTTCTGTAGAATCGCACTTTACTTGCCTCAGATATACTCTTCAACGATGAGGAAACTGTCTAACAATTCACTCTCATATAGGCGGGCTGATATTGTAAAGCACTGATTTCTTACTAAAGAACATTCTTGATAGTCCCACGTTACAACTACCTACGCAGATCTTGCTAATTCATGTGAAGAATTAATATAGTAAAGTTGAAAAGTTAAGACTGATAAGATCAACATCAGTTACCATAATTCACACATAGCACTAAAGAAAAATAATAGTGTTAACGGCTGCTTTTTGAAAGAATTTAAAGCTTATTGACTAATGATCGAACATCTCAAATAAAAAATTTGAAATAATTATATATATATACATATATATATATATATATATATATATATATATAGAGAGAGAGAGAGAGAGAGAGAGAGGATTGAATGACAGTTCTAATAAATTAGTCATCGATGTATGCAAAAAGATTTATAATTTAGAGCAACTGACAATCGCATCTCAGAGTAGTACCACCACTGAGAAAAAAGAAACGTATATATATATATATATATATATATATATATATATAACGAGTTATTGGGCAGCATTACATAAAACCTGTATGCAGTTGTATTAAAAAATACTAAATACATATAAATCAATAAGTCCCGGGTCTGGCATATAAAAGGCATCACTAATAAAAATCCCTATAATCTTTATGAAGGACTAACTTTCAAATGGCACGTGACAGAATTTGGGCCCAATCGGATTATTAGTTTACAAATTACAGCTATTTAAGTGAAGCTACTGTTGCAAATTTTCAAAACAATGGAAACCTCTGAATTTCGTTTGTTGATAAAGCATTGCTTTCTGATGGTAAAAAATACTGTCCAAACAAAGCAATGGTTTGATAAGTGTTATTCAAACTCTGCTTAACACCGGTTAAGAGGTCGTACAAACACAAATGATGCTTAACTCTCAGGTCATAAAAAATCGTCAGTTGTTCTGAAATACACATAAAAAACTTTCTTGTTCGACATAGCATAGAAGTTGAACATATCAATGAGAAAGCTGTGTTCAAAGCGGATGCCGCGTTTACTCACAGTCGATCAAAAACAACAACGCGTCAACGATACAGAGCGTCGTTTGCAACTGTTTCAACTCAACAAGAAGGAGTTAATATGCAACAAATGATGGAATATGGATCTACCACTTCTCTCCGGACTCAAATAGACAGTCAGCCGAGCGAACAGCAGCAGGTGAAAACCATCCAAAGCGACCAAAGACGCAAACATCAGCAGACAAGGTTTTGGCTCTGTATTTTGGAATGAGCAAGGTATTTTGTCCATAGCGAACATTATATGGCATTATTGGTGCATTTGAAGGAAGAAATTGCCAAAAACTGAAAAAGAAAAAAGTGATCTTTCGCCAAGACAACGTACCGTGTCACAAGTCGATCGCAACGATAGCAAAAGAACATGAATTGCACTTTGAATTTCTTCCGCATCAACCCTATTCTCCAGATTAGGCCCCCGGCGACTACTGGTTGTTCGCAGACCTTAAAATAATGCTCCAGGGAAAAAGATTTGGCACCAATGAAAAAGTTATATCGGAAACTGAGATGTATTTTTAGGCCAAAGACAAATTGCTCATCGAATTGTTAGAGAATCGGTATATCAACCTAGAAAGCGACCATGTTGATGAGCAAGTCAAAATTTAACTAAACATTGTTTTATTATTTAGGCCCAGGACTTTTTGAGTGATGCGTTAAATATTTTCAATTGGAAGTCACTCGATTATGCAACCATGATTTCAACCTTTCGGTATCTTCGATAAATGTTACTAAATGAAAAATCTAAAGTAATATTCGGTTTTAAACATATCAGAAAATATATTTTAAGATTCATTCACCGGATGAATGTGTTTACAATTCTAGAAAAACTTCTTGTTTATTTTGAAATTTCCGTTATTTGAAACTATTAGGTGTGCGTTTTGAATATCTCTGTTTTGCGTCTGAAAGACATAAACAACATTTTAAAGAATCAGTTGATATAAAACGTCTGTAAAGTTGAAAGCGCGGTTGCGTTATCGACCGACGTTCAAATAAAAGTATATATATATATATATATGTGTGTGTGTGTGTGTGTGTGTGTGTGTGTTACGGAAAATCTCGAAAATTAACGAAATGACTTAAACAACCGTCATATTTAATTAATTTGTTTGTTTGAGCATTATTTTTTATCGATACTCGTATTTGGATTCATATTCTATTTTTAATCAAACAGTATATTTATTTTTAACGGGGTGATTATTTACGATAAATTTTATGACGAAAATGCATGTCATTCGGCAGGATTCGAACATGCGACCCCTATCAACATAGAGGAAGCCACCAATTGATCTGGTTCGTCTTAGACCGCTCGACCACGAATTATTCAAATTGTCAAGTTTTGGTATGTTGGTAAAGGTCGCAGGTTCGAATCCTGCCGAATGACACATTTTCGTAACAAAATTAATCGTAAATAATCAAGCCGGTAGAAAAAAATATATTATACTATTGTTTGATAAAAAACAGAATATCTACTCAAATAAGAGTAACAATAAAAAATAATGTTCAAACAAATATATATATATATATATATATATATATATATATATATATATCAGTATCATGTGCAAGTCCCAGGGCCATTTGAGGTAAAGGGTTACATTAAGCGACATTTTATACTGGTAGGTAAGTAAGATAACGGTTTAGAGAGTAAGACTGTATTTATCGGGGGAACAACCTCTTCCGCAAAGCTATCATTCCTGAGAAAAAGCTGTTCGAGTGTAACTACCTTCTCACTGATTGAATACATAGAAGGTTTGCTACACTGTAATTGACATGGCCGGGTTAAATAATCTCGTCCAACCACATTCTACTGAAGTAGCGATAGGACTGCAATAGGCTCGCTTCATCCCGTGTAAGAAAACTTTACGATGGAACTCAACCACAAGGAGAATAGTATGAGATCAGGTAGTTACTGAAGCAATGTAGGGATCCGACCATTTTTTCCTACTTCTTAAGCGATGTATCGTATATACGAGTTCCATTTTAGGTCAGGTGTGATTTTGTAGCCCATTAGTCGCTTAAGACGGTGCATCCTCTATGGGACATCCGTTCATCTTGACTTCATACTTCGATCGGCTGTGATGAAATGTAACTAGTTTAATTTCCGTGGCATAGAATGTAACTAGTCAAGTTCTTTCACACAGGAAAGTTAGTGCTAGAAATTTAGTGCGAAAGAGAGATCAGCTGTTAATCCCAGATCGTTAGGAATTTTAGAGCTATGTCTGGCATCGATGTTTCCAAATGATTTCAGTATATTCTTAGGCAGATCATTTATATCAATCAAGAGGAGGGTTAGTCCGATAAGTAAACCCGGGGGAAGCCTACATTGACGGCCAGAACCTCAGAGAACCGATCTTTATTAACTGCCATCAGGGATCTACCTGTTTGGAAGAATTTTATTACTGAGAAAAACCTTCCAGTTATCACAAACCTGGATAGTTTGTGTAGAACCCATTGTTCCACAATTTGCCAAAGGCCTTCGTGATAACAAATGCTATGGCCCTGAAGTAGTATTTGTTGTCAAGAGCCTCAATAATATTGTTTAAGGTTACTTAGTTGAGTGAGTGAGTGAGTGAGAGAGAGAGAGAGAGAGAGAAAGAAATTGAGAGATATTATTACATGCATTTCAAAATTTTATTTTTAGATACCATATTTTCTTAAATAATATAAATTGCGTCAACCGAATATGATAGAATTATTAAGGGGATGTAGGAAATACAGTAGGATAAAAAATCTATTGATTCGTTAGAAATATACACACCTAAATATGCATGCACCTCAATACACTTACAGATAGATAGATAGATAGATAGATAGATAGATAGATAGATAGATAGATAGATAGATTACAACAAACTTGAATATCATGTGTGTGGTGTACTTGAACGAGAGTCCAAAAATTTTCTTGTAATACCAAAAACAAATTGAAGCTAAGAAGTATGGCAGCAATCATCAACTTAAACATAGACACTGCCCGGAAGAGATTCAGGAGATTCCGAAATCGTAAAAGGGCCGTAAAATCGTTGCTCACCCGTTCTGTTCATGATATTCCCAGAATCATCCATATAATCTAACTGATATTACATAACAATTCAGAACACTTTCCTTTGTTTCTAAATAATTTTTTTGTTTCATAATTCTTTGCTTCACTTTTTGAAGATACAGGCTGTGGAAAAAATAATGGACAAACCTAGTACCATAATTTAGAAAATTTAATTAAAAAAGCTGTCAAAAGCTTGTCGATTTTTATGTTTATTGATGTAATATTGGTAATACTTGATATACATTTTTTTTTTTGGTTGGGGGCTAAAACTGTTGGAGGTTTGGGTTTTTTTTTTACAGATATTATTTAAATAACTTTATTAAAATCAACATTTTAAGAATTTTAAGTGATTAACTTTATTCTCTGGTTCAGGAACTGTTTCCGGAAGAAAATTCCATCTTTCAGGATGATAATGCACCCATTCATACTGCTTGTAGTTGAATGGCACTAGGAACATTCTAACATAAGTAGAACAACTTATCTGGCCACCACTGTCCCCAGGTTTTAATATCATTGAACATTTAATCTTCATTTAAAAATAAAACAAGTGAGAATTCGATATCCTCTACCATTATCATTGAAAGAATCAGTGACTGTTTTAGCTGAAGAATAGATCAATTTTCATCTGGAAACAATTCAAACTTTGTAGGAGTCGATCTCACGCAGAATTCAAGCTGTATTTACTGTCGAAGACGGTCCTATTTCATATTGAAATAAATTTGCTTTACATTTCAAGATGTTTCTAGTTAAACAATCTGCAATGTGGTCGATCCTTATATGGTGGCCTGACTCCAGTCTCTCTCTCTCTCTCTCCCTCTCTCCCTCTCCCCGACGAGATGTGGCTTCCCTCTGTCTCTTCTACAAATACTTTCACGGATTCTGCTCCGACAAGATTAGCTACTTGGTGACCCCTAAGCGAATTTACTCGGGCTGCTAGTCTGGCAACAGGTCTCATTCTTTTACCGTGAAAACAATCACGTGTAACCACAACTTCTACTCCTCAGTTTCTTTTCTCGGTCTTCCTGTCTGTGGAACTCCCTTCCGTATTAATGTTTCCCTGATAGCTACAATCTCCAAATGTTTAAATGTAACGTCAACTGTCATTACTTATCTCATCGACCCCCATCCTTCTTAATCTACGCTTTCCTCTCTCTATTATGTGATGTCTGCCCGTCTATAAAAAAGCGAGTGCCTGTCAGTCTCTTCAAAGATATAGTAGAGACTCGATGCAACAGAAATGTGGTTCCATAGAAGGATACTGGGCGTACCATGGACTGAACATCTAAGCAACAACAACGTTTTGGATAGAAAGCAAACGAAAGAAAACTTAACATCAGGAAGAGTTTGTTGAATTTTCTGAGAAACGTAAAGAGGAATGAAGGCTTGAAGAATCAAATATTCCTGGGACGGTTAGGGAGAAAGATAAACAGGGGAAAGCAATGCGAGACAATCTTGATAAGCTTCAGCAAGTTGAAGTTGGAGTAGAGTTTGGGAGAGATACTAAGAGAAAAAGTGTTAAGAGCAACAAGGGATCATAGGGGTAAATGGAAGTCCACGATCGCCTACAATCGCCTCATGAAAAGACACAACATATAAAGAAGAAGATATGTTGTGGGCTATTCTAATATATTTCCTAATCATTTATATTGAGGAAATGTTAATAAAGTAACTCGTGTCTGTCTTAGCGACATCAGATTATAGCCTGATTTTTTTTAACTGCTTCTCTAAAGAAATTAGAAAATTCGTTTTAAGTTATGATATTCTTTTGAAGACTAATTTTTTAAAAGAGCAAATGTAAAAAAATGTTTCTTAATAAAATGAAAATAACACTAAAAAATCAATTATTGGACGATATTTATTAATATAAACTGTTTGTCTAAAACGAGAATACAAATAAAACAGCATTTATTATTAAAGTTGAACACGTCTAGAGACGATATAAATGCAGTGCAATTTTTCGGCAAATAAATGAGATTAATTTAAGAAGGAAAATATAATTAAATTGCGCGCAACAAAATTTATTAAATGCTGTAACGATCTGCTTTTTGATAAATGAGCACATTCTATTTCGAATCATCGCTTGCTAATACATTATGAATTGACATAACAAGATAATTTTATAATCATATTTAGAACTAAGATAAACAATTAACAATAATTCTTATAAAAAATGTGAGCGACCTTCTTGAACTGAACTTTGAGCTTTCATATAATTCATTAATACAGGCTACGAACATTTTCCACGCATTTTGTAAAGTAACTACTATATATATATATATATATATATATATATATATATAGGTGTGAGAAGTCATGAGCGTTTTGTTTAAAGTGTAGATTTATTGTTATTATTATTATTAATATTATTTATCTTATGTATAATACAAGTGTCCATAATCATATTTATGTCTTTACAAGTGTTCAGAGTTTAAAATTAACTCTCTTCAAACGACTAAATTTCTGACTTTACACATAGAAATCCGTTTCACTTTAATAATAATCATAAATCTATTCTTTAAACAAAACATTCACAAATTCTCACGTTTTCACCTATACCTGTTTCTCTCGTTGTAACAACGCCTATTTCTGTTTTCAATCAATATATATATATATATATATATATATGTGTGTGTGTGTGTGTGTGTGTGTGTGTGTGTGTGTGTTTACACATTTCTTTGAAAATGTCAGGCAAGGTGTGATGGTTAATTTTTTAAATGTAATTTTTCATGTGATCATATCATTTCTTTCTTTTGAGGAGATAAATTATATAAAAATCCCTACTGACATATACCAATTATCTAAGTTCCTAAATGATACTATCACCCCATACCTACCTACTAATTACAGTAATAAGTTAACCCACGAATTCCTTCAAATTCTTAGATCTACAACCCATACCCAAGGCATCCTCGCATCTCTTGACGTAGAAAACTTATTCACTAACGTCCCTGTTGATGAAAACATTGACATAATCATTAACGCTGTATATAAACATACTTCAACACGACTACCAGCTATCAATCCCCACACTCTAAAAAAACGTTTCGCTTGTACTAGCCAGGCTCCATTTTACGACCACGAAAGCCACATTTACACCCAAAATAATGGCGTAAGTATGGGAAATCCTCTTGATCTTTGCTTTGCTAAATTTCATATGTTCCACGTAAAAAAAAAAAAACGTTAAAAATAAAATTAGCAAATCCAAAATATACGTCCGCGATGTAGATGATACTTTCCTTCTTGCTCAGAACAAAAATGAAATCTACTATCTGCATTCGAAAAAAATCCGTCCTCAATTTCACATATGAGCTAAGCCAAAAAAATAAATAAATAAACTCCCGTTCTTAGATGTCCTCGTGGAGTATCGTAATAATTATTTCATTACTCTATAAAAAATCCACCAGTAAAAATTACTATCACCTTAATTTCATTAGTCAATGTCCTCATAGATATAAAATTGGTGTCATTAAAAATTTCTTCGCGAGAGACAACAAGATTTTATCCTATCGATCAGTATTCGTTAAAGGACTACATAGCGCCAAACAATCACTCGTCAACAATGGATTTTCAAGATATTTGGTTAACTTAAAATATTCATAATAATTATAAACAGGACGAATCTTCACTCCGAAACATCATTCGACAATACGCAACGCCCGTCGTCGTAAACAAAAAAATTAAATTAAATTATTTATTTATAACACTAAAGTAGGTACCACCACTAAATCACTTAAAAACAGTATAATATGAATAAAAAGGGCCACAAACTTAAGAAAAACGATTTTTTTCCATTAAAATATTTATATTATTATTAAGAGGATTGAAAAATGTATTTTTTAATTATAAAAAATAAAATTAATCTTTTCTAACACGTTCAAAATTTTTTGAAAAAATCTTATTTTGATTTTAGTTAGCAGGTAACTAAATCGTTACGAGAGTTTACGATGGAAAACTTAATTTTTTTGTTTTTTTGTTTTTTTTTAATCATATCACCCCAAGCAAGGCGGTAACGCCACTGATGCGCAGGGGGCTACGTAAGGGTAAAAAGAATGGAAAAGAGAAAGCCGGAAACCACATCCTAAACAGGAAACAAGGGATGAGCCTCTTCACCTGTTCAATAGATGTGGGTGGAGTGTGAACCGGGCGATAGTTTAGTCTATCTACAATATTACTTAACTCAATTATTTCCGATGACAAACACATTAATTTGACATTTTTTTGCAAAAGTCAAATAATTGTTGGATTTTAATGAAACTTTCAGAACATTTTCACAATTTTTTTTTTTGAAAATTATATTTAAAAACTTTTGGTAAAAATATGTATTTACATCTGTTATTCCACCTCCACGTAAATTCATGAAATTTTAAGTGAATAATTTTGCGAAAATTTCTTTTATTAGTTTAAAAGAGAATTCATTGGGGAATCTAAATAATATAAAATTTTTTTGAAAAATTTTGCTTTTATTTCTGAAAATCTGCTCCCCATAATAAAATAAAACTATAACTATGACATTATTTCATTTGAAAAACTTTTAATTGCGAGAATAAATAATATAAATTAAGTACGAAGAAGAAAAACTTTTCGATTAATAATGAAATTTTAAAAGAATTGTTTTTCTTTTTTTTAATTCGTAATAATTTATATACTTTCAAAATTATTTTAAGAATAATTCAAAGATTTGTTGGGGTTTGTTTAAAAACTTATTAAGCGAACATTATCTTTACTAATCGAAAATTTAAATAGTTTAATAAAAATCGTCGTGTTTTCCTATTTTTAAAATAATGTTAAATTTGTTTTTTGTGCATTTGAAGTTTTTTGGTATGGTCAAATAAAGCTGACTTCAATGACTCTGCTCAGTTAAGTGACAAACTTCGCTACATTAACCCTATCAGCGCTTTTATGTCTCTCTCTCGATATTTACGACAATAACCTGTTTTCCATATTATCTCTTTATCAGTAAAAAAACACTAAAAAAAAACAATAATCTTGGCACTGAGCATTATTACAACCCAACTATATATATATATATATATATATATATATATATATTAGCATATTCTTCGTGCAACATTATCAAATCAGGGTTATTTTTGGCATAGTTTGATTTTCAGTCTTATACTAATATTTCATTAAATTACATAGATCTTTTCTAACACTACATATAGATTTTAAAAAAATGTCATTAGAAAAATTGCTTGTCTAATTTCAAACAACTTTTCGTGATGAGATTTAACAATTTATTTTGCAAACGACTCCAAGTCACCATAAACTGACTTTGTCATTAAACTCTCGCACGCACGCACGCATACAGAGAGAGAGAGAGAGAGAGAGAGAGAGAGAGAGAGAGAGGGGGGGGGACAATGAATAAACAGAAAAAGTCAGAAATATTTCGTTTTGTATCTCAGCACGGAACAAGTGTAAAAAAGTACTGAACGAAGCCAAGAGGGCGTTTGCTACCAGAATTAGGCAACGCATAGCATCCTCTAAGTTTGGCTCCAAAGATTACTGGCGTCTCTGCAAAAGCGTGCTCAGCAGGAACAAGACTTCAATACCCCCACTAATCAATGAATTTGAAGTTCTCACCTCCACAGCCGACAAGGCTGAATGTTTTGCCCGTAAATTCTCAACCAATTCGACACTGGACTCGTTAGGAATACCTACACCAGACTTCCCACCCAGAACTAAGGCTCAACTAAATAACGTCCACATTTCACTCTCGCTGGTCGCCAAGATAATTGCGCAACTTGACCCACACAAAGCGAGCGGCGGTGACGGAATCCCAGTCATAGTACTGAAGAAATGTGCCCCATAACTCTCCTCTGTCCTCTCTAAACTCTATAACCTCTGCCTATCTGCTTCCTGCTTTCCTGCCTGTTGGAAGTCCTCCTGCGTAGTACCTATATTTAAGAATTCTGGCGAACCCTCAGACCCCGCCAATTACCGTCCTATTAGTCTCCTTCCAATCTTTGGCAAAGTTTTCGAAGCCATTATCAACGCCGAGGTGATTCAGCACCTTATGACCAACGGGCTTCTCTCTGACAAACAGTATGGGTTTCGCTTCACCAGGTCTACTGCTGATATGCTAACGACCATTACCGAGTACATATACCAGGCACTCGACAAGAATGGTGAAGCACGAACCGTTGCCTTGGATATCTCCAAAGCATTCGACAGGGTCTGGCATGCTGGCCTCTTGTGCAAACTGCGGAGCTATGGGATAACTGGACATCTGTTTGACCTCATCCAGTCCTTCCTCTCTAACCGCACATTAAAGGTGGTATTAAATGGGCATGCCTCCCAAAACTACCAGACGAACGCGGGCGTCCCTCAAGGTTCTATCCTAGGTCCCACGCTATTTCTGATCTACATTAATGATCTCCCCGACACCATTAGATCCCAAGTTGGCATGTATGCCGACGACACAACAATCTACTCCCGCATCGATCAGAAACCAGTTCTGGACTACAAAGTGAACCTCGCTGCCGCACTTGAAAGGGACCTCCAATCCGTAGTGACCTGGGGTAGGAAATGGTTGGTAAATTTCACCATAGACAATCGCATCTATCTCCCATTAGCATGGGACAGGCTAGCCTCCCAGAGAGTAAAATACTACGCCTCCTTGGCCTTACAATGGAATGACTATTTTGAATCCATTGCCAAATATGCTGCTATGAAAGTCGGCTCCCTGTGCAGGGCCCGGAAATTTTTCCCACCTGAAACTATTCTGCACATATACAAATCTACCATCCGCCCGTGTATTGAATATTGCTGCCATATCTGGTCGGGTGCCCCTGCTGCTCTCCTTGGGCTTCTTGACAAAATACAAAGGAGGATCTGTAACGTGGTTGATACTGACTTGGCAGACCGGCTGCAGCCGCTCTCACACCGGCGTGATGTAGCTTCCCTGTGCCTCTTCTACAAGTACTTTCATGGCTTCTGCTCCAATGAGCTTAGATCACTGGTGCCGCCTAAGCACGAATTTACACGAGATACTAGATTAGCAACTAGGTCCCACCCTTTTACAGTTAAACAAATAAGATGTAACCGTAAATTCTACTCCAACATCTTCTTTTCTCGCGCTTCCCGCCTGTGGAACTCCCTTCCACAAATCTGCTTTCCCGACAGTTACAATCTCCAGGTGTTTAAATGTAGGGTCAATAGACACCTCCTATCACACTAACTCCCAACTATTCTCACAACACTCTCATCTACCCAACCCTCATTCTCGGTATCCTCACCCGCCTATCACCCACCCTCTGTTATTTCCTATATTTAATCAGCCTTTCTCCACTCTACGTAGCCCCCTGCACAGTAGTGGCAGTGACATGCCTTATGCCTTGCTCGGGGTGAAACGTTTATAAAAAAAAAAAATCTGCTTTTATATCGATGAAATAAATAAAAATTTTGTTATTCGGTCACGTTTGTTTGTTTGTTTGTCTGTCTGTCTGTCTGTGGTCAAGATATCTTAAGATTTGCTGGATGGATTCGGGTAAAAATTTCAGTGATGATTAGCATCATTACTGGCACGAACTCATTAGATTTTGAGGTACGATCCGATATGGGATAAAAGTTTCTGAGTTATCTTTCTGGTTTTATTAATAAAATTTCATTTTTCCTTTCAAATGCCAAATACAAATTACCCCTCTAAATCATTTTAAATACTGAATTACCCCACCCCTGTTTTATTTTAATTGTGCTTTTAATTTTGAGAGTGGTCGAGTTAATTTTTCTATTTTCACTCTTGAGAGCAATCAAGTTCATAGCAGTTATTCTTCCACATTTTAATAATCATCTCCTGCTAATGGCTAAAATGATGTCGGTATTGTCTTGGCTGAGATTTGCTATATTTGACTGCTCTTTCTACTTAGTATTAAAATATATCCAGGTCTGCATATCCCCAGCTAAATGTATTTCCAATGTCTTTGTCTCGTTATATATTCTGAAGTTATGTGTGTATTTAATAAGCGTGTGTATGAACTTTTCTTCCTAAGTTGTTGAATATATTCAGGCATAATAATTTATTTACACTCAACTTTTCATAGTTTTTTTGTTTGTTTGTTTGCATTTAAAATTTCATCGCAGGCATATTGATCACCTTATTTCATAGAAAATAACAATTTACATATTAAATTTTGTTGGGTTTATTAATGATATTTACATCCACATAAGAGGAGCATCAGCATTTACAAACGCGTACAGCGTTATCACAAGCGCAAAAGGCAGGTTTTATAGGATAAATCACTGGCATCTATTGTAGGTTCATTATATATGTAAGGGAACGAAGTCTGCTATTTGCAGCTGAAATTTTTCTATTCGTTCTTCAGTTGTTCCACTTCTAACTGAATTATGTAGGTTTGATTTAATTAGAAAGGCTTCAATATTTCCTCCAAGGAACACAGAATATAATGTCTTGAAATATAAATTTACATATTTTGCTTTTGAATGCAAATGATGTAGGCTTCAGTGACCGGCGAAAGATAATATTGAATGAAGACAATATACGATTTAGCCTTTTAAAAAATTCTATTCCGATAATCTTCATTATTTTCTGAGGAAATTTATTAGGAACTTCGAAATAGCCTTCAAGATAAACACACAACAATATATATATATATATCCAGTCCGTAAACGGTGAGGATAATCCAACAAGATTAACTTAATATAAAATATTAAGTGCTATATCTATATCGAGAGCTCAATGGATGTTATCCAGAGCAATATTATATATATATATATATATATATATATATATATATATATATATATATACGGATAGTAATGCAAAAGAAAGGCTGGAAACAGTGCTCAATACAAAATTCAAAGTTCAAAATTGAATATACAGAGCAAGAAAAAAAAAGCCCGAATATGCCAACAAACCTCATAACTCTACTGTTGACCGTGAAATCTCCTTAGACAAGTGGAAGAATGTCCAAGCCAAAAAAGACTATTCCAATATACAGAACATCGAAAATAAGATAGTAAAATAATGAGGATGGAGGAGGCGGGAGAGGGTAAAAAATTATTTTATTTCGCTTATCTGGGCTCATAGGTACATGAAAATAGTTTTTAAATGTCTCCAACATGATATGATCACAGTTCTCTCATTCAGAAAGACACCTTTATCAAGATATGTGGCAATCGCCAAATTCTCTTCCTGGAACAGTCGGCAAAATCACCACGAATTCTGCCAGTATAATATTCCACTTCACAAAACGACTTAATCTATGCCTCGTTTTTCAATTCCAGATACACTCTGTATGCTTGGTGACACTTTTATGACTCTTCAACTTAAAAGACAAAACATGATTGTAAAATCTCTTTTGGAAAGGGCCCACAGTATATCCAATATATAATTTCTTGAAATTCTTACGACCACTGACCTCAGCAGCCTTCTATACAGCACTCTCCATCCAATGGAAAATTGTTATTTCTGCTGTTGCATTTCATCTTTTCTTCACTTTCACCTCTTACCGTCTCCAAGTTTTTAACATTTTGGCTAACTGCAACTCAGTTTCACCGTGTTTCTATTAAACACCTTGACTAATGAGGAGTTCTTAAAAAGTACTCATCTAAAATTTTTAAAAAATATCTTTCCACTCTTGGTTTTTAACTGCAAATTAAAAGCAAAGTTAAAATAGACCGTACGCATATATATATATATATATAGAGAGAGAGAGAGGGGTGAGAAAGAAAGAGTGGGAGACAAAATAAATATGAATGTAGATATCAGTATATCTATATCTATCTATATCAATCTATGATAGTATATGGAACAAGTAGGAAATTTATATAAATTTAAAACGTTTCTCTTTTAGTTTACCTTCCCCAGAAAATAAATGTAAGCTAAAAATGTTAAATTTATTAACGTTTCTTGTGTGTTCCTGATCCTATCATTTTGGTAGATTTTAATTCATATTTGTTTCATATTTGATCCCAAGTCATAAATGCTTACGTTTTTTTTTTGTTTTTTGCTTTTTTTTTTTTTTGTAATCGTTTCGCTCCAAACAAGGCACAACTGCTATTGTTGAGCAGGGAGTTACATTAGGAATATTAAAGAGAAAGAGAAATCAGGTCACTGGGGGTGTCGTAGAATGGGTAAGAAAAAGATGGCAACACTGGTGTGAAGAGAGCTGCGTACATATACATACTTATATACATGCATACACACACATACTGTTGTGGCGAAATCTTCGTCGCCAAGTTTTTGTGTGGCTGTTAGGGCAAGGAAGAAAGACACAGAATCAAGAAGGTAGGTTCAAACAGTGTATTAGAACAACAGAACATATATACAAGTAGGGTGTTAGTAAACAGGAAAATAGAAGTGTAAGTCCGAACGGTATAGTTACGCTGCGTCTCGACTGTCTCTGAACTGTCACTAGACTGCCTCACAACTGCTTCTCCAGAAGTCACTAAAGTTAGTATTTATTGATAAAGAAAGAGTCCATTCTACTGTAGATAGGGCACCATAAAACATACATAGACAAATAAACTTTTGAACAAACATATATATATGTGTGTGTGTGTGTGTGTGTGTGTGTGTGTGTGTGCTCAAAAGCGCTTACCTAGCCTTGTGGGTGATTTTCAACCTTTCATTAATATATCAGTAATACTATAGCAGATCTTCAGATGAGTTCCACTAACTCAGACCTTCAGATATAATACCGGCCATGTCATGTCCATTGTGTCACTCTATCCTCATTAAATTCACGTTTCATTTTAAAAAGCAGGTTCAACTCACACAGCTTCTTTCCCAGAACTTTTATTTTGCGGAACAAGCTCCCGTGATAATGCTTACCTGACCACTACCCACTTAATTTCTTGGTTCAGAGTCAACCGATTTTCTATCCTACTCATCATCATAATACTCTCTTAATCTCCTGTTTCCTGCCCTTACAAAAAATATAATTCAGTAAACCGCTATCAGGAATGACCCTTGGGCCTTTTGTTTAGGTAGATTAACAGTAAAAAAACAAATACTAATTTTACAAATAATTTACATAATAATTTCATTTCTACATTATTTAGCATTATACGTTTCATCCCAAGTATGGTGACAATGCCCCTAAGACGCAGAGGATTACAAAAAGTGAAAGAGAAAGAAAAGACTTTAATAAGGAGGAAGGGGCAAAGGTCAATAAAAGAAGATAAAAGATGGATATTGGCGTTGTATTTACATTTTTGAAGTTTGTCGGTGTTAGGGAAGGAAGAAATCGGAAAAGAGTTTCACAGGAGAGAAATGGTAGAAAAAAAAAACCATTAGGATAGAAGTAGTCAGTTCAGTAGTGAAACGGTAAGACCTAGTTGCCAATCTAGTAGCACACTTAATTTCATTTAGTTGAGGCACCAGGGAAACAAGATAATTAGAACAGTTGCCATGAAAATACTTGTAGAAAAAACAGAGGGAAGTCGCTTCACTTTAATGAGAAAGTGACTGATGTCGATATTCCAGGTCAGGATCGATTACATTATGGACCTTAAGATAAACAGTAAGAGCAAGCGATCAGATATGACAGCACCATTCAAAATAACTCATCACAATAGTCTTGTGCCAAACTTAGAAAATAATATTATATTTGATATTTCCTTTTACAAGAACTATACGCATGTCAAAACTTCGCACTCGTATATATGATATCAGACTTAATTTCTTTTTGTATATATGTTTCAAACGAAGCCGGTTGTATCACTTCTTCCAGCTGTCAGAAGTGAGCTTCAGACGCTCGTGGGCGTCCGTATCGTACAAACGATGAACAATAAAGTGGAAAGAGTATTTAATGACAATTCACTTTCCCATTCCTTCTCAGACCTTTGCTGTTGTTGAGTAACAATATCTTATTTATTTATTTTTATTTTTATGACTTTTGTATTCATTTTTCCGGCATCTTGTATCATGTTTGGCATTATATTTTTTTTATTTTTTTATTATTATTGTTTTGTTTGGCCTGTTGGCAATAATATTTTTCCTACTTATTCGACGCAGCATTCTCTCCGTTCTTGCGTGAACTTTCCACTCACTGTCGGCGGTAATATATTCTGATGTCTCTGTTGGTTAGAATTGTGCTTAAAAGAGGTCGGCGTTACTAAACTTCTTGTCGCAGACATCTGTTTGGAATGAGTAAAAGCGAAAAAAAATACTGTTGAAAACCAAAGTGAAATATAAACGAGAAGAAATGATGAAAGGCATAAAAAGAAAAGACTTATAAATTCTATCGAAAAGAGAAGAATAACTGTACAAGCAACAAGGAAAAACAATGCATTTTTAATTAACTAGAACTAAATAGAAACGTAAGAAAAATAAACATTTATTTTAAAATTCAAAAGGAACATCAAGAAAGAATATGTCGAGTGAAGTAATACGAAGAACAGTAGGTGAATGTACAAAAAGATCCTTTTTATTTATAAAATGAGGAGAAATAATATAATACCAATAGTGGCCCCGTCATAAGAATTTACTCGTCCAACCAGACTGGCAACAAGGTCCCACCAATTTACAGTTAGATCAACCAAATGCAGCCGAAAATTCCACTCCAACAGCTTTTTTCTCACACTTCCCGCCTGTGGAACTCCCTTTCGTATACTGGTTTTCCTGTCGGCTACAACATCCAGGAATTTAAATGCAATGTCAACCCCCATCTCTTATCCACTTGACTCCAGTTCTTTCTACATCATCCTATATATTTTTTTCCTTTCTCTCTATCTTTGTAACTGTTTTCTCACCTGTGTTTCCAGCCTTCTCTTGCCCTTCCTCTGACACCCCCTGTGACTAGTCCGTCTTTCTCTTCACTCTCCTATTGTCTAAACTTTTACTCTTATGTAGCCCCCTGCACATCAGTGGCGGTACCGCCTTGCTTGGGGTGAAACGATTAAATAAAAAAAATACATTAATAAGAAAACATCATATAGAAAGGAAAACGTATCTTTCTGTAATCAAACTGAACGACTACAGTAGTGAATTCTCGATTAGCTGGCCAGTGCATAAATTATAACATTTATAAATAGCATACAAAGATGACAATTTAAGTCAAGAATATTATTCTTATTTTATTTGCTGGATGGCGTTCTTTACTAAAGAGTAATTCATAGTTTAAATCATGATTGGAACTTGGGGATTGTCTGAAATCTCGTCTGTGAGTAAAGATTTTTAGTTTCGGTTTCGGGTAGTTTTCTGCTGTATTTTGTTCGTAGAACATTTTGGTTTGCAGATTTTTAATAAATTTACTTTATGTAATTAAATACAATATGGGATTTATTCTATTTCTTTTGAACTTACAATATTTCATTGCAAAACAAATATTTGTGTGGAAAATTCTTTAAAAATTCTATCACCTTTTATTGTAGCGTAATCTCTCGTTAGGCTTCTAAAAATGAACAATGTATGTTTAATTTTAACCACATGCCTTAGCAAAACATAACATTTAAATTTTGCTTTTTTTTAAAGTGGTAATTTTTTAAATATGATTTTTCTCGTTATTCTTGTAAATCTTACAAAGCCTCTCACCAAAAAGTTAATTTTAAATGTTTTGTTATCTTTCTTTTTTTTTTTAACAGACATTCCTTCCGAAGAATTTTTTTTTTCGATTTTTTAACAATGCAAAATATATTTAAAAATGCTATAATTTGTTATATAAGGTTAATTAAATATTTTTCTCTATGATATTGCTTTTCCAAACAAAAATATATTGAGGATAAAACATTTTTTATGATTAATTTGCATTTTTCTTTCTAAGAAGGGTATCTTTTCAAAAATTAAGCTCACTTATGGTCTAGTGTAACATTTAATTAAAATAGGAGTAAAATCGATAGATTTAAAAATATTTAAATCGATATTTTATACTACAAAATTAATCAAAAATAATTTAAGAACGTTGTTATCTAAATTTAATTCCATAATTAAATTTACTAAATTTCATCCGATATTTTTTGATATTGTAATGAGGTGTACAATACGTTAATCCTAACCGTGCTGGGAAATTACGCATTTTTAACAGTCAACGGTTCTCTACTAGTTTTCTTCTATAATCATAAAAATGGTATTTATGACAAAATAAGTCAGAACAATAATAGTTATTTTATTTTTGAACAATAAAATAAAAAAGGTACTTTCATGTCTATTTTGTTTCATATCACACTTTTGTCTTGTGTTCTATAGTTTCGATATCTTTGTTGTTTTCATTAAAATGGATGTGCGTTGTGGTGCAGTAGATATCGACACGGAGCAAAAAATCGGAGAGCCGAGTTCGAAATCTACTTGGATTTGTTGCTTTCACTTCCGCATAGATACCTTAAGAAAAAGTATTAATCCGTATTTTTCCTCTAACAATAGGTTAAATAACCGGACAGATTGAGTTCTATAGCCTTGGAAGGTAAACTGTGTCCGGCAGAAAGTAATGGCAACCTACTGTAGAAAAACTTTCTGCTCAGTCATTCATGTCTTTTTCAAGATATATTCACCCAAGCGTATATCATGTATGGCACTTAATTGATTGATTCTTGCTGTAGTCCGCTAAAAAAATCCAAAGAATCAAAAACATGGATTAAATACATATTTAATTTGACACGAAAAGTTAATTTTCTTTATCTTTGTATATTTTTTCTTTATGGACTTATTTTAATTAAGATCTTCGGATCTTCACTTGTCACCAGGTTAACAGAGGTGTGTAGAATGTTATACGCATTTCAATCTTTAAATTAATTATCCACGCTAAAATAGTTTTTAGCAGTTCAGTGTCATACGTGATACATGCTTCGGCGATCATGTCCCGAAAGAGACAGGACGAACTTGACAAAAGATTTTCACACAGTAGGTTGCCATGACTTGCTGCGGTAGACTGATGGTCAAACAAGGCTATAAAACCCAATTTGTCCTGCTATTGAACCCAGAGTTGGAGGAAGAAGAGAAAGATTAATATCTCCGATTTCTCGTTCCGAACCGATATCCACTGCTCCACAACGCATATCTAATGTATCAATTATGAAGCAATAAATAAATCAACACTGTTTTATGGCAATTTTTAACATCAACTTGATATTTTTATTTTTAAATGTTGAATAATTTTAACACATTCAACATTATGGTTAAAAATTTAAAATGGTCCCCCAAATTTTAGTTTTCCACAATTTCGCCTTGAAGTAAAATAAAAAAAAGTTCATAAACACTCTTCTCGTAAAGTAATCAATTTATTTGGCATTTCCAAGACATGATCGCCTAAGCGAGTATCACGTATAGCACGCATCTAACTGATTTAAGCAATATGGCAAATAAATTGATTGTTTCACTAGAACATTTTTTTTGCTTCATGGTGAAATTGTAGAATTTTTCTTTTATAATCATATCGACCCAAGCAAGGCATTTTATTGCCACTGTTTTGCACGGGGTTACATAGGAGGAAAGCTATGAGAAAGAGTGACAGATTATAGGTGATGTCAAGAAGTGGGTAAGAAAAGGATGAGAATACTGATGAGAGTGAAGTGGACAAAGGAAGGAGCATGGGAGAGAGGATGCATGTTAGTGAGATAGGAGGTGACTATTGACTTTACATTTAAATTCTTGGAGATTATAGCTGTCGGGAAAGCAAGTAAATAGAAGGCGGTAAGTGCGAAAAAAGAAGCTGCTGGAGTAGAATTTTCATTTTCAATTTCTTGGTTTCACAGTAAAAGGGAGGGACCTAGTTGCTAATCTTGTGGCTCGAGTAAATTTATATATAGGGGGCATCAGTGAGCTAAGTTCATCGGAGCAGAAGCCGTGAAAGTATTTGTAGAAGAGACACATGGAAGCCACATTGTGCAGGTGAGAAAGTGACAGTATCCGAATAAATAAAACCCGGGAGATAACTTTACATTTTAACCATTATGCTGAATGCGTTGAAAGTATTCAACATTTCACAATAAAAATTTAAAGTTGATGTTAAAAATTGCTGCAAAACATTTATTTATTTATTTATTACTTGACGTTAATACATTGCATGTATGTTGTGCCGTAGTGGATATCAGCACGGAACGAGAAATCGAAGTTATTAATCCCTTTATTCATTCTTCAGCTATCGGTTGCAGTTGCAGAATAGATTGGGTTCTACAGCCTTGTTTGGCAATCAGTGTACCGCAGAAATTAATGGCAACCTACTGCTGGAAAATCTTCTGCCAAACTTTTAGAGACATGATCGCCCAAGCGTATATCATGTTTAACACTTAACTAAAAACTCTATTGGCTCCTGTTATCCACCTAGGTGTCCTTGACAAAATCCAACAGAGAATCTGTAATGTGATCGATCCCGACTTGGCAGCTCAGATACAGTCGCTTTCTCATCGGCGAAATGTGGCTTCCCTGTGTCTCTTCTAGAAATACTTTCACGGCTTCTGCTTAGATGAACTTAGCTCACTGGTGCCCCCTATATATAAATTTACTCGAGTCACAAGATTAGGTACTAGGTCCCACCCTTTTAATGTGAAACCAATAAAATGTAAACGCAAATTCTATGCCATCAGCTTCTTTTCTCGCACTTTCCGCCTGGGGAATTCCCTTCCATTTACTTGCTTTCCTGACAGCTACAATCTCTAAAAATTCAAAAGTAAAGTCAATAGTCATCTCCTATCTCACTAACCTGCATCCTCTCTGTCATCTCTCTTACCCACTTCTGAGTACCCTCTATAACCTGTCACTCTCTCTTATAACTTTCCTCTTCTGTAAAAAAAAAAAAACAAAGTTAAGTAATTCAAAGCTTAAAATGCATTTCACATTCCACAAATCTTTGTTAACGGGGTGACAAGTGAAAGATCCGAAGGTCCACCAAATTATATATTAATTAAAATAAGACCAGAAAGAAACACTATACAAACATAAAGAAAATTAACTTTTTGCTCCACATTATTTATGCTCTTAATCCATGTTATTTTCTTTGAACTTTTTAAGCCGACAGAGCAAGGTTCAGCCATTTAAGTGGCATACGTAATACACGCTCGGGCGATCATATCTCGAAAGAGACATAACTGACCGAGCAGAAGATTTTCCCCGCAGTAGATCGACATTACTTTCTGCCGTAGACTGGTTGCCAGCCAAGGCTATAAAACCCAATCTGTTTTGTCATTGAAGCCATAGTCGGAGGGAAAAGTCGGATTAGTACTATTCCCAAACTTATTTGCACAGAAGTGAATGCAAATAATTCGACTGTAATTCAAACTCGGCTCTCCGATTTCTTGTTTAGAGGCGATATCCACTGCACCCCAGCAGCGAACTACTGAAAATCAAAACCAAAACCAAAAGTATTCGTTCCCAGTTTTTGGATAGACCGTCAGTTTTGGCCTTGAGTTGCAGTATTATTTGGCCTGAATAAAGAACGCCATGATATGCGACCATGGTTGAATTCCTTACGAAATTCTATAGTTATTAGAATTTCAATGGACTGAGTAACACTATAAAAAAAGAAATGAATACGCCCTGAAAATAAAAAATTGGATAAAAAATTCTTTAATGTGTAATTCTTCAGGTCAACAGTAGAAACAGTCTTCTTGTATATGTCAGAAAGTTGGACATTAACCAAATCATTGCCAAAAATGATTAATGTACATACTTACGAGACTACAGAGTGCAGCGCTGAATGTCAGCTGGAAACAACATATGTCTATTGAAGAACTACATGGTAACTTACCATATTTTACCGATAAAATCTTTTAAAGGCGAGTAGGTTCAGTGGTCTTAGCTGAAGAAGTAAACAAGAAGTTTTCGTATTATGGTCGAAATTATGGAAAAACTTTTAGAGGTAGACAAAGAAGAATCATTGATCAGTTTATAGATGACTCCGCAAACGGAGGAATGTATTGACTAGAGCTAGGAAGAGAGAAATGGTTGGAAAGTAGTGATCAAAAGTGTTTGCTTGAAGATGTTCAGCTGATGATGAAAAATAATGATGTAACTTTCTCTTGTAGCTAAATATCAAATTTTATTAAAAAATATGTAAACCAGTTGTATAAATTGATGAGTTAATTCTACACGATTGCAACCTAGTACCCAACAACTCTTAAATCGGTCATGTTTGCCCCATGACTTATTCACGGGACCTCACTAAAGGCGTTCATAATCAAATAATTGTCAGGATTCTAAAAGATGAACAAAACACACAGAATCGTGAAAAATAAAGAAAAAGTGTTAGATTGCTATGTGGTATCCGTCTTCATATATGACATTGCAATGTAAAGAAGAATGAAGGAAAAAACTAGAGGCAGCAGAAATTTTGTTCTACAGTTAATTGCCATATGTGATATACATTAGGGAGATCACGTCTTTTTCGATCCATGAGCGACAAGGCAACAGATTTTCTAACAGTAGGTTGCCATTACATTTTGCGATAAACCGGTTGCCAACCACGGCTACAGAAGCTAATCTTTCCTGCTATTCAACCCATTGCTAGTGGGAGAAGAGATATATTAATGCCATTTAGTGAATGAAAAGAAATATTTCTCATTCCGAGCCAATATCCCTTGCACCACAACGGTTCTCCCGAAGGATAGAGAAATTTTGATGGACGGAGCCAGTAATCAACAAAAAAAGTCTTATAGAAAATGGAATCAATAAGAACATTTATACTAAAAATCAGGAAAAGACAGCTGAAATAATTTGGACGCAGAGTGAGGAAGAGAGGCTTGGAAAATTTAACTCTCAGAGGTATAACGAGGATAAAAGAAATAGGTGAAGGCAGTGAGCTTCTTACCTGATGAGCGTGGGTTAATGTATAGTGCAACGGAGGACAGGAGTTTTAACAAAGTGAGACGAACTTCGCCTAGCCACATGAGACAAAAAGTTTTGAGAAAGATATGATCGGTTATGTACCTGAAGAGACGCAGCACATAGAAGAAGAAGAATATGTTGAAAATTTCTCAGCCCATCGCCGAGATCGCTTATATCCTTACATAGTACTAATAGGAGTAATAGAAGAAGAAGAAGAAGAAGAAGAAGAAGAAGAAGAAGAAGAAGAAGAAGAAGCTTCAACACAAAAATTTCGGGGTAATTGAGTGTCCGTCTGAGGATTGTGCAGAGGATTTGGAAAAAGTTAGATGAGTGTAATGTGATTACGAAGGTAATGTGATTACGAAGGTGTTTAGAGTGATCAGTAGTAATGACGAATTATGCCTCTGTTCATCTTCCAAAAGGGCCTCATACTTAACATGGACATCTATATAAATTGGTCAATTGGTAGTGCTGTCATGGTTTAACCTGCGGACACTACCCATGGGTATATAGTACCCAGCGCAAATGACGCCATTTTAATTACAATTCTTCGGCCTAACAAAGAAGCTAAGTTAAAAAGAAATATAATTATACCTTTGGACAGATTTACGGAAATAACTCCGGCTGAGAGCTTTTCTGCAATTCTTTGAATGTAGTGATTTCTGAAGTAGTTTGCGTCATAGAATAGAACTGATTTGTTCATATGAACACTATTATTATCACGAAGACTTTATTATTCCTTTAGCAACGGGCATTTCTACTATGCTCGCGAGAAATCTCTGACCTGGATATGAGGGATACACATGCATATCTGAACATTCGAACGGACATCGCACATACGGCTTGCCTAGCAGAGTAAAGAAATGCATATTGATGAATACGTATTTAGAAATACATTTGTCTGAGTCGCGTATGTCTGTAGGCTTAATCATTTCGCATTCCCAGCTCTGGGTGGAGTGGTTAGTCAGTCTCCGACTTGCCTCACCAGCTGAGCCGTACCATGGGCGCTTATTCGCCTCCATTAACAGATTTGCTATTTGTTCCGCTAAGTCTTAAGATCACGATCCCCTGGCAAGAATTCTAACTACATCAGCCTTGATTTAATGCCATACAATGAGACATGCTCGGAAGGACTGGATCGCACATGCATTAACGTGTTTGGTTCTGTTGATCTCATTCCGAAATTTCCGTTTGTCTTCTTTCTTTATGACTCAACTCTTTCTTCATCTAAAAATGTCCCTATCTTTCTTTCTAAAGTGCAGGAAAATCTTCCAGTTTTAAAAGTACCCTATATATATATATATATATATATATATATATATATATATATATGGGCATGTGTGTGTATGTGTTGTTGTGTTCAGTCTGAGACGGTATCTTTTAAATAACAATAATCGGCTTAAAATATCAAAAATATGAAAAAAGGATATAAAATGTCTTGATTGAGTTAAATTCATTTTCATTGAAAACATACATTATTTTCTTGTCAAATTATTTGTCGAAAATAAATTTACGTTAGAAAAATTCTCGGTCGTTTGAACATAAATAGCATATAGATCTTAATCTACTTGAAATAAGTTATAACAATAACGGTCTTGATAAATTTATCCATGTAAAAAAATAAGCACCTACTGTAACACACCTCCCTCCCTCCCTCCTCTCTCTCTTTCATATATATATATATATATATATATATATATATGTATGTATATATATATTTATGATTGTTTAAATACTTAGTTTTTGTATATAATAAAATTAGACCAGTATCAGTCAGTTAAATGCCATACATGATACACACTTGGGCGATCATGTCTGTCGAAAGAGACATGACTTACTGGGCAGAAGATTATCCCGCAGTAGGTTGCTATTGCTTTCTGTGGTAGACTGGTTGCCGACCAAGGCTATAGAACCCTATCTGTCCTCTTATTTAAGCCATAACTGGAAGGAATAGCCGGATTAATACCTTTCCCAAGGGTATTTGTGCGCAAGTGAATGCAATGAATTCAGCTGGAATTCGAACTCGGCTCCCCGATTTGTCGTTCCGATCCGATATCCAATGCACCACAACGCACATCCTTTTTACAGTCATATTAAAAAGTGTTCAATACAATTATATTATAAAACTTTTGAATATTTTTCATTTGTAAAAAACCTAGGTTTCTACCATATGGTATCTTCAGATTTGCAAATCGCCTGAAAACACCACATGGCATAAACCTACGTCGATTAATAACTCGTTTACAAATTATATATATATATATATATATATATATATATATATATATATATATATCAAGAGAGAGAGAGAGAGAAGCAAGTTACTGGATAGCGGCTCGGATGAAAGATTTAGAGAACTGAGTTCGAAATCAAGTTGAGTTCTTTACATTCACTTACATGTTAAAACCCTTGGTAAAGGTATGATATATATACATACATACATACATACATACATATATATATATATATATATATATATATATATACCTGCAACTCTCTTAATGACATCTGCTCTTTATGTTTAAGTGAAAAGCTACACATTCTAAAGTACCCCAACAATGGCGAACTATTGAACCGTAGAGACCAATTAGCAGTGTTATGTAAACATCGAAAATATTTTTCGTTAAAATTTAATTAACCAAACAATACCTCATTCACATATAATAATCCTTTCCAATAAGTTAATTAATACCCATGTTTAATCCTTAAAATAAAAAACGAACATCGTATAAATAAAAGAAAATAAACTCACACAACATTAATAGTAACTATATTGCATCCACTCATAGGCAGTAGTAAAATAAAAAGTATCTACCCTTTCTTAAAAAACCTTACATCCCAATATAAGAATTACCCAGACAAAACTAAAAAGTGACCTGTCCAAAACTAAGCTACTCCGCACCCCTCCCCTAACCCAAGGCTGTATCACTATGGGTACAAACTGCCGGCTAAATCGTACTAAACTCCCACCCCAAATTCGCTTACATATCATATTACCAAAAATAAATCGTTTGCACTATTTATTTTTCATTCCACCTTATCACCAGATCATGAGCAAAAGTATCTCCGAAACGCGAAGATTTTTGTGTAGTGATAATATATATTGTGTATTTAGGCAGCAAATTTTCTTTTAAACATGTCATATTAAATAAATTGCAAACATCATGTTTGCTTATTTTTAATAAAATCCGTTCATACTCACGAATAATCTTTTGCGTTTTACAATCAAAATATGTCAGAAATGAGCTGACAGATGTTATTTTAATACATTTCTCAAGGTACCTCCCCCAAAATAATGATCGACAATACAATTATCCTACACCAAGAAAACAACAAAAGCAAACTACAGATTCTCTTGCGAAGAGGGTCGCATACGGCAGCTTCCACTTCATATATATATATATATATATATATATATATATATATATATATATATATATATATATACTGGAAACAAACGGCTACCCACAGTCCTTTGTGGTTCGTCTGGAACGGAAAGGTAGTAAAGGCCCAAGGCGTCACACCCTATCTAACACCTGCTTCCTGAGGCTACCACACTTCAGTGAAAATATAACAGCAAAAATACGTAGAGCTATCCGCAGAGAGGGATTGGATATACAACTGGCCTACTACGGCCCCACTCTCCGAAGACACCTCAACTCCAACAACAAAGCAAATAACAACACCACATGCACACTAGCCAATTGCTCTATTGCAGCACATGCCATCAGGTATATGTGGTGTACCGCATGCAATGCGCCAAATGCGGAGAATTCTATGTTGGCAGCACTGCAAGACCATTACATATTAGGATCAAAAAACACATACACACGCAAATGTCGTCTTTCCATAAACATTTAAAAAATGCAAAAATACTAACAATAACATAACCGTCAGCATCGAGGCTAGAGAGCGGAACATAGGGAACCTACGCATAAAATTAGTCCCTAATAATAAGTAAATTGCACCCACAGATCAATAATCGACAAGAGCTTAATCTAAACTACATAACAGAATAGACAACGCTAACACGCACACGACATACACTCACTACAACAATAAAGCTCATACACACGGGCACGATAATAACAAATAAACTTGGATGAATTACAACAACTACGCGCACACATTTCCCCACCTCCGGCAGAGTAGCGTAGGCGCCTATAACACACCTCACACCAGAAAGCACACACACGCACATACACATAAAAAATAAGGTAGATTAAATTACAATAACCACGCGCACATAGACACGCATACATGACAAGGTCACGACAAGCAAACACCACCAGATAAATCAGATAGATAAAACAACAGTCGAAATTTATAGCAGCGGAATAATACCAGACGACCTATGCAAGTCGATATTTATAGCGCTGCCGAAGAAACCTGGTGCAAACGAGTGCGAACTACACAGAACTATCAGCTTAATGAGTCACATTACAAAACTGATTGTCAGAATCCTGATGAATAGAGCGAGAAGCAGAATCAGGCCAGAGATAGGGCAGGAACAGTGCGGGTTCGTCAAAGACACTGGAACAAGGAACGCCATATTTATGATTAGGATGCTCTCTGAAAGGGCATTATAAATGAAGAAAGACTTGTACCTATGCTTCATTGATTACGCGAAGGCATTCGACAAAATACGACACAAAGAATTGATGGAAATGCTAGGCAACCTCGACATTTTCGGCAAAGACATAAGAATAATCAAGAATCTCTACTGGCAGCAAACGGCCTGCATACGGACAGGTAACGACCTCAGTAGATACACAAAGATAGAAAAAGGCGTAAGACAAGGATGTGTCTTTTCACCGGATTTGTTCAACCTATACAGCGAGAATATTTTGAGGACCCTAGATGACACACCAGGATTTGTTATTGGAGGCCACAACCTGAACAACATAAGATATGCGGACGATACAGTACTGATTGCGGACACGGAAGGGAAGCTGCAAGATCTCATACAGAAAGTAGCAGTGGAGAGTGACAAGAAAGGACTACAAATAAACTTAAAGAAAACTGAGTGCATGGTCGTCAGCAAAAGATACAACCCAAAATGCCAAATACAGGTAGGGGATAACAGAATCAAACAAGTCCAAGAATTTAAGTACCTAGGAAGTGTTCTAACAGAAGATGGAAAGTGCGACACGGAGATCCGAAGGCGAATTGGCATGGCAAAGGACGCGTTCCAGAAGATGAGCAAAATACTAACACACAGGAAGATCTCAATAGAAACGAAGAAAAGAGTGCTAGACTGCTACGTGATGTCAGTTCTTCAATACGGCAGTGAATGCTGGACAATATCATCGAAAATGAGGACAAAACTGGAAGCGGCCGAAATGTGGTTCTACAGAAGGATGCTACGGATATCGTGGACTAAGCATACAAGCAACGACGAAGTGTTAGAAAGAATGGCAACAAAAAGGAAATTGATGCTGAGCATCAGGAAGAGACAACTGAAGTTCTTGGGACATGCAATGAGGAAGGAGAGCCTGGAGAACCTGATACTGACTGGACAGATAGAAGGAAGGAGAGACAGAGGAAGGCAGCGGATAACATATTTGCAGGGTCTGATCAGGTGGATGACGGAACGGGGGTTGCCAGGAGCAACAGGAACAAACATACTAAGAGCCACAAGGGATAGGGAGACGTGGAGATCAATGATCGCCTACGTCCTGAAGGGACAGGTCACATAGAAGAAGAAGAAGCCTTGACGCCATGGTTGAAGTCTATGGCGATTTTATTGAACACTTTTAATATCATCCATAAAACATTTTTCATCTAAACAAAACGTCCCAAATGTGCATAAATTCCTTCAGTGTACTTTACGCTCATAAAAACCAGTGGAAACCTGATAATTAGACAATTGAATTTACGCCCTAGAAAGGATTATACCCCGCATGAAAATAATTAACAATGACCGTTAAAATTTAACGATTTTCCGATTTGAATTTTGTGATGAATTTCAATTATTAAGTTAAAAGCTGACAAATATTCATGCAATGTTCACGACTATAAAATAACTATGGACATTCCTCTGTCGTTAAATATTTGAGCTCAACAATTTAAAAAAATCTTCATCGCAATCATAAATATGAATGAAGGTAATTATTTTATAATGTTAGTCATTTGCATTTCGGAGGAATGAGCATTCATTATTTTATGTAAGATCTGTTCGAAACACCTTTTCTCTATAGAATATATCTGTAAGTCAGCTATTCGTCAATGCATAGAATATTGTTGTCACATATTGCCTGATGCCCCTGATATATACCTTCAGCTACTTGATAAAACAAAAAAATCAGCAATATTTTTAGTCTTGATCTGTCGGCTCGGCTAATTGCTCGTATGTGATTTTCGCTATGGTATCTAAACTTTTTGAATTTAAGTGCAGTATTAGACTGGCGTCGAGATTTCATCAGTTTACAGTTGAGCTGGATAGATGTAACCGTAAGTTCTATGCTAAGAGTTTCTTTTTTAGCACTTCTTACTTGTAGTACTTCCTTTTGGCTCCATGCTTTCCAGCCAAATATAGGTAGGCGCCTATAACACACCGCACACCAGAAAGCACACACACTCAAGAAACATACACATAAAAAATAAGGTAGATTAAATTACAATAACCACGCGCACATAGACACGCATACATGACAATGTCATGACAAGCAAACACCACCAGATAAATCAGATACATAAAACAACAGAAATGAAACTCATACTCTTTAGCCCAGTCAATGAGTCAAGTGAACTATCAGATAAGATAAGCCACACATACAAGCAAACTGATATCATCAGACCATAAAGTCCCCAACTAGAATACACACACACACACACACACACACACACACACACACACACACAAGGTGCTATGGAAAAGTTGTCACCATTTTATTTTATTTTTAAATTTCGCTTATGCGCGTTGTTTGTTTCTGATTTTGTCGACTGTACAGTATAGTAAGGCTAGATGTGCACCGTCTTTGAAAGAAATGAGAAGTATGACGCAATTCACTTGTAGTACTTCCTTTTGGCTCCATGATTTCCAGCCAACTTTAATCTACAAAAATTTAAATGCAATGTCAAAAGCTGCCTGCTGTCCTCCCGATTACTCTTTCCATTTTCCGCTCGTTATTAATGTTTCTGTTTCTAACTTTTCCACACCCTGTAAGCCCTTGTCACTTAATGGCATTACTGCCTTGTATGGGATGATACTGACTGAATTACTGGAAATTAAATTAGCAAGGACATTTTTTAGAGAAATTGATAAATTATCATTTGACATTGAGTGTGTCACCGTGGAGCTATTTTCAGTAAGATATTTACTTACACAATTACTACAGTAAAGAGTAGAGTTTTTGGTAAAAGCTTCACTTTTATCAACTTCCAGCAAACTTCACTAAGAAAATAACATTAAACAATATGAACGCAAATTCACTATTCCATGTCAAAACACATTATCGTTTTCGAGTTATAAATATCCGTTTTTAATTATCAACTTTATCCTTCAAAGATTAAGGTAAATTAAATGTCTGTCTATATTTCCAATATGGGCTATTGTAATTATTTACACTCTTTACATTGTTTGAACTGTTGTCCTCATCTTTGCTGTCATATTCACCTTCAATATCTGTTTATATTTCTGAGATGAGGTATTGTAATTATTTACACTATTTACATTGTTTGAACTGTTGTCCTCATCTTTGCTGTCATATTCACCTTCAATATCTGCTTATATTTCTAAGATGAGGTATTGTAATTATTTACACTATTTACATTGTTTGAACTGTTGTCCTCATCTTTGCTGTCATATTCACCTTCAATATCTGCTTATATTTCTGAGATGAGGTATTGTAATTATTTACACTATTTACATTGTTTGAACTGTTGTCATCATCTTTGTTGACATATTCACCGTCAATATCTGTCTGTATTTCTGAGATGAGGTATTGTAATTATTTACACAATTTACATCGTTCCGACTGATTTGTTCATCTTTATTGCTATGTTCACGAAGTTTTGGCCGTTGTTCGCTTTGACCCTCTTCAGGTGATATACATTGGAATTTCGAACCGATCCCTTTATTTAGTCCATGGTGACAGGTAGTACTAATTTCAAGAACCGTAGCTTTTTAAAAAATATATCATTATTAGTTACTTCCCTTTAGTAACTCAACAAATGATCCAGTGAATAAAAGTATTGGTTAGATAAATATTAAGTTCACCCCAAATGTAGCGATTAAAATATCTTGGAGTTCAAAAACTTGGAAAGTTAAATATCTAAAGGGAATTACTTACATTGCATATGTATAAAGAAATTTAAATAGTGTAAATAAATTGTTATTCAATTGTATATTCACCACTGATTGTCATAATGCGTAGCCACTTATTACATATCTCTTCAATGAGTCAAATTTCGTAGTTTTTTGCATGATGAAAATGTTAAAGAATTCTTGAATCCGATTTTTGTTAGAGAATATTTTCAGAGACAAAAAGAAAGATGACAATATCGTGCGTTGGGCAAAACAAACTAACCATATTCAAAAATTATTTCCTGTGTTAATTTTTGCAAGATGTGTCCTCACATTGTAATAGAGGAGAAAACTTTTTTTTTTAAATATTTAAGAGTGCAAGGCGATTTTCAATAAAACCATGACAAATTGCAGCAGTTAGATATATAAATGTGCTTTTAGACTTCCGTCGCTTTTTAAGAGCTTAAACGATTAATACCCCTACGATTCCCCTACACACACAACAATACATTTCTTCCACGGTGAGATAGTGATGTATTCTGGATATTTATCTTTGTCAATCCAGTGTCTTTTGCGTCAAACATTGTTGGATATAACCAATTTTTCATCGCCTGTTATGATATATTTAAAGCATAGTTACTTAGGATGATACATTCCTCAATACATTTGGTTCCCAAAAATGCAATTACTAATGACTCAAACTAATCTTCTGTGTGTGGTGTTTCTTCAAGGTGATCATGTTTCTTCACAAATGCTTGTCTTTTTAAACTTTAAGTAAGTTTTTTTTCTTTTTTGCTATCTCACCTCGTTCTTTTTCTGTTAATCATTTACATAATCTCGTTAGATAATCTAATTACTACTTTCTCCTGCCTCTTTTGCCTGAAATATATCATTTGAGAATCAAATTCTCTAAACCGTCTTTCCTCATTATGTGCCTTTTCTCTTTTTAAGTATCAGTGAAAGTCTTCCTCACATACAGATCTTTATGCTATTTTAAAAGTTTGTTGATTCCTATCAGTGACGATAAAGAGTTTGGAGTGGCTTTGTATTTGTTTTCGATTTAGTGAGACATGAATTTCTTTTCAAATGTAAAAGCATGTAACAATGAAATGAACATGAAAAATACAATCATATAAAAACTACGGAGTTATCGATATCGATTGACAGAATTGGTGGAAAAGCGTTTGAGGTTGAATAATTTCTTCTTGACACTAGATTTCACCGCGAATCTTACATGGTAGTGTTTTTATTTACGTCAAGTGTAGCACATGAGTTTAAATTAAACAGAAACAAGAAACAGTCGTTTCCTGCCACTTTCCTTTTAATGTCGTTTAAGATAATATTTTACTATTTGCTTTTTTCAAAGCAATTCGTGTTAATACTCATCGATGGTTACGTGCATCTGGTTTAAATTCTGAGACTGAAGGCTTTATTCTTGCAGCGCAAGACCAAAGTCTTTCCACTAGAAATTTCAGGCAAATATCATACATAATAATATGGATCCAAAATGCAGGTTTTGTGATAAACACCAAGAAACAATAGACCATCTAATCTCAGGCTGTTCTGTGCTTGCCCCAAATGAATATAAAAATCGCCACGATAGAGTTGGGCAATATTTACATTGGACAATGTGCAAACATTATGGAAAATCTGTAAACAAACACTGGTATGAACATCACCCAGCACCGGTTACAGAAATAGAAGATGTAACCATTCTGTGGGATTACACAGAATTACAAAATTACACCATTACAGAAAAATTGAAGCAAATAAGCTAGACATTATTGTTAAAAACCAGAAAGAGAAAACTTGTCTATTAATTGATATGGCTTGTCCAGCGGATTGTAATATAGCAACCAAGGAATTTTAAAGACTGTCAAAATATAAAGACCTGGAAATTGAAATAGAAAAAATGTGGAAATTGAAAACAAGAGCTGTGACAGTGATAGTAGGTGCACTTGGAATGATAAAAAATGGAACAAAGCAACACATTGAAAGAATCCCTGGAAACCCCAGCTTAAGAGATATACAAAACATTGTCTTATTAATTACAGCCCGCATACTAAGGAAAACTTTATCTATGTAACGCTAGGGATGATAGGGAAAATAGAAAAACATGAAATGGGGCCATAACAACACGCCACGACCAGCCTTAGGTCTCCCCGCAGACTTGGTTGGTAGTGAGACTGAAGCAGAAATCGAAATATGATGAAAAATGACATAATAATAATAATAATAATCACAGATGTAGTGGGAGCCTACGGATTGATTGGAATAGGTTCCGATAGCCTCACTGAAAGGATTCCTCGTAGTCCACGCCTAAAAAAATACAAAAAAATGTACCCAGAAGCACAGTTCACACATTACGAAAAATTTTATCTATGTAAATATGTGTGATCATCGTTTTAATTTTTTTTTACAAAAATGAGCAGTGGAATATGTCATGAAGCCATTTTTGACCTTCATTTTCTAGTTGGGACGAGGAAGGAAATGTGTATACACCAAAAATCAAAGGAAATAATGATGTATATTATAATATGAGCCATATGTGTCCATCCGTTACAAGGCCTGATAAGTGAGAAGGGTGACAGGTCAAACTTTCTTTCTTGAAAAATGTGTGTGATGTACGGGGGAGGTTGGCTGATATTTGCCACTGCAGTTAAATCCTTTGATGCTTTGGAAGGAAGGAGAATGACTTCATTTTATTGCACTCGACTGTATGTATGTATGTATGTATGTATGTGTTTGTGACTTTCTTTTTCTCACTGAAATTAAATAATATCTTTTTCTACAGATGTTAAGCATCTTTATATTTGCTTATTTCTTTTTAGCCAAACTCTTGTTTTATAAAAATTTCTCTTAATAATAATAATAATAATAATAATAATAATAATAATAAAATCTGCAGATGATATTGTTATTTTCTTTATTTATTGCAATTAGATTTTCATTGTAAAGACTTTTATTTTCTTTCGTTCTTTCTTCCTTTCTTTAATATTCACACTGAAATCAAGTATTGTCTTATATCTGTTAGATATTTGAAATTAATAACTTTAACAAACTATTTCAGTAACAAGCATAAAGAATGGGATACAAATGAACAGATTTTAAATTGGCAACTTTTTTTCCCATTTCACTGAAATGGATGTTAAACACTTTCATCTTCGCTTCTTTTTTCTTTCGTTCTTTAATCATTTATTACTGAAACCAAGTAGCGTCTCTGTTATGCCGTTCCTTTCTTTTCACGCTATCAAAACGGAATAGTATTTTATTTATGAATTATTTGCAGGGCGTAACGTACGACCCAACGTGAAACTAACGGGGCATGCTTAATTAGAATAAAATAAATATAAACGTTATATTTGGTAGATATGTCTTATTTTTTCTTAAACAACGGAAATTTATTTTCATAATTGCAATACTTCTGGAAAAGATATTCTTCGCATTTAGAAACTTTGATTTATCAGTTTCGTGTGCGTTGTGGTGCATTGGCTTTGAATGAGAAATCAAAGAGCCGAATTTTAATTCTACTTGGGTTTTTATATTCACTTATGCGCAAATACACTTGGGAAAGGTATGAATCCAGCACTTCTCCCAGATATGGGTTAAAAAGCAGGATGAACGAGATACTACAGACTTGGTTGACAATCAGTCTACCGCAGAAAGATGTGGTGACGTACAGGTTGTGGCACCCATGTGTAGAGTTTGTAAATGACCCCAAATTCGCTATTTAAGGGCCATTTACAAAATCTACACATGAGTGCCACATCCTCTGACAGAACAAAATAAGCATTATCGCCATGAAATTCAGCCGCTCTTGGACACAAATTGTCACAGAAGATAGAAAAAGTATCGTTTATGATTATGGTCAATGTACGAAGGTTGTGAGGGTGGAGAACCTATCGCTAAAGCCGTCTTGCATCCAATGAAGGTGCTGTTTTATCATTTACTGGGTCGCAGAAGAGTTGGATAATTCCCTTTGAGCTTCTTCCACCGGTGAAACAATAACTGCAACGAAATATTACGATTAACTCGCTCATCTAAATGCGGCTACTCAAGAAAATCAGTGAAATTTGACAAATCGAAAAGGGGTCATTTTCTACCGCGACAACACATAACCGCATGATACAAAACAGACCATTTTTTACCCAAATTGCTCCCAGTAGTACATAGACCATCAACGACTCTCTCCTCGATGGCATCGATAACGTGTTTTTTCACAGGTAGATGTGTTGGTCTTATGTCAAACCCTTTGTCCTCTACGTGAGGTAACTGTCAATTAAGGGCTATACATGATACATGCTTGGGCGATCATGTATTTTTCGATCTATGACTGAATAGGCAGAAGATTTTTCCGCAGTAAATTGCCATTTCTTTCTGTGGTAGACTAGTTGCCAAACAAGGCTACAGAACTTAATCTGTTCTAATATTTAACCCATAGCTGGAGGGAGAAGCGATTATTCAATACCTTTCTCAAGGGTCTATACGAGTAAGGGAATGCAACGAATTCAACTAGAAATCAGACTCGGCTCTCCAATTTCTCATTCTGACCCAGTATCCACCTCACCACCCAGCACATCCAAAGCCAACCTTTCAAAAGCTTAACGACTTGAAACATGAAACTCTATAGCACCCATCGTATTGTCCTGACCTGGCTTCCTCCGATTTTCAAAAGTACCGGTTTCTGTACAACAGTTTAAATTACAAAAAATTAATTGTACACTCAGTTAAAAATCAAACTCACAACCAGAAAAAAAAGTGTCTACAAAATGGCATAAAGAAGCTTTTAGAAGGTTTTAAGGCAGTTGTTAAAATCAATGGAGACTATGTCAGTCAGTTAGTTAAATGCCATACGTGATACACGCTTGGGCGATCATGTCTCGAAAGAGACATGACTGACTGAGCAGAAGGTCATCCCGCAGTAAGTTGCCATTGCTTTCTGCGGTAGACTGGTTGCTAGCCAAGGCTACAGAACCCAGTCTGTCCTATTATTCAACCCATAACTGGAGGAAAGAGACGGATTAATACCTTCACAAGAGTATTTGTGTGTAAGTAAATGCAAGGAATTCAAATTGTACTTGACTAATAAATGCTTTTTATGAGTATGTGAAAAAATGTTTAGATTTTTCTACTCAAGCAAGAATGTTTCCAATGATCTAATATATATGATCTACATCTAAAAATACAGGAAAAATGATCGGTGCATTGTCCGGCTCAATTATGTATCGGATACGCTTTGCTATACTATATATTTACAAGAGCCAGACCGAATAAAGAATGGAGTATAGCCCAGTGTAAAATCAAATAAATTAAAATGATCATGGGAGACTTGAATGCCAAGGTAGGTAAAGAGAGGGAAGAAGTGATACTTGGCAACTTTGGATTATAATATCGCAATGTCTGAAGAGAAAAATCGGTCCGATCGTGTCCAGGAAATAACCAGTTAATAACCAACACCTGGTTTCAAGAACACCCAAGACGTTTATGGAAATGGAGAAACCCAAAGGGTGATAAGAAAAACCAAATCAATTATATAACATTAAACAGAATGCAGTTGTTCATTGCAAAGTAGTTCATTGCCGACTGTGGAAGCGACCACCTCCCAGTTTATTATAAACTAAAGATGAAAATTCGAAGACTGAAGAAGTCTAGTGCAGCACCAAGTTATTACAACAGATTTGTGAATGATCTTAACACACAGGAAAAATACACAGTAAAAAACTAATACGAGGAACAACCTGGAAACTGAAGCTTGAAATGAGACTCACCAAAGGAAGCATTAATGACATCAGTAAACAACATAGTCCTAAAGGAAAACAGATGCAGAAGAAAAAACGAGTGGATAACTAATAAGATTCTCGGCATGATGCAAAGAAGACAGAAAACAATTTCAAGCCATGGAATAAAATACAGAAAACTACACAAGAAAATAAGTTAAAAATGCAAACAATCTAACGTAGAATGACTTAACAACAAATGTGCAGAAATATTGAGATTAATCTCGACTAATAAAGAAAACAGTCATTAAAAATATTAAAGGGAAAAACAGGGCAAAGGACATACTCCTAAAAAGGATGTATAAAATCCAAGGATGGAACGCTTATATTAAAAAAAGAGGAAATACTCCAGCAAAGGGAAGAATACATAAGAGATCTCTTCCACAACAAGAGAAGGCAACCAACAATACGCAGAGATATACACGGACCGGAAATATTAAAATCTCAAGTGAATACTGCACAGGCAAAATTGAATAGAAAAAAGTGCAGCTTGACTACATGACATTGTAATAGAGATTCTAACAGTATTTGATGATTTCGGCACAGACAAAATAACAGAAATAATAAATGAAATCTATAACAGTGGTAATATACCGGAAGACTTAAGCAGATCGATGTTCATAGCACTGCCTAAGAAGACAGGTGCAAACAGAAGTGAACTACATCGAACAATCAGCTTAATGAATCACATAACAAATCCATTCTCAGAATAGTGATGAATAGAGTGCGCAGCAGAATCAGAAAAAAATAGAACAAAAACAGTACGTTTTCCTCAAGGACACTGGAACAAGGAATGTGATATTTAAGCTTAGAATGTTAACAGAATGTGCAATACAATTAAAGAAGGATGTGTGACCGTGTTTCATAAACTATGCAAAGGCATTTGACAAAGTACGCCACAAAGACTTGATAGAAATGCTCGGCAATCTAGACATATTCGGGAAAGACATTAGAATAATCAAGAACATCTACTGGCATCAAACCGCCTGCAAACGAGTTCAGCAGATAAAGAAAGGTGTGTAAGACAGGGATGTGTCTTATGACCGAAATTATTCAAAGTTATGCCAGGATTCGTCATTGGCGGCCACAATCTGAACAATATAAGATACGCAGATGATATAGTGCAGATAGCAAACACAGAGAGAAAACTACAAGACTTCTTACAAAAGGACGTTGAAGAAAGCAGAAAAAAGAACTACATATAAACTACAAGAAAACTAAATGCATGGTCATTAGTAATAAGAAGAGCCATAAATGCCAACTACAGGCTGGGGATACTAAAATCAAGCAGGTACATAAATTTAAATACCTGAGAAATGTTCTAACAGAAGACAGAAAGTGCGAAACTGAGATCTGAAGGCGAATTGACATGTCAAATGACGCATTCTAGAAGCGGAGTAAAGTATTCAGAGACAGGACTATTTCGATGGAAACAAAGAAGTGGGTACTGGATTGTTATATGATGTCAGTTCTTCAATATGGCAGTGAATGCTGGATAATCTCCACATAGTTAAAGGAGAGACTTGAAGCAACCGAAATGCGGTTCTGTACAACTACATTTTGGTTGCTTCAAGGATGCTGAGGATACCATGGACCGAACATGTGAGCAACGATGAGGTTTTGGAGAGGATGTAATTGAAAAGAAATAATACTTCACATCGGAAAAAGACAGCTGAAGTTTCTTGAACAAAGAAAGAGGAAAAATGCTTAGAGAATCTGATACTCACAGGTCAGATGAAGGGAAGCAGAGACAGGGACAAGCAACGGGCAATATACTTGATGGGCTTGAGCAAATTAATGGAAGTTAACTGGGTTTAGGTGGGGTAACAGAAGAAGAGCAACTATGGAACTGGAGAATCGGAAGGCCATGATCACCAACGTCCTGAATGAACATGGCACATAGAAGAAGAAGAAGAAATTCTTTGGTTCCACCAATCCTGACGTGCTACAAACACCTGGCTGAAGCGTCCATATTCCATATTCTATTGGTAAGAAGTAAATTCCTGTTCCACAGCTTCTTTCCAGAAACTGCTTATATGTGGAACAAACACCCGACTGGATGTTTTCTCGGTCACTATTATCTTAGCGTCTTCAAATTAATGTTAACTCGCTATCTTTTCCACATAACATCATCAACTGCACTTCGTGTCTTACGCTCATACAGCACCATACAGTAACTGACTAGCTTGAGTGTTTCTCCAGCCTTGTATTGTCAGTCAGTTGAGTGCCATACGTGATATACGCTTCGGCGATCATGTCTCGACAGAGACAAGACTGACTGGGCAGAAGATTATCCCACAGTAGGTTGCCATTGCTTTGCTTTCTGCGGTAGACTGGTTGCCGACCAAGGTTATAGAACCCAATCTGTCCTGCTATTAAACCCATAACTGGAAGTAAGAGACGGATTAATACCTTTCCCAAGGGTATTTGCGCGTAAGTGAATACAATGGATTCAGCTGGAATTCGAACTCGGCACCCCGGTTTCTCGTTCCGAACCCGATATCCACTCTACCACAACGCACATCCACTTGTATTGTAGGTAGTTTTAAAAAATATGTATGCATATTTTTGGTGGTGGTGGTGATGTGTGGTGATGGTGAAATTATGGTTAAAAGCTGTGAGAACCACCGCTTTCAAAACACTGAGTGTTATCTCGGAGTAAACATTGATTTATGCCATCAGAAGAACAAACGTAATAATCACAACCACTAGGCAGACCCAACTTATGAATGCAAGAATTTAGACACCAGATCGATTAAACCTGTGACTGACCGTTCTACTTTCATCTTAAAAGAAATATTTATCAAAGATTTACATCAATATCACGTTTCGACGAGCGACTTTGTCTTGTGGGAGCACAATACTCAAATTCTGCAACAGGGAAAAAAAAACCGATATAGGTAGAAGAACACAGACAGAGATTTATACGAAACGAGCAAAGCATTGAAAATCACAAGAGACTTTTATTTCTAAATAATTGCGGCGATTAAGTTCACATAGAGTCCTATAACCATGCATGTACGCATACATATGTGAAAGTGTCACTGTAAATACATATACTTATATCTCTCATTCCATCTCCCTATCTTCCTCCTCCCTCCTTTATCTCTCCCTCTTTCTCTCTCTCTTTCTATATATATATATATATATATGTGTGTGTGTGTGTGTGCGTGTGTAGTTATAGTTAACCAGTTTTTGTTTAAAATTAAATTACACCAGTATACAGTTGTATTATTATGTTCTTAATACATATATAATGTAGAGATGTTAAATAATTTTCATTTAGAAGTCAGTTGTTTATGCAACCTTCGTTTCAACCATTCGGTATTATTGAGGCTCTTTATAACAATTGATTCTCCAACGTTTTTTTTTTTGTTGTTGTTTTTTGTTTTTTATTTATTTTGTAACGTGCCACAGGGATTTTTAAGAACGCACGACTGGAAGTTTAAAATAACTGAAATTTCAAAATTATGGACGAGTTTTACAAATTTCATCTGGGTTTGTATAATCCTATAATATATTTTCTGATATGTTTACATCCGGACATAACTTCGGATCTTTCATTTAGTAACGAACAAAAACATATTATTAAATAGAAGATCTTGTTCCTTTATATATATATATATATATATATATATATATATATATATATATATATATTGATTAGTATTCTTCTAATAATAGCATACAGAATCCTGTGGTTTGACATAGGGTATTCTAGCAGTCACCCCCTCGACCCAGCGAAGCACTACCTTCTCGAGGAACTTTCTGTAGGCCTCCGTGTTGAGTTTGAGGCCTTGTGGGGAGATGAATATAGGTATAACATCATCATCACAAGTCAGTTAGTTAAGTGCCATAAGTGATACACGCTTGGGCGATCATGTCTCGAAAGAAACATGACTGACTGGGCAGAAGCTTATCCCGCAGTAGGTTGCCATTGCTTTCTGCGGTAGACTGGTTGCCGACCAAGGCTATAGAACCCAATCTGTCCTGTTATTTAACCCATAACTGGAAGGAATAGACGGATTAATACCTTTCCCAAGGGTATTTGTGCGTAAGTGAATGCAATGAATTCGGCTGGAATTCGAACTCGGCTCCCCGATTTCTCCTTCCGAGCCGATATCCAATGCACCACAACGCACATCCTCATCACAAGTAATCACTCTAAATATACAAGCCGTATCCAAACACACATGCCGTTTCCAAATTTCTGGTGAAGTGAATTGCGCCATAGTGCTCTTTTCTTTCTCACAGACGGTGGCCAACTGATCCTACTATACTGTGCCGTTGAAAAAATCAAGAATAACCTACCTCCATGCATGAAATTAAAAATATAATATAGCGTCAGTTTATCCATCGCAAAGTGTATATACCTATATATATATGTGTGTGTGTGTGTGTTACATTGAATAGTATAGATATACTGAGTCTCTTTATTTTTAATACTTTCCAGTGATATAATTATTTTTTTGATGGTAAGAAAAAATTCATCCAGGAAGTCGCTGTAGTTTTTTTTTTAACCCAAATACTTTCGATCTTTTCCAAGATCCTCTTCACAAATAACTTACAAAAATAAGCTTATTGTTAACTGTGATAAAATCTGCATTCCGTTGTGATGGCGATTAAAAATAAATGTTGTCAAGACCAACAAAATACACCACGAAAATAATAAATTAGTAAATTTACGAAAAGGTACTCAAAAAATAAAAATGTCACGATACAAAAACTGACGCGTGAATACTCGGTATTCGAAAAAATTCCTAGTTTGGATAAAGACGTGATATTTGAAAAACAATATAAAACTAGCATAGCAGAAAACAATAATTATTTGCTCTTAATTTACATTGGTTAATTTTTGTTTAAGTTTTCAGTAAAGAAGTAAAAGAACATGAAATATGTAGAATAAAAATAAATAAATATCTTGCACAATACATTTTTTTTGTCTGTAACTATATACATATCGACATATGTAATTTTTGGACTTTTATTTTTGTATATATATATATATATATATATGTTGCGCATTCAAAAATTCCCCGTTACGTGAGCGTTCAAAAAATCTCCGTTACGTGAGCGTTCTTAAAAACACGGCAAAATCAAAACACGGTAAAATCATTTATGGCAAATCGCCTTATTTTTTTCCCTTCTTTCATATAAACGTCCGGTGTATGAATTTGTTTTTGAGTAAACTTCCAGTAAATGAATCTTGTACTATATTTGCATAATGAATTTGGTCGCTAAAGCAGCGAGATTTTTTTCTCGCTTAAATGGTCATACGACATAAAGTTTTATTTGAAAATATACATATTTGACTCTGTAAATAGATAATACTATTTACATCAAGCCCTCTACCAGGATCATTTTTAATATTAATGTGATTTATAGGATCTGTTCTGGGAATTTACCTACATGCCATTTTCGTTTTGTATATATATATATATATATATATATATATATATATAGCTGATTGATATTACCTTCAACATTCTTTTTATATTCACTTTTCATTCGTATACGCACACACACACACACACATATATATATATATATATATATATATATATATATATATATATATAATCTACAAGAAAACGTGATTTCGATTACCCAATTGTTGTACCATTTGGATCTGAAGAGCCGCGCTAAGAACACCAAAGTGGTGAAATATGTATCATCCAAACTAATAATCAGAAATCCGTTATATAAAATATTACTCTGTTAAATAAATGAATATAACAATGAGTTCTCTGGAGTTCGTCTCTTTTGGAATTTACCCGGATTACATACCAAATGTACTGCACTCTATATATATATATATATATATATATATATATATATATATATATATATAAGGATTTTGTTGTAGAATCATCCTACAGTCTTTTCAAAAACACCATTGATTTGTTTCCAAACTGGTCGCAATGTGGCAATTTTCCTTACAGACAATCCCCGGTTTGCCACAAAAGACATTGCAAATATCACAGTAACACTGACCCTGTCAGCTCCGCCAATATTCCATCAGATCTGTTTTCCATTAGATGCGTTACTTTACCAAGACATACAATGACAAAGTCTCTGTCAAATAAAATAATCTGTCTTTGGTCATCTCTTCTTTGGGTTTTTTTTGTTTTTTTATCTTGATATTCACGTTTTAAACCAAATTCTTGTAACTCTGAATGTCTTGAACTTTTACAAAACCTTATCTGACCCGATAAAATTATTGATAATGGTTCATAAGATTCCCCTTTATCCTTCCTCCGGTCAGAAAATATTTGACAATAGATTTTTTTTCGCTTCAACCACGAGTGCCGCCGGCGCTCATATAAAGAGACGTTCTCTGTTGCAAAATTTTCTGAGAACTGAAAAAGTGAGATTTAATCCCCAGTCTATTTTCCTTTCCTTTTTTTTAACATTTAAAAATAAAAGCCAAGCAACATTCAAACTATTTGGCTATATATGCGATCAGTTCCTTTCTTCGAGCTCTTTCGCATTTGTTTATTGTCTGTCATATTAAGCGTTCTTTAGTCCTAACTTTAAGCCCACTAATGCGGTATCTGAAGAAAGCAGTAACCAGTTCGTGTGATAAAACCTTAAACCTCTACGCTACGATATTGGCTACTCGTTTTCAGAAATAAATGCTTTTTCCTTCATGGGTTGTGACCCTCTCCAGAGACAGATTTTACACTCTACAATTTCTTATGTGGATATGTGCTGTGGTTCAGAGAATATTGGCTCGGAACAGTAAATTGTAGAGCCGATTTCGAATTCGAGTTGAATTCGTTGCATTCACTTACGCGCAAATACACTTTGGAAAGGTATCAATCCATCTCTTTTTTTTTTCTCCAGCTGTGGGTTAAATATCTGGACAGATTGGGTTCTGTAGCCTTGCTTGGCAACCAGTCTACCGAAGAAAGTAATAGCAACCTACTGTGGGAAAATCCTCAGTCCAGTCAGTCATGTCTCTTTCGAGACTTCATCGCCCAAGGGTGTATGATGTATGGCACTGACTGATTGGCCAGCTGACTGAATATCCTTCGTAAGGTTTAGTAATCTTTGTCACTATAAGATTCTTCCCACCTCTTATTCTGCTTTCCACTTATACCATCTCGTTAGTTCAGTTATTGACTGTTTCCCTATTGGTATGCATTGTCAATGTTGAATTCTCCAAGCTCACATTTCTCACTGCATATAGTTCAGATATACCTCACCCATACCTACTTGCTAAAGACTGAAAAGTAATCACCATTATTTAGACTATTTATATCAGAACTCCTTGCATTCACTTACGCACAAATACCATTGGGAAAGGTAATCATCCGTTTCTTCCCCCCAGTTATGAGTTAAATAATAGGACAGACTGGCAACCAGTCTACCGCAGAAATCAATGCCAACCTACTGCGGGATAACCTTCTGCCTAGTCAGACATGTCTCTTTCGAGACATGATCGCCCAAAGCGTGTATCACGTATGGCATTTAACTGACTGATATCAGAACTATTATCCCCATCTTTGTTGTTGTCATCACAACGTTTCGGCTGTTGTCCTCTGCAGCCTTCATGAGATGTGTATCGATCTGAGTAACCTAAAAGTGATACTGAGCAGAACTGTTTATTTAATCTACGAGATAGATTCATTCCACTGCTCATGTCTAGGTATATCGTCTAGTTTTTTTGTTTTTTTTTATTTAGTATTGTTCAGTTATTGCTTGCGTGAGACATGGACACTGAGACGAGAACTTTGTGCCAGCATAGAATAAATAAAGGGTATTGTTCAGAATTCCCTGTAGATTACTCAGATCGATATACACTCGAGCGAGCACAGAAGGCGCACCGGGCGAAATCATCTTTCTTTTTCTTCACTGAAACTGAACAGCGTTCCTTATATGTTTTCCGTCTTTTCGTGAATTAATAATAAGGAAATGAAAATATCAGGTAGTTGTATGAAAACAGACTCTAGTAAAAGCATAGAGACGGGACAGTGTAGCTATCATTTATAATGGAAATGAAAATATGCGAAGGGGAAAGTATTAATAAGAGAATACATTAGACGCATTAGAAATAAGCACAAATTGAAAATGAGTTACTGGAATGAAGTTTCACTGTGGATTGTGCAAACGGCTGTGCAATTGTTAGGCAACACCAAGTGAATATACATAAAATAAAATTCTGCTATATAGTGTAATACAAACGGATTACTAATTCAGAGCAGAAGACAAAATCTAGTTATCGGGAAAAATGCTGCAGGAAAAGATAACGCTAAACACTAGGAAAAGCTTTTTGGGACTTAGAAGAGAAAATATGCGCTACATGAAAGAGAGACAATAGTGTCTATAATTATTGACGCATATAACTCGAATTGATTTGAAATTGAATTAGAAGAATTGGAAACCCTCTTTAAAAATATCCATACATCTGCATTACTAAAATAATTGGTCCTGACCTGGTGTCTCAACTTCAATCGCATTCTCACCGCTGTAATGTAGTTTTCTTGTACTTTTTTCATAAATGCTTTCATGGTAATTGTTCGAATGAACTCTTCGATATGTTATCTGAACTTGATAAATTTAAGCACAGTACTAGATTGCTGGACGACCATATCAAAGATGAAGGAGAGGCTTGAGTCAGCAGAAATGTGGTTTTACAGAAAGATACTGAGTATACCATGGACGGAGCACGTGTGCAACTATGAGGTGTTGGAAAGGATGCAAACAAGAAGAAAACTGATACTAAATATCAGGAAGAGACAAACGTGGTTCCTGTAACACGTAATGAAGAAGGAAGACCAGGAGAACTTGATACTGACAGGTCGGATAAATGGAAGTAGAGAGAGGGGAAAACAGCGCGAGATGAACTTGTTAGGTCTGAGCAAATAGTTTACAGAGCGGGGCTTAGAAGAGATACCAAGAGAAAAATTGTTGAGAGCGACAAGAAACAGAACCAAGTAGAAGTCCATGATCGCCTACGTCCTGAAAGGACATGGCACATAAAGAAGAAATAAGAAGACTAGATTGGTAGCTCGTGTCTCATGAATTTGTAGTTTAATTGGCGAAATATAACCGCAAGGTCTATGCTAACAGTTTCTCATCTTGAAATTTTCGTTTTTGGATCTCTCTTCAGGCTCCATGCTTTCCAGCCAACCTTGATCATCAAAAATTAAAAATGCAATATTTATTGTTATCTACAGTCTGCTTGATTTCTTCTGTTATGTTAATCATGTTTCTCTTTTTTGTTATTCTTTCACACGCTGTAAATCCTCGTATCTTAGTGCCTTTATTGCCTTGCATGAGGGGGTGATGTGATTTTAAAACATCTTGAAGGCTTAAATTAATTTTGAGGTACTGAAGAAATTTTATGTCAATTTGCGTTTACTTCTGGCCAGAAAACTCAAATGCATTAAGCAATACAATAAAGTAATTGGAAATTAAAGAAAATAAGAAATAATACAAATGAAAATAAAAGAAAATAGCAAAATAATTAAATAAAAGGTATTTAGGAGAACAGTAAAAATGTAATACAAATGATTACTACAAAATCTGTGTCAATAGCAGTATACATAATACAGGGTTCGATGGATAAATTATCATTTAAATTAAGCAAAAATGGAAATAACATTGACACCTCATTTTAACAGATATATTTAGTAAAATTACTCATAAATATATTGAAATATTAAAAATATTTAAAATATCTCGAAATATTAACGATAATAAACCGCCATTGGCTTCAAACCCGGCCTCCAGAAAAATTTTGAAACTCTTTTGGAATGTTTCCTTGTTTAAGAAGTGAATGCTGCCATAAACCTTGCTTTCAGTTTATCTTTGGTGTTAAACGGAGTTTTGTTAGTCTTTCGCTCAACTGAGCCCCACACATAATCAAGGTTTTTGTTCAGAGGATTAAGGTGGCCAGATGTAAAGGGTGATGTGGCCGCGAAAAATTGTCTGACAGATGTGACTGGATTCGCCTGATTGTGCAGCAATGTTGTAGTGTTCTGTTGCCAGATATAAGGTCTTTCAGCGGTCACCTACTTGACCTAAGGTATCACTACCTTCTATAGGCCTCCATGTTGAGTCTGAGTCCCTTAGGGAAGATGAATGTAGCCAAAACGTCGTTATCACTAATGATCACGACAAACAACTTCGTAATCACCATTAAGACTCATCTAACTTTTTTTCGACTCCTGTGAACTTTCCTCAGATTGACACCAATCTTCTATGAAATGTTTGCATTAAAACTTTCGGCAAGTATGCCAAACAATACGGTATTTAATTTCCAAATTTCTTGCGGAGTGAATTGCATCATGGTGCTCTTTTTCTCACATTCGGTGCCCAACTGACCCTATTATATTCACAGTCGACAAAACCAAAAACAAACAACGCTCATGCGCTAAGTTTTTAAAAAAATCAACTGGTGACACTTTACCGATCACACTCTGTGATTTTTCATAGACTTAGACATATTACATGGACTTGAATTAAAACAAAATGCCAGCGAGACTATGTATAAAAACTGAAAAGAAGAAAGAAAAAACTTCAACATCGAAAACTATGTTTAAACACTTGAAATAGGATTTACAGAAATATTACACCAGAGCAAAAGCGCACTCGTAAAATATTTCCATGAAAAAATTAAGACTGTCATGATCTAGCTGGAACGGCCTATATACTTAAAGAAGGTCAGAAAATTGAGGAAACTGCGGTCAATTAATGTTCAGTGATAACCACTAAGTGTCTAGGATGAAGAATATAATGCATTAAATACTACTATTACTATTACTTCCACTACTACTACTTATATTAATACCAATAATAATAAGTAGTTAAAATCTTTAAAAAAATTTACTGTTTTCTGTTTTGAAATTTGTGATGACTCTTAATTCGACAATACAATATGCATAGAAAATTCCCCTATCGCATCGTGAAATATTTGAGCATTTTAACAAAATATTGCCGTAACAATCATAGATGTGATTGCTGGACGTTAATTTAAGAATTAAGGAGGTACATATAATAATTTACAACTTCTTCCATTTCATAGATGTTAATCGCATCTATCTTCCCTTTTCTCTTTAATTTTCTTACTGAAACCAAGTAGCGTCTTTGATATGTGTTTGTCTTCTCGTTATTAACGAATAGTCCATTATTTATCAGTTATTAGCTAGAGATGTTAGACATTCCTTCTTTTTTATTTTACTAGAATCAAGTAGTGTCTCTGACACATGTTTTTTGTTTTTCTTTGCCATCAAAATGAAAAAGTTAATAATTGGCAGGGCGTAACGGTCGTGCAATTAATGAAGGATGAAGACAGATACAATTTTTTATGCTCATTATAATAATAACCTATATAATGTAACGTATGTAATGTATTTTGCATGTTTGTGTCATGCAAACACTAATACACACACAATTTCACTAAGATTGAAAATATACATTTAACCGCCACTGTGTTTGGGGTTGAGCAATGAAATTCCAAAATTGCAGGCAAGAAAAAATTATATCTTGAAACACTAAAAATAAAATAATTATAAGAATTATTGGACATTTGGAAATTATTAAAAAAAACTAGCAGTATAGCCCGGCGTTGCTCGGGTGTAATGAAAGCTTTAAAACTAATCCATGGTCCTGGAGCTCAGACACATTGGACGTTGGCACGAAAGACTAAAAAGCAATAGGTGTTTCCAGTTAAAGCGAAACCGTAGCTGAAAGAAAAATGAATGGATGTAAGTTAAATTTTGATTTCCTGGTATCGATATCAAATAAGTTTTTTTAGTCGTAAACTGAATTTTGAAGGCTAAATAAGTCCTCTGAGTAAATGGTATCATGGCTGAGACTAAGAACTACAATGATACCTATTTAGAGCCAAACCCAAAACAAAAACTAAAATAAAAGCGCTGAAAAAATACAGACATTCAGGCAGATAAACAGACACACACACACAAACATCTTGCCACACACACACACACACACACACACACACACACACACACACACATATATATATATATATATATATTATCGATTTTTTGCACTATTTTAAAAACTGCGACCTTGACACTTCTGAATATCGTTTCTTATGAGTGTATTAAATTTGATTAAAATCGGACCACTCCTATAAGCCGATTTTTTTGATTATCGCTTTTCGATCTTAATCGGAGATACCTCGACACAAAACCTAGCTAAGAACACTCGCAGTCGCTTATAGTACAACAGTGTAAATTTTCAAGAAAATCAGTTCAACCGTTTCCGAGTCTATAAGTAATGAACACACACACACACACACACACACACACACACACACACACACAAAGTTCCATTTATAAATATGTTTAGATAAATAGAAGCTGTTTTTCTTCAGAAATATTTGAAACCAGTGGAGTTATGGGCAGCGGATCGTTTAGAGGAATTGTAGATCCGAATTCCAGCAGTGTTCATTTCATTCACTTACGTGCTAATATCCCTGGAAAAGGTGTGAATCTCTTTATTATCCCACAGCTATGGGGAACTAACAGAACAGACTGCGACTACTCTTAGTGACTACTCTAGAAGAAGGAAATCAGCCTTGATAAGGTTGGGCTCCATCAGGTTACCTTGACCAAGATTCACCACTGATACTACTTCTGTACATGTGGTGCCCCTACTTACCGAATTCATGGTCGAGGGAAATATTTTAGTTGTGTTATTATTAAAGAATATATATATGAAAATTTATATACATACATTATTTGAATGAAGTGTAAAGGGTATCCTTGTCTTGTGGTCTAATTTCTTTTTCTGTCGAATTATCAGGGAAAAATTACGAGCCGAAATGTTCGGGTGTTTGAAGTCCATTTGTGACTGAATATATTTCAAATAAATATAATAATCTAAATGTACAATATGCGTTTAAAATTTTCTTGTCATTGTCGTCGGCTTTATTTCGTATTTAACAATTTTAATTTCTTCTTTACTGATCGCCTCCTTTATGATGATGGCGTTGATGGCTAATTTCGCCGCCAACGTATAGGTTCAAAACTAGAGGCTTACAGTTTCATCAGCATCTGCTTCATTGATCCATTCCCTATGTCCGTTTCCTATATCCTATATCATCAAACAATTAACTAAAATGCAAAAAGTAAAATGGCACACCCTCAAAATCGAATCAGAATATTTATATATATATATAATTTTGTATCATATATATATATATATATATATATATATATATATATATATATATATATATATGATACAAAGTGAATTTGCTATTATTATTATTATTATTATTATTATTATTATATTATGGCGCTGTCGATTTCGACATTGGACCCTTATTTTATTTCTTAAACTTTAGGCTTATTTTAAGCTTTAGTTTTTTTTATTCTTACTAATATATATATATATATATATATATATATATATATATATATAATCACTACAGGATAAAATTTAGGGGCTGTACTCTGAAATCTGAATTAACTATCGTGTAGGAATTGAAAGGGACGTGCTTTTCAAAACTACTTTACTAACTCCGTTCTGGGAGATTTTCTATCCCTTAAAAAATTCCACCATATTAAATTAAATATTACTACTATTTCTTCTAATACTACCCCTATTGCTACTCCTCCCATCATTATTATTATTATTATTATAACTATTCTTCTCATTATTAGTAGTAGCAGTAGCAGCAGCAACAGAATTATTACTCCATTAATACATAAAGTTTCTTAAATTTTCTTTGTGTTTTTGAATCATCTAACTCGACAGCTAATGGTAATCTTAAGTTTGGTGGATTTTGAAATTTTAGTTAACTTGAAGCTATAGGGACTGGTTAATGTTTCTTTGGTTGGTACAAGGTCGTTAAAATGTTCATAGCAGTAATTATTCAAAGCGTATATGCGTAAGGACGCATGTATGTATACCTTCAGCAGGAATGTCTTTGGATGGAGAAGAAGAAGAAAAGCGAATCAACAGAAGGAAAGAGATGAAGGACAAATGTCCGGGTCAGCTTGAAGCTTCACTCGTTACATTTTAGTTTGTCGTCTTTGCAGCTTCCAACCCCTGACTGACTCACTGACGCTGATCGAATCCCTTTTATTGTCATTAGATTTTCGACCTGACTCGCGAAGTCCTCAAGTCTTGCAAGTCGCTCCCATTGGTCAAAAATCAATTTAACACCTACTTGCGAATTCTGGGTTCGATTCTTTCTTTAAGCACATGGTCAACCCTTTTTCTATTTGGGGAAAACCCGGATTTCACACGTCATTGTGAATTTTTGTAAAAGTGAACAAGGTTGATTTTAATTAATTTCTTATCCGCTACAAACCCCTTCCGAAAAATATGCGACACGATATATTAATGCGCTTAAAGAATTTCAGTATCCTAACTTAGAGTTGATTAAACCAATGAATGTATGAAACTTACTAATTATTATATCCAAATGTTTGTATTTATGTACACTACCGGCCATAATTATTAGGCTTCCTTAGTGTTTAAAAAAAATAATGTATCATGTACTATTTTTTTAATATTTATCATGTATCATGTATTAATATTAATATATTAATTTATCATGTATCATGTATTAATATTAATTTTAATATTTATCATGTATCATGTATTATTTTATAATATTTATTATAAAAAATCATGTATCATGTACTATTTTTTAATATTTATTGACAAGTGAATAATTGTAAATGAAAATAGAATGGTTGTTTTGCTACTGCACAATAACATGTGCATCAAATGAATTTATAAATATTTAATAATTAACTATATTGCAGTTTCATCAACGAAAGAATGAAGAACATTTTGGGTGATTCGGACGAATTCATCTTTGCTTCTTCGCCCTGTAAAAATTTGCAAAGTAATAATAAGAAAAGAACCATTCTATTTTCATTTTGTAATAAATACTAAAATTAGTATGAAATACATCATTTCTTTTCAAAAAACTGGAATGGCCTAATAATTATGGCCGGTAGTGTATATATGTATAAAGTGCGTTTGTATGTATGCATAAACTGTTTACAAAATTAAATTAAATTGTACTATCATTATCTAAATATTATAAAAAGCAACAAATGAATTAGACTAAACATATTTAATGGAAAAACTACGCTACAGTGCGGTGAGATAGCAATTGAAATGTCACTTCACAGTTACCTCCCTTGAACCAAGTTTTGGAATCTTTCGAAACTGTTTAAATAAAGGAAGACATTTAATAAATAAAAGAGATTGTAGATACTTCCCTTATGATCACGCTATGATATTTTGTTGATTACTTACAACATACAATTAAAAAAGAGAAACGAAAACAGCAACAATAAGGTAGATAAATCGTAGACGCATAGATATTTAAATTACAATACATTTCTCGCTCGCTCTGCCTCTGTGTTTTGTGCGTGTCTACTCGTGTATTTCGTGAAATCGTACAGAATTCTTGCATGAGTAACCAGTTTTTTTTTATTATCAAACAATAAAAAGAAAAGACTGGGAAACGAACCGTGTTAATTAATATTTATTATTTTGCTTATTTTCATATCGCCATCCTTATCTGTGATATCCATCATAAAAGCTCTAGATTCCCTATGAGGTAATTTGATTGAATAAAGTGATAAAGAAAATGATTTTATACGGCTAATTGAATTTGTTGTCTCGGGATTTCTACACAACTGTTCTTCCTACCGACACTAATAGAAGTGAAACGACGACTAAATTAATAACATCAATACGAGAATCGTTTTTGAACGGTGAGCCTCTATGTGAAATTAAGCGAAACAAAAAGGCGTGGTCAAATGGGGAATATAAAAATACTTTATACGACCACACATCCCATCGCAATATTTGCACATTTTAGCTCTCTTAAAAGCTATAAGAGTTGTTATATCTGATGTGACACCTAACATTATTAATATAATAATATTTCTCAGTTTTTTATATAATATTTCTTTTTTTTCTTTTTGTTTATCTTGAAAGACTTCATAATACGAACCTCACTTTTTGAATAAAATTTGATTACTCTTGTTGGCTGATAAGAGAAGCAAAACAGAACGCTATAAGCGTGTTTATGAATAACAAAATAAGGAAAGTCACAAATTAGAAACATTGATACACACAGTGATTAACATATATAGGTATGAATATGAACGTGTAAATTACACACACAAACACCCCCACACACACACACACGTAGAATATTTGGTATTTTTGTCAGGTAAATTCCAATAGAGACAAGTTCAAAAGAACTCAATATTAATTTTTTTATTAAATTTGACAGAGTAATATAATCTTGAAAAAATTTTTGGATATTCTACAAATCCATGGGTAACAGATATTTCGCATCTTTTAAAAATCATTTAGCTAGATTCAAAATTAAACTTAAAATATTTGGTTTCATTTGGAGAAAAATCTAGAATTTCCCGTTGGAAATATTATACCCACCCCCAACAAAATTTCAATTTTTTTTTAGTTATATAGTATTATTGTAATAGTTATACAATATTAATATTATTACAATCTAATATTGTATGTATATGTATGTATGAATATGTGTGCATGTTTTTATATGTATATATGTGTATAGGAAAAATATATATATATATTTTTTAATCATATCACCCCGAGCAAGGCGGTAACGCCACTGATGTGCAGGGGGCTACGTAAGAGTGAAAAGATTGGAAAAAAGAAAGCCAGAAACCACATCCTGAACAGGGAAAAAGGGATGAGCCTCTACTCCTGTACAATAGACGTGGGTGGAGTGTGAACCGGGCGATAGTTTAGTCTATCTACTCCAATTGAGAAAAAAAAAATGAAAAAGAAAAAAAAAGAAAAGTGAACAGATTGGAAAAAAGAAAGCCCGAAACCACATCCTGAACAGGGAACAAGGGATATGTATGTATGTGCATATGTAAGGTGTATGTGTGTATATGTGCGTGTATATATATATATATATATATATATATATATATATATATATATTCCTTCCTAAATAATATTTTGGACGATTAATTTTGACTGATTGATGTTTTGTACAGATCCATTCCGTCCTCTGTTTTGCATGTGCATTAATTAATTTTAAGTTAATAGCATGTGTGCTTTAATTCCTTTCTCTTATTGTGTTATTCGTGTGATTCGATGTATGTATTCTCCATTTATTCCCGGTTTAAAAATCTCTCTGTTATAAGCAGTTTTTTTTAATATTCTGAGTGAAATTAAAATTTAATTATTCATCAACGGCCGGAACAAAACAATTGTAAAAAAAAAATTAAATTGCTAAAATAAATTCTGTATTTATAACTGTTTAATTATGTGTTGAGATTACTTCTTAATATATATATATATATATATATATATATATATTGAATCCGCCTATTGTAAAACATATCTGAAGAAATTTAATAAAGTGAAACGTGTTAGATTAAAGACACTATTCCTAATTATATTTTACTCATTCTCTAATATATATATATATATATGTGTGTGTGTGTGTGTGTGTGTGTGTGTAAGCTAAATGTAATACAAAATAATGGGTGAGTGGTTTAAGAGTGCTCGATACTTGACGATACTAATAAGCTCGATGCTAATAAGCAAGCGCTGAAATACAATGGCTCTTGTGCTGCAGTAATGTATATTTTCTTTTTATAAACGCTTCTAAAAATATTACTATATATATATATATATATATATATATATATATATATATATATAGATAGATATATAGATAGATAGATAGGATAGATAGATAGATAGATTACCTCCCAATAATTATTAGGGGATAAGAGTTTTTTAAAGAAAATAATGTATTTAATACTATTTTTAGTATTTATTGCCAAGTGTATAATTCTAAATGGTAAATATAATGTTTTTTTTGTTTTTTTGTTGATACTGCACAATAGCATGTGCATCAAATGAACTGTTCTTGTGTCCAGCTTTTGTGCTCTCTTCCCCATGGTACTTCCTGGCTGTCATGTAAAATTTGGCACACTAATAATAACAAAAGAACCATTCTATTTTGATTTTAAATTATCCACTTGACAATAAATACAAAATTTAGTAGGAAATACATCATTAAAAAAAAAATGGCGTGGCTTGATAATTATGGCCGGTAGTATATATATATATATATATATATATATAGATATATATATATATATATTAATTAATTTATATGTTTGAAGACCTTTTTTTATAGATACTCGTGTTTGAGTCGATACTCTGTTCTTAATTAAAAACTATATTTATATATATCTACCGGCCTGAATATGTTTGTAAAAAAGAAATCAAATAAATTAAGACATACAGCTGATCAGAGGGAAATCGTTGTCTATGAGATTGGAAAAAATAAAATAAAAATTTTTGATTTGAGAATTAAAATTTAATTTAAAAATTATTAAATAAATATAGGCATAATATAGTATATAAGTTAGCAGATGTGTAATTCTCTCTCTCTCTCTCTCTCTATATATATATATATATATATATATAGCCTTTGATATTTGAAGAAGAAAATGAAATCTCACGACCGGCGATCGAGAGCGAGGGAAAATTTTCTCGCCCAAAAATCATTTTGCTCGACCAACTCCATTTTCTTTATAGTCGCCTTACGTAAACATAGCGTGAATCACTGACGGAAAACAAAAATAAATTTTTTATTAAAATATCGAATGTGTTAGAAAAGATTTACAAAATTTAAAAAAATAGGAACATCAAAATTTGATTTTTCCTCTGAATAATAGCATAAACATTATTTACTTGTATAATTGATTTTTCGGTGCGTGGTTAAAAGAAGTAGGCGTATTTCTTTTTCTTTATTTCAACTGTTCGTTTTTATTTTTCTTAAGGGGCGATTAAAATATAGATGTTGATTCAAGGATGATATTTTTCCAAAACATCTGTGAGCGTTTTTAATCTTGGTGAGAGAGACATTTTGGCTGCACTCTGGAATCATTAATTAAACGAATGTTTACACTTAGTTGAACGATAAAAGCGAGAACAAAGAGTTCAATAATGTGTTTGTAGGTCATTCTAAGTAACTTGTGAATCTTCAGTGGCATACTTTTGGGTTGTAAAAGGAATCAGATTTTATTTTTAATGCAAGATTTTTAATTGACCGCGGACGAGTAAAGCAATAAACTTTAATCGCCGAATTAGGGATTTCATCGGCTGAGACGATCGGGTGCGTGAAATCTCAAAGGCTGCACACACACACACACACACACACACACACACACATATATTTATACACACACATACACACACACATATATATATATATATATATATATATATATATTCACACATAGGCACACAAGTACATATATATATGTACATACATTCATGTGTGCTCAAGGTATCCCTTTCATAGCTCGAGTTCCATCCAATTTGCTATATCTCTTATCTTAGTATTTTCTCTCACTTCCCACCCGCTCAAATAGGGTTTGAACGCTTGCATTCTAAAATACTATTCATTTTTTTTTCAATTCCCCCAACCATTTTCTTTCTTATTTCTTTCCTTTTCCTTCTTTTTAATTGAATTCTGGTGTAGGAATAACTTTTGAATTTTAACTTAATAAAAAAGATCGCTGATGAAGCGTATTTATTTCGCCGATCATGACACATGTAATTTTCTAAGTTTTATTTGAATTATGCATATATATATATATATATATATATATATATATATATATATATATATGTGTGTGTGTGTGTGTGTGTATTCTTGCCTTTTTTATTAGCGGGCAAAATTTTATTTCCCTGTTGGTCATTGATAAATAATGCTTATTTGTTGCTTAGAAAGATATATATATATATATATATATATATATATATATATATATATATTCTTCATTTATAAACGAGTTATTATGCGGCTTAGGTTACTACCATATGATGTCTACAGACAGTTTACAATAACTGATCTTACCGTTTTTTTTTATAGAACGGTCACGTAATGGTAGAAACCTAGGGCGCGTAATAACTCGTTTAGAATTGAAGAATATTCAGAAGTTCTACGATGTAATTGTGTTAAACACTTTTAATACAACTGTGTACTTTTTTTTAAAGCCGTTAAAAAATTGTTTCCACAAGTGAAAATATTATACAAACATTACACACACACGCTCGCACACACATATTTCGGAAGAAATCATTAATTTATTGGATTAATTACTTAAAAGTTAATTATTGTTGCATTAAATAATAAAAATATTTTGAATACTGTTTTATAAAAGCATTATATCACTACACAAAAATATTCATGTTTCAGAACATTGTTTTTCTTCAGGTGATATTTTAAAAAAAATGGTGAAAATTATTTATTTTAGAAAATATAAACTGTATTCATGGTTATTCATAAAGATATTGAAAGTGGTTGGAGGAAGTTAAACAATATGATTATGGTGTGTCTGTATTACTCAGTCAATAGTGAGAAGTTGAAGATTTAAGTCACATGAAAGAAATTATTGCATTATGTCATGATAAAATGACACTTTTTATTTTCCTGGGGAAGATAACATACTAGAAACATATATTATACAAATGTGTACACTTAGTTTTTGAGAATAAGTCATATTTGAGTTTTTTTTAAAAATTTAATTTTATATTACTGTATTTGTTAAAGGGTCGAAATTGGTTTTTTGTTTAATGTTTGTGGTTCATTGGATATCGGCTCGGAACGAGAAATCGGGGAGCCGAATTCGAATTCCAGCTGAATTCATCGCATTTGCTTTGCGCAAATATCCTTGGGAGAGGTATTAGTCCGTCTATTCCTTCCAGTTTTGGGTTAAATAACAGGACAGATTGGGTTCTATAGCCTTGGTCGGCAACCAGTCTACCGCAGAAAGTAATGGCAACCTACTGCGGGATAATCTTCTGCCCAGTCAGTCATGCCTCTTTCGAGACATGATCGCCCAAAGCGTGTATCACGTATGGCACTTAACTGACTGACATATCGATTAAGATGAGTCACAAACCCATTTATTACAATATCTTAATTCAAGGGAAGCAACTTTAAATACTTTATATGAGTTATTTCCCCTGGATTAGGAATTAATTTTTTACACTTTTTTTTTTTTAAAGCCTGTTCTGAAAACAATATGAAAGAAACAAAATATTTTATTCAAGTTTAAGGAGAAAATAAATAAAAATTAACATTGACAATAAACTAAGAAGGCAACAGATTTTAATAATTCTGATTGCGTAACCAAAAATAAAATATATTTAATACTAATATTAACATCATTCATGGATGTCGATAAAATTTGAAGATTTCGTAAATAAATAAATTCAATATTTTTTCCAATGATTATGTATAATTAATGGTTTCCTCATTCATATACATAAAAATAGATACAAATGTAATTGATACATTAAGAATAGATAAAAAAAAATTTCATAGCAATTTTACACTTGCCCAGAAGAAATTTATAAGGTAGTCATAGAACCAAGATCAGGGAAATTTAATTTCTATTCAACAGCTTCTTTTTTGTTTACCATACTTGCATGAGATGTGTGAGGTGGGGAATAAAACCAAAGACTTTTCACCTCTCAGTGTATTTTTTTTTTCTAGTCAACTAAACCAGGGGTTTTCAAACTTTGTTGACTTACGGACCGCTTTATATTTCCATTATAAACGCTTATGAAATTTATACCTAAATTTTTAATAAAAATAGCTTATAGTTTTCCATTAACGTAGTAAAAACTGGTTTTAAGCTTACTTTGGACATAAGTGTTCAAATAAAATAAATTAATACTGCATCTTGATGCAAAATGTAACAAAATTAAATGGCAGTTACTTTGAATTTCACGTGATGAGTTAATCCACGGACCCCCTATCTTATCCTTGTGGACCCCATGAGGTCCGCGGACCCCATGTCGTCCGCGGACCACAGTTTGAAAACCCCTAAATTAGACGGACATATGTTTATTTCGCAAAAGGTTACTCGAGTTAATGTGCTAACTTTACAGGCCAGAAATACGCTGCTTGTAAGGAACGACTCAGGTTATTCGTTTCAATCTGCCACCTTCCCCAACCAGTCAGTAGAAGAAATCCGACACTCTTAATAATTTACATTAAATTAGATATTCTTATTGTGAGACAAAATATTTCCATCAATATAAAATCCATAACAAAATAATTTCAATAATAATCCGGCATCTCACTAATATATTTTAGCTGAGATTTGCTTTATCTAAAGTATAAAAATAAGGGTGAGTGTGTTATTATTGCTTGAATAAGCGAATATATTTGCTCTAAAACGAATAGAAAGAGTTGCTTCCCTTAGTTTGAAATTTAATATACCTTCGTTGACGTGTCATAACTTTTTTATTTTTAGTTCATTTTTCATAGTATTTCAACATATATTTTTATTTGGCAAAGTTAATCATCGTGTTTTATCGCAGCAGACAAGCAAATTTGTTAGTAAACTGTTTATTCTGCTGACGACTGGAAAAAATGCGAAATTGCACGTACATGCATTTTGTAATTTACATATGCATACGTATTTGAAGTTAACATTTCTGAACCAATTGATCAACACGGTAGAATTTTTGACAAAAAATTTATAATAAATTTTATTGAATGTTTTGGAAATTCTCTTTCCTTCACCAACCAAAGGTTTACTTGATTGAATTTTTAATTTAAAACCGGAAGTGAATTTTGGATACTTGCAATGGACAAATATTCGAAGAAGAAGGGAAAATATAACACATTACATCTTTGGTTATTGTCATATATAAAAAAATTTTCTTTGACACACTTTTACCGAATCAGAATCCTTCTTTAAATATAATATGTATGTTGTTTACGTTCAGAAGGTGCTAGAAAAACAATGTTATACATTTTTTTTTTAATACAGGTTCCCTTATAACTAATATTTTATATAGTAATTTCGTATAAAACATTTATTGTCTATCTCTGTCTCAATCATGTTTTAGGTTGTCAAGTAATTAAAAAAATCTACCGTCACTAAAACTGAGAAAATGATATATATATTTTATCTTGTTATCGAAATCTTGTATGTCCTTTGTGATGCAATATATATCAGCTCGGATGGGGGAAATTGTAGAGCCGAGTTCGAATTCCAGTTGAATTCGTTGCATTCACTTTCGCGCAAATGTTCTTGAAAAGGGTATTAATCCGTCTCTTTCCTCCAGCTACTGGATAGCCTTGGTTAGAGTCTATATCCTTGGTTGGCAAGCAGTCTACTGCAGAAAGTAATGGCCAGCCTACTATAGGAAATCTACCCGGTCAGTCATGTCTCTTTCGAGACATTTCCTGCGTTTAGCACGTATTTTACAAGTGTGTTTCTTAACTGACTGACTCATCAAAATCTTACATTATGCACTGAAATTATTTAGTTAAAATTACTTTTAAATACTTTGAATTCCATCTTTACTTGTTATGTGTTTTACCTAGAATTTCAAAGTTTTTTTTATTTCTAAACTTTTACAATCACATTTAAAGCTTCTGTTTTTTTCGAGAACTTAGGCATCGATGTTAGTAAAATTTAAAACTGAATAAATAAATAAATTTCTTATCTGATCCGAAGATGCATTATTATTATTATTATTATTATTATTATTATTATAAAACGGATAAATTCGGAATTATATATGTATTTACTTGCGATTTTGTCCGTGTTGATGGCATCATTTGCATGCTTAGTTCAGCATATACATAATAGTTTCAATATTGTTTTGACTGAGTTTGAGTTTGTAATAACTGTTAAATATATCGAATTCATCATTGGTCCCTATTTTTATAAAGTTTTAAATATCAAGTACCAGAATAAAATGAAGATTCGAGTCTTTCCTGAAATCGAATTGAAATTGAAATGTGCGCATGATGCAATGGTTCGTAGCTCGAAATGTGAAATCCGACAAATCGAGTTCAAATTCTAGATCTTTACATTCATTTACGCAAAAATACCCTTCGCAAAAGTACGAATCCATCTTTTTTTTTAATATATTTAGGCGTGGTATAAGTAAATAGAAGGGCAATCTAGACTTTTTCACCGTAGTTAACAATCAGTCTACAAAAGTGTATGCGAACCTGGGACCAAACCACGGGTTACATTTATATCACTCGGATACCAACCGTACTAAGGATATGGTGAAGGCATCGATTGAAGGGTGTTGGATGCGGTCAATGACACAATTTAACACACAAAATTTGTGGCATAACTGCAAAGATCTTTTATACTGGTCAATAGTCGTGACTTGATTATGCGAATCAACTGAAAACCACGCGGAAGCACAGAGTACTGCCTTATGTCTCAATAGTAACACCTTTGGTGACATATTGACTTGTCCCAATGGATGACCTGGTTAGTTATTTAAGTAATAAAATTGAAACTATGACGGAATAATTCTTGTTTCTAAAAATGATCAGTCATTGATGAAAACCTTAAAATATATACATAAATACAATTTCTACAATCACTGGAAACAAACCTTTGTTATAAGAGGTATCTATTTTTAAAAGTGTCCTCTGTGGTCTTCAATAAAATCAACTAAATTAATGTGCAAGATTGGATGAGTAAATAAAACTGAGTTGATATATAAATGACTTGGATAGTAAATAAGTAAAATGAAAAATGTTAAACGTTAATTCATATTAAATATGTTTTTTTTTTCTCTTTTCAGGTGCACCTGGAGTGCGAGGTGAACCAGGTAGGTTTCATATAAAAACATAAATTTTAACATTTTGAAATATTTCAAATTACAGCATTCAAATTATTATATGTTTTTTGTTTGATAGAAATATGTATTATATCTTTTAGTTGAGATTTATGATATATCAAGTTTTTTTCTTGGGATTTTAGTGTAAAGGATGTTCTCAGTATGTGAACATTACACTATCATATCTATTTTCAATTCAGATTAGCCAGGTATTATGTGATCAAATGTCTACTTAATGTGTGTAATGATACAATCCATTGGATCTATTCCCTTCTTGGAAGTATGTGCTTGGCAAGGTACAGCTAACAGGCATTGATCTGGATTTGATATATTAATCCGTTTTATTTTGGAACGTTTTATTTTTCATTAAGAATTTGTTTTTGATACATTATTAGTCGAGTATGATATCGGACTGAGGAATCTGAAGGCCGAGATCAAATTACAATCGAGTTCATTAAAAGGACTTCCGTAAATTACCTTGCGAAAGCTATAAACCCATCTATTTCCCCCTCTAGGTATGGATAAATAGCAGGACCAACTAGGTTGTATAGCCTTGTTTGGCAAACTACTGTGAAAAAAATCCTCATACCATAAGCATGCTGTTGGAGACTGCTTGTTGGAGCGAAAAGATCCTATATAATTTTTAGGGAATAAGCCGGCTCAACCCGTCTGGTGCAAATGGCACCACATACAAACAAAAGATGTGCCTTTCGTCAGTTAAACATTCAAAACACACACACGCGCACACACACACACACACACACACACACACACACACACACACACATATCCGAGTTTCTCGCTCACTTGGTCTTCAAACGACTTGAAGGGAATTAAAGGGAGCGAGAGTTGAGCTTTATAAAACCGCGAATCACCCTAAAGCTTCACCGAAAAAAAAAATCGTTAAAAACCCTTATGCTATGTTTACATCTGCTAATAAACTCTATTTTTTTATGTTACTGGTTAAGACTAGAGCCATCCATTCATACGATTTAACGTGGGTAAGCGTTTTTTTTTTCTCAGTCAGACAATCTAGGCTTCGAGCACTTTCCTGAGTTGATATGCTTTCTTTCAGGTCTTTTTTGTTCTTTCTTTTTAAGTAATGTCGGTTTTATTCGAATCTATATCTGGTTTTTGCAAATTGTTCGTTGGTTTCACAAACGGTTTTGTTTTGTCTTTAATATAAACCTATACACACATACATAAAATCACTAACCACATCTTGCCAGTATCTATGCCAACAGAGCTATACATGGGCATTTCCACTTAATACTATTTTTTGACTTTTTTTAAAAAATCACATCACCCCGAGCAAGGTGGTAACGCCAGAGATATGAAGGGGGCTACATAAAAGTAAAAGGATTAGATAGAAGAGAGTGAAAAGAAGGACGAACCAGTTAGAAAGGAGCAAGAGAAGGAAGGGAATACAGGTGTGATGACAGTTGCAGAGGTGGAGAGAAAGGAAAGGATATACAGGGTGGTGAAGAAAGAACTAGGGTCAAGTGGTTAAGAGATGAGTATTGACCTTGCATTTAAATTCTTGGCGGTTGTAAAGCAAGAATAAAGTAGCGAGTTCTACAGTTGCAAAAAAAAAGAAGAGGTTTTTCAGGTATCATGCTCACAAATATCTCAGTTCATTTATTAATCCTTCCAAGTTCCACTATGACCAAAGGGATAACAGGGACTCAAAAATGTGACCTTTTTTTTCAATTTCTTATATTTACTCAACTTCTTGAATTCTTTGAAAGAAATATTGCGATCGCATGGTACATTCACGTCGATTAGCAGATAAAATCTCTTTAACAATTATATCTGGTCTGTTTGCTTTGCTCGAACTGTGTTTATAGGAAAGCCCCATTAAATATTTGCTTTTTCTCCCTTAGTTACAGGTTTAGGATGATGTTTTTTACCACATAACTTTAGTTTTAATTTTTTTTATTACCTGCAGATTACCCAATGGAAACTGGTTTTATAATCTTCTGCGACCAATATCTCATATCTTGTTTCTAAGGGATTCATTGTTTTATCAAATTTGACAAAATTAAAATAAGATAAATAAATAAATAAAACGGTATTTTGTACTAGTTCTGTTTTTAATGACATCTCTGAATTTTTAACAGGAATCGATGTTCACCGTTTTTTCTGTTTCTAAATTTTCTCTTACTTCTAAAGTCGACTTCAAGTTTATACATCTAACCACTTTGCCAAAAACTGAACTTTTATTTACTATTGGTTTATTTAATTTAATTTTTTAATTATTTAATTTATTTTTTTTTTCATTAAAGGTCGTTGATAGGTTTGCCATCGTCCGGTTTACACACCTCTTCGGTCTTTTGAACAGGAGCAAAAGTTGATACTTTGTTTCCAGTTTAGAATTGGCTTTCCGGTTCCATCTAAAGCCTTTTCCTTCTCTTTCACTTCCGGTAGCACATTGCATCTTGGTAGAATTATCTTCTTGATTGGAATGTTGTCTCTTGCTCTGCAATCCTCTAACTCGAGGGCTCTTGAACCTTGTACAGGATGATCATAATTGTATTTAAAAAAAGTTTGCTAGCTGCGGGTAAGTATAATGTAGTCTTGTGCAGCTATAAAATATATTCTGCTTTAGGTCCTGAATTCCAAAGCCATTGACGGTTGCGATTTTAATCTGTACCGGTTTACCTGCTCTAGAGCATATACTGAATACGTTATAATAATTATTAATATTTCTGATTAATAGTAGCAGCAGTAATGGCAGTAGCTGTATTGTAGGATGAATAATCCTCGAGTTTTATTCAGAGAATTCAAGAGTTGCTTTGCATTAGATGTTGCAAATAGACGAGAACATATTAAAAAAATGTAACTCAGTTCACTGCATGGAGAAAATTCTACTCAAGGTGTGAGAATTACACATGCATATTAATTTTTGCAATTCACATATATAATGGCTGCCAGCAATTTGATCCACATATCTATATGCGCCTTTTAGTATAACACTATACTGAATCTATCGCTACATCGGCTGCTAAGAAACTTGGGTCACTGTATTGGGCTTGACATGTTTGCTCTCGATAAGCACCGAACGAAACGTGGCAGCAATATTCTAAGCATGGATGAATGGTAGACATATAGATCTATATGTCTACCATTCATCCATGCTTAGAATATTGCTGCCACGTTTCGTTCGGTGCTCTTGCTAAAATCAAAAGAATAATCAGCGATATTATGGGCCCTGGTCTGTCATCTCGATTTCAGGCTCTTTCCCACCGCCGTAAATTTGCCTCCGTGTGATTTTTCTATAAATACTTTTATGGTAATTTTTCAAATGAGCTCGACGCTATATCTTCTTCTTCTTCTTCTTCTTCTTCTATGTGCCTTGTCCTTTCAGGACGTAGGCAATCATGGCGTTCCACGTCTCCCTATCCCTGGTGGCTCTTAGCACGCTTTCTCCTGTTAAACCACGCAAACCCCGTTCTGACATCCACCTGGTCAGGTCAAGTACGTTATACGCTGCTTTCCTCTGTCTCTTTTATCTTTTATGTGACCTGTTAGTATCAGGTTCTTTATGCCCTCCTTCCTCAATGCATGTACCAGGAACTTAAGTTGTCTCTTCCTGATGGCCAGTATCAATTTTCTTTTCATTTCCATCCTTTCCAAAAACTCTTCATTGCTCACATGCTCGATTCATGATATCCGCAGCATCCTCCTGTAGAACCACAGTTGCTTAGGCTCTTTGAATTTAAGTGCAGTACTAGACTGACAAGGAGGTGTCATCAATTTACAATTGAGCTGGCAAGATGAAACCGTAAATTCTATGCTAACAGTTTCTTTTCTCGCAATTCTCGCTTGGAAAACTCACTTTTGGTTTCATACTTTCTAGCCAATTTTAATCTGCAAATTTTTTTCTGTTTCTAATTCTTCTACACCCAGTAGACTCTTGCCTCTCAGTGGCTTTCCTAGAGTCACAATAATATGAGAGTAGCACTTACTGGTGAGGCCCAGTTATAAGGAACCAAAGGTTAGTTAAGCAGGATCTAACGCTCCGATTGTGAGTGTTCTTAAGTATCTAGATATGAGTCTCAAGTCGTGTAGCTCCCCCGAATATTTTATTTATAGGGACACATTTTAATGTACTCAGACAACACATGTAGATGTTAAAACCTCCAGTCAATTAAAATCAGAATCTATGCTGTATTAATATTATTACTGTTGTTGTGGTGGTGGTGGTGGTGGACCAGATATCATTCCAGAAATTAATTTTAAGTGCCTAATTACTACGTCTCTTTCTGGATCTACGAGTAGAAAGGGCACCGTAGGAAAATTATCTATGCCCATTTGGGTGGTTTCGTTTAGATGGAAAGGATTTTGCGGATGATATGTGATAGGACCGTAAGCCTCTTTCGCCTTCATTCCTGAACATAAGCAGCTGATCAGCATCGATCATAGAACGATGCATACGGTGGCACGTTAGGCGCTTTCTTTTCTTGACATCCATGTTTGCTATGGCCCAGTTGACGATGTTGAAACGGTATTGCACCACAGGAAAAGCCAAAGTTTTTCGGATGATGTTCTGTTTCGTTAATTAAATTCAGTGTTTAGTATTATTTTCCTAATGTGTCGCTCATTTAGGGATTACGGACTTATCACGTTAAAAATCCGGTCCCGCTATGATTCTAGACGTTAAGCAAAATCGAGCCTGGACAGTACCTAGATGGGTGACCACTTGGCAATACCAAGTGCTGTAAGCTTGAGCATACAGGTGCTACAAGGGATAATGACTGATTTTTTTTTAATCATTTCACCTCAAGCAAAGCGGTACGGCAGGAGGAGAATGAAGAGAAAGACGAACAACTACAGCGGGTGAAAGAAAAAGGGCAAGAGAAGGATGTGAACAAAGGAGTGAAGACAGTTGCAAAGGTAGAGGGAAAGGAAAAAGAACAAGAGGATGGAAAATGTGAGACGGAGATCCAAAGACGTATTGACATGGCCAAAGACACATTTCAGAAGTTGAAATTACTGAAAGACAGGAAAATCTCATTAGAAACAAAGAAAAGAGTGCTGGATTGCTATGAGATATCTGTTCTTCTGTATGGAAGTGAATGATGGAAGATCTCATCAAAGATGAAAGAGAGGCTTGAGTTAGCAGAAATATGGTTTACAGAAGGATGATGAGGATAACATGAACTGAACACGGGTGCAACGATGAGGTGTTGGAAATGATGCAAACGAGAAGAAAACTAATAATAAATATCAGGAAGAGATAAATGAGGTTCTTGGGACACGTAACGAGGAAGGAAGGGCTGGAGAACTTGATACTTACAGGCCGGATAAATGGAAAGAGACAGGGGAAAGCAGCGCGAGACGTACTTGTTAGATCTGAGCAAATGGTTGACGAAGAAAGAAATACCAAGAGAAAAATTACTGAGAGCGACAAGAGACAGAACTAAGTGGAAGTCCATGATCGCCTACCTCCTGAAGGGACACGGCCCACGAAGAAGAAGAAGAAGAAGAAGGTCTGCATCTTGATTACGAAAAAATTTACACGGACAGTTTCCGCTAAGCATCGGAACGAGGCTGTATACAGCAGACAGTTTTTTTTTATATTTCCAAATGAATTTAGAGACCTATGAAATTTTTGATCTGATGTAAGAACATGACTTTCAGTTAATATTTTACTTTTGTAGTAATGTGTAAAATGGAGTAAAACTATCTCTAGTAGTGCCTATTCTATATTCAATTTTCTTTTCGCCTGGGCTTACGGCCATATCACCGGCTCTCGCTCGATCACCGAAGTTAAGCAACGTTGAGCCTGGTCAGTACTTAGATGGGTGACCGCTTGGGAATACTAGGTGCTGCAAGCGTTTAGTGACAGATGTGCGTTGTGGTGCAGTGGATATCGGCTAGGAAAGAGAAATCGGTGAGCCGAGTTCGAATTCCAGTTGAATACCCTGCATTCACTTAAGCACTGGTACCCTTGGGAAATGTATTAATCCGTCCCTTCCCTCCAGTTATGGGTTAAATAACAGCGTAGGACTTGGGGACCCTGCTCTTAAAAAGAATCCCAGTGAATCTTGATACTCGAAAAGAAAAAATGTATTACTAGACACAAAACTTATATATATAAAAAAAGAAAAGAAACAACAATAAATTGTTGAAAGAAAAAGGTATTACCAGCAGTAAATAAATAAAATTTAGTTGGCAATAAATGACCCGTCGAGGTTGATATGCCATAAAATAACCAACAACCTTATCAGCTCTATTAAATTTTTACCAGCACCTGGTATTCCCGAACGCTCACTGAAGTTAAGCAACGCACAAGCCTGGCCAGTGTTTTGACAGGTGACTGCTTGTGAATAGCAGTTGCTGTAAGCTTAGACAGGTAGGCTATATAATGACTCTGAATTTTAATGAGAGAACCGAATAGAAGGGACGGATTAATACCTTTCCCAAGGGTACCAGTGCTTAATTCCAATGGTGTTCGTTATATTCAATTACGCACAAAAACCTTTGGGAAGGGTATGAATCCACCTCGTCTCCTCATAGCTATAGATTAATTTATAAATCTTGTATTAGTAAATTATTATTATTTCCAAAAACATTCTTACAATCTAAATATATTTTCTTTAAATGACCTGCAAAAGATGGATAAGCAGTAAAAAAATGGCCAACCATTAAATTTGTTATTTATAACTATTTTCGTACTATAAGATTGGCGGCAAGGCCTTATCATTTTACAATTGAAATGGCTAAACATAACAGCAAGATCTATGCTAACAGTTTCTTCCAGCGAGCCACTAGTAAAAATTTTATACGGTTTTTTGATTTTTAGTCAACTTTGTTCTTCAAACATTTATACGCAATGTCCACCTTATCTTCTGTCATCTTAATTACTGTTCTTTTATTATTCTCTTTCCTTAATAATGTTTTTTCTCATTTTCTTTCACGCTCATTAATTCTTTGCGTCTTAATGGCTTTATTGCCTTGTTTGTGGGTAAAATAATTTTAAAAAATGATCCAAAGACCGAGGTATTTAAAGTGTTTACTTTTTTCAAAACGATAATTTAAACATTGTAAAAAGTATTTTGTATAGATTAAATCACCTTAGAAAAATAAATAATTATTTTCTGTTTTTGTTTTGATTTACTTTTCTCAAAAGGAATTACTATTTTACATTCTTGTCGTGTATAAAATAAATATGTACATTATTGATCAAAACAAGACCGGGTGTATAGCGCTCTGTTTTCTTGCAAGATGTAAGGGAAATAACTCATACTGACTTATGAACATTTCTCATTACCGTCTGGTCAGGGACATTTTTGATATTGCAAAAATTTTTATCTTTCTTCTTCTTGTTCTTTTTTTTTTCTTCGTCATCATCATCACAATCATCAGCATCATCAGCATCATCTTTCGATTTTTGTTATGGTCACACTACCAACCAAGTCTGCGTGAGGACCTAAGGCAAGTCGTGGTGTGTTGTTATGGCTACATTTCATGATTTGTTTTTCTTACTCCCACAACATCACTAGCGTTACATGGACAACGTTTTTCTTAGCGCGTGGGCTGTACTTATCAAGACAATATTTTGTATTTCTCTTAAGCTGGGATTTTCAGTTGTTTTTTTTTTAATTTTAAGTGTTGTTGTGTCCTTTTTTATTATTCCAAGTGCACCTGTTATAACTGGTACTTTTCTTGTTTTTAATTTCCTCATCTTTTTTTTCTGTTTTGATTTCAAGGTCATTATACGTCAATAGTTTTTCAAATTGCTTGGTTGCTATGTTACAGTCCGCTTGGCAGGCCATAGCAATTAGTAAGCAAGTTTTTTTTTTTCGGTTTTCGAACATTATGTCTAGCCTATTTGCTTCATTTTTTCTGTTTGTAAAGATGGTGTAATATTGTCCAATTGTGATGTCTTATATTTTTGTAATCGGTGTTTAGTGGTGTTCATAGCAGTGTTTCTTAACATCTTTTCCATAGTGTTTGCTCATTGTCCAGTGTAAATATTTACCCATTCTATGGGGACGATTTTTATATTCATTTGCCATAAATAGAGAAGATCTATTGATATTTGTCACATATCCTGCATTTGGGATCCATATTATTATGTATGTGTTGTGATGCAGTGAATATCGACTTGGAACGAGAAATCGGGGAACCGAGTTCGAATTCCAGTTGAATTCCTTGCATTAACTTACGCGCAAATACCCTTGGGAAACGTATTAATCCGTCCCTTCCCTCTCGATATGGGTTAAATAATAGAACATATTGGGTTCTATAGCTTTGGTCGGTAATCAGTCTACTGTAGAAAGTAATGGCAACCTACTGCAGGATAATCTTCTGCTCAGTCAGCCATATCTTCTTCGAGACAAGATTGCCCAAGAGTTTATCACTTGTGTCACTTAACTGACGGATTATTATGCATGAAAGATGCTGAAGAAAAAACTTCTGGTCTTGCCTTGCAAGAGTAACGTCTTCAGTTTCAGACTTTAATCCACATTATCGTAACTAGTATCGTAATGAGTGTTAACGTTAACAACTGCTTTTGATGTTGACCACGTTTTGGATATTGACCACACAGTCTTGCCACGTTTTGGATATTGACCACACAGTCTTGCCACGTTTTGGATATTGACCACACAGTCTTGCCCCGTTTGGGATATTGACCACACAGTCTTGCCACGTTTTGGATATTGACCACACAGTCTTGCCAGGGTTTCATTTGTTCAAATGCTTTAGCCTTGGATTTCTTTTTCATATTTTTTTTGGCTGAACAGTGGGTTACTGTCTTCTGTTTTGGTTTTCTACATGTAGTAGATTTACTAAATGTAAATCTCGTTTGTATATACAACAGTCTTTCATGATTTAATATTTTTTTTCTTTCTATTTTTATGTTTTTTGACTAATTTTATCATAAAGTCATTTGTCTTCTCTATGTATGTTTGTAAACCAATAGTTGTTTTTAGGGACAATTCTAGGTAAATAAGACGTTTCCATCTTCTACACGGAGTAGACGGTCTGCATTCGCTTCTGAATAATGCATGTTATGCTTAAAAAGAAGCTTTTTTGTTTTAGAATCCATTATTTATATGTTATTTAGAACCAAGTTCAAGATGTTGAAACTATATCAAACCAAATGGAATGCAAAGCTATTAATGGCCATTTTCTCTTTTGAGAATTCAATTCAGTTTTTAATATCAGTCGCACCCTTCCGTATTCCACATTTCGCACTATTTTCGTTATTTTTATTTTATTATTTTTATTTTTTTGTGAATTATATTGTCGCCTTCATTTACCACTAGGTACTTATAAGGTTCTTCTTGTTTAAAATCTCTGATTGTTACTCCAGTGTTTAGTCTAATAGAGGAAGTTTATTGCAGTGATCCTCGTAAAATTGTGGCTTTGACACATTCATCCAAACTAACCAAATTCGATTTCGATGTCATCACTAAAACATTTTGATGTTTTCAGGAGACCTTACAACTCACTGTCAATTCTAGCATGTAACTTTAAGTCATTCATGTAAAATAAATGGCTTATTTTCTTTTGAGCTATCTTATAGCCATAGTCTGCCCTTTTAAGTTCGCTGGTTAATGCTCTTAGGAATAATAAGGGAAACAAAAAGCAACCTTGAAATATTTCTCTGTTAATTTTTTTTCATCAGACTTATAGATTCTATTTATATGATTACAGCGAATTGTTTTCTAGGTCGACATACATTGTTGATGAAATTGATGACAACAAACGATACCTTGCACATATTTAAAAACTTTAAGATCCAGGAATGGAGTACACTATCGAATGCCTTACGGTAATTTATACAGGCGGTGCTGAGATTTTTTGTTTGTAATAAAGCAGTTTTCCAAGACCATCCAATGAATATGTAATTGCTTTTTACATCCGTAAGAGCCGCGTTTGCAACCTTTTTTTTAAGAGGTAGTATGTCATTTATTTTCTAAGAAGGATTATGCCTGTTTTAGCAGAGGAGATGTCAACAGTTTGTAAGTAGTAGGAATCTATGTCATTGGTCTGTAGTTTTCTTTTCTTTTTTTTTTTTTGACGCTTGTGTCACCATTCTTGTGTAGAAGGAAAGTAATTCCTTCGGTAACCCATGCCGCAATTTTAGTGGGATCATTGACCATTTCTGTCAGTTCTTTGGCTAGTTTCTGTGTGTTGTATTTAGGTAACAGAACCAAAAGTTAGGTATTTTATCTTTTCCTAGAGATGTCTGGTTATGTGTTTTTATCAGCACACATCCACCATCCTCTTTTGTGATACCCGCTCATATTTGTTTTCGTTAATTTTTTCCCGTTCATCCGTAAACGAGTTTGCTTCTTTGTTATATTCCTGATATGTTCCGGAAAGGATTTATACCTGATTCGATGTAGTTATGCGGATTAGGCAAATGCAACCGAGTAGGACAATCTAGTACGTAGACGTAATGGACCGGTACTCGTCGTATGAAGTATTCTGAGACGTAGGCGTAGTCAATCGACGTAGACTAATATTCGTAAACCTATGGATGTAGACCTCTAGTCGTAGACCTCTAGATCTCGAATCGGAGACCTGTACACATATGGCCGTAAACCTCTCCTTCGCCTGTATTTATGGCTGACACCAGCCAATCACATTACTGTGAGGGGGAACCAAGGTTTATGCATATTCATTACATATTCATTACAGCAGTTCCTTAAGGCAAACCCATATTTTTTATTATTATTGTTATTATTACTACTAATACAGATTTATAAATCAAATGACGTATCATACAAATGAGTTATTAAATTATGTTCGTTTTTAAATTCATATTTTGATGTTGAAATATATATGCGTTTTTAACGCATATAATGAATAACGATTTCTACTGCAAGGAAGGCTATAATCGTCTACATCCTGAAGGGACACGGCATACGAAGAATAATGCTAGGTTATGGCTACGTTACAGTGTTACGTGACAAAATGTTATTTAAATATTTCAGGTGTGTTTTCAATGATACTTATTGAAGATGTATAGCCTGTATTGTTTTTTTCATTTTGAGGCCTCACATCCGTAGAGGATGCCAATAACATTATAGCAATCCTCCTCATTTGCCAAGTAGTTGCTATCAATTGATAGGTCTGCTGTTAGGAAAGTTGGTTCACTGTATCTTGCTAGACACTTTTTCTCTTATCTATTTTACACATTTATAAGCTTACAATTCTTTCATGCATTGAATATTAAATGGTGTTGTGCTTATGGCATGTATAATATCTTGATAGAATATAACAAAGAATGTTCAATGTAATCAGTTCCCAAGTAGGCGTATACGCTGACGAAACCACCGTTTACTCTCGCCTCAACCAAAAATCTGCTGAGGCTGACAAAGCGAACCTAGCTGTCGAGCTTGAAAAGAATCTCCAATCTGTGGTAGAGTGGGGTAAGAAATAGCTCGTAAAATTTAATGCTTCCAAAACGAAGCTACTATCTATTAAGCATCATAGTCAATTGTTCCTGCCCCCCTTTAGTATGGATCAGGTTAGCCTACCTGAAAGCTAAACATTGCGTCTTCTTGGCCTAACATTCTCAGCAGACCTCAAATGGAATGATTATATCGTATACATAGCTAAATCTGCTGCTATGAAGGTCTGTTCACTGTGCAGGGCCAGAAAGTTTTTCCCGTCTGAATCTATTTTGCACATATATAAATCTACCATCCGTCCGTGTATTGAATACTACTGCCACATTTGGTCGGATGCCTCTGCTATTCACTTTTGGGTTCTTGACAAAATTCAACAGAGAATCTTTAATGTGATTGATACCGACTTGGCAGCTCGGCTGCAGTCACTCTCACATCGGCGTGGTGTGGCTTCTCTGTGCCTCTTCTACAAATACTTTCATGGCTTCTACTCCAATGAACTTTGCCCACTAGTGCCCACATGTATTAATTTACTCGAACTACTAGACTAGCAACTGTCTCACCCTTTTACAGTGAAACTGATAAAATGTAACCGCAATTTCTACTCTAATAGTTTCTTTTCTCACACTTCCTGCCTGTGGAATTCCCTTCCGTTTACTTGCTTCCACGACAGTTACAATCTCCAAAATTTAAATGTAAGGTCAATAGGCCTATCTCACTAACTCGCATCCTTTCTCTCAAAATCGTTTCTCCGTCCACTTCACCCCCATCACATCAGTATTCTCATACTTCTATTACCCTCCTCCTGACACCCCTATGACCTACACCTCTTTCTCATCACTTTCCCCATATGTAACTCTCTGCGCAACAGTGGCAGTAAAACTGCCTTGCTTGGGGTGAAATGATTAAAAAAGTTATTTTTTCTGACCTGGTATCTCGGCTTCAGTTAATTTCTCCACACCATAAACTAGTTTCTTTCTACCATTGCTATAATTATTTTTATGGTAATTCTTCTGGTACGCTTTCCGCTTTGGTGCATAGACCTTCAAAAATTAAACGCAATACTAGATTGGTGGCAAGGTTTTCAGCCTTTTACAGTTGAAATGGCCAGTTTTAAACGTAACTTCTATGCTAACAGTTTCTGTAATCGTACTTTTTACTTGTAAAAATCTCTTTAAAAAGTTACGCCAGATTTACTGCCGTCGTCTGGATCGATTCAGTTTGACCCCAGATTTGCAATTCAACTCGCGTTTTGTCCGACTCTACAAGACTTTTCCATGAGCAGAGATACTGATTGTTAATACTGACACTGTCTTTCTCCTTTTGTTTTGATTTATTTTTTATTCGCTTTTTTATATTTTTTCAGACCACAGGCGGAAATGAAAATAAAATTTAAAAACTAAAAAAAAATATCTGAACGTAAAAATATTGGAAATATCGAAAGGAACAAATGCAAACGTATTTACTCGCAACTGTGCAATATTACAAAAGCTTGTAATACCAGGAAGAAATGAAATCATGCAGAAAATATCATTATTAAAACCAATCAATAACGTATTTTTAGGATAGTGCAGAACTACTGTGGAAAGTGTTTGATAATCCCTCGACAAAATACTGTTATGTAAATTCATTGACGTTATTATATGAGAACAGTTTCTTTTAGAGATGATAAAACTGTAGAATAGAATAACAGTCATTTTTTAATAATCTGCTCACTACAAGCAAGTTGTAAAACCTAGAGAGGTGAGATTTTAAAAAAATTACTATTCATGACAACCTCAGTATTGTTAAAATGTTGACAAGGCTGCACTATTTGTGATAAGATTTGCCGTTAATGATCTTCACTGATGACAACCACAGAACAAGCTGACGCCAAACATGCTAAATAATAATAATGATAACAACAACAATAATAATAATAATAATTTGCATAATAATTAGTTTTCCGGTTTTAATTTTCTGATGAATCATAAATATTAAATTAATGATTGAATGAACTCCTAACTAATTCTACGATTCAAAATACCCGTAAAAATTCTTCTTTTTTTTAATCATTTCACCATGAGCAACTCATTCTACTGCCACTATTGCGTAGGAGGTTACATAGGGGAAAGTGATGAGAAAGAGTGGTTAGTTATAGGAAATGTCGGGAGGAGGGTGATAGACGGATGAGGATACCGAGAATGGGGGTTGGGTAGATGGGAAGAGTGTTTGAAAGAATGGATGCCAATTAGTGTAATAAGAGGTGTCTATTGACCTTACATTTAAATTCCAGGAGATTGTAGCTGTCGGGGACGCAAATATATGAAAGGGAATTCCACACGCGGGAAGTGCGAGAAAAGAAGATGTTAGAGTAGAAATTGCGGTTACATTTTATCTGTTTCACTGTAAAAGGGTGGGACCTAGTTGCTAATCTAGTATCTCGTGCAAATACATACCTAGGGGGCACCAGTGATCTAAGTTCATCGGAGTAGAAGCCGTGAAAGTATTTATAGAAGAGGCACAGGGGAGCTACATCACGCCGGTGAGAGAATGACTGCAGCCGGGCTGCCAAGTTGGTATCGATCACATTACGGATTCTCCGTTGTATTTTGTCAAGAACCCCGATGAGAATACCAGGGGCACTCGACCAGATGTGGCAGTAGTATTTAATACACGGGCGGATGGTAGATTTATATATGTGCTGGATGGACTCAGATTTCATTGTTAAATATTTGAGCTTAACAATGAGTTCATCGACTTGGTGCAATAGTTAGTAATCTTGTCTCGTTAGGACTTATTTCAATTGAGCAGTGAGTTCGATCCTCGCTAGGTATATCATATATTCTGCCTTGTGTCACATCTAAGCTGCGCTTAGAAAACAGTATTTGAGCTTAACAACTTTAAGAAATTATTACAATAACAAACATAAGTATGAATACATAGGCTCTCCGACGTGGTGTAATGGTTAGCGAGCTAGATCCATTACGAATGACTTGTGATTTCGATCCTCACGTGGTACTTCTTACTTTCGGCTTTGAGTCAAGTCATTTTGGCACTTCAGCGGGGTGTAAGTGCTAGCAAATTTGTCTCGCTAGGACAATTATGATTGAAAAATGAATTCAAACCTTATTGGGTAACCCAAAACTTTCGGCTTTGTGCCACATTTGAGCTACGCTTAGAAAATCCACGTAAGTATAAATACAGGATGTGCGTTTTGGTATAACAGGTGCGTTATGGTGCAGTGGATATCGGCCCGGGACGAGAAATCGGGGAGTCGAGGTCAAAATCCAGTTGAATTTCTTACACTCACTTACGCGCAGATGCCCTTAAGAAAAGTATTGATCCGTCTTTTCCCCCCAGTTATGGGTTAAATAAACAGGACAGATTGGGCTCTATAACCTCGGCTGGCAACCAGTCTACCGCAGAAAGTAATAGCAACCTACTGCGGGATAATCTTCTGCCCAGTCAGCCATGCCTCTTTCGAGACATAATCGCCCAAGCGTGTTTCACGTATGGCACTTAACTGAATGATATAATAATGAATATAGTCATTTTTTAAAGAAAAGGATACAGGTGAAAATATTTTTTAAGTTTTTCTATTTCACACAAGCAGACGTTAAATCCAAGTGAGTTTTATCAACTTCTCTGCCCTTTCTCTCTCACTCTCTTTGTTTATTTGTTTATTTATTTATGTCCGTTTCTTCTCCTAAATGCAAGCAGCGGCTTTAATATATCAGTTACCTCGTTTACTTTCGCAGTCAAACAGGAATTATCTATTGTTTAGCTGAGATAATGGCAAAAAGTGTAACATAAGTGCTGTTATCTCTAGTCGCTTATGAAGAAATAACTTTTTCTAACACTATATTCTGATATAAAAAGAAAATACAATGATAAAATATCTAATTATTAAATTATGTTGGAGAAGAAAATCTCAAGAAGAAATCTGTGCCATTCTCTTTCTATTGATGCCTTAACCGTGTGCTTATTTTGCTTATTAATCCATACAGGACATAGTATGTTTTTTTACATTTTCCCGTTTGTATTGTATCAAAGACATCTTTTCTTTGTACTCTTTCATAAACACTGAATTTTCTCTCCTGTGTTATAAGGATATCGATTAATATTCCTCTTGATAAATTCTCATTTTTTGTTTTATTGATTAACTTATAATTCGATTCAAAATATAAGAAAAATATATTTCTTTGTTTTAAATTTATTACCGAGATTAAAAAGAATACATTTTTGTTTTCTGTTTTTGTAATCATTTCACCACATGTAAGACAGTAAAGCCACTAAAACACAAGCGATTAATGAGTGTGAAAGAATTTGGAAACAGAAAACATTATAAAGGAACGAAAACAATAGAAGAGTAATTAGGAAGACAGAAAATAACGGTTGATATTGCATCTACATTTTTGAAGATCAAATTTAACCTGAAAACATGGAACTGAAAGAGAGTTCCACGGCCGAGAAGTGCAAGAAAAGAAATTTTTAGCATAAAACTATATTAGTTACATCTACTGTAAACTGTTGAGTCGTTGTTGCCAATCTAGTTCTACGCTTAAATTCATAAAGTCTTGGTACCATAGTGAAGAGCTCATCCGAACAATTACCATGAACATTTTACAGAAAATGTATGCGAATTGTTCTAACAGAAGATGGAAAGTGCAACACAGAGATCCGAAGGCGAATTTGCATAGCGAGGGCGCGTTCCAGCAGCTGAGTAAAGTATTAAGACACAGGAAACTTTCACCTGAAACAAAGAAGAGAGCACTAGATTGCTAAGTGATATCAGTTCTTCAGTATGTCAGTGAATGTTGGACAATATCCTCAAAGATAAAGGAAAAACTTAAAGCTGCTGTAATATGGTTCTAAAGAAGGATGCTGCGGATATCATGGATCGAGCATGTGAGCAATGGTGCGGTGTTGGAAAGAATGGAAACGAAAACGAAATTAATATTGAGCACCAAAAAGAGACAACTGAAGTTCCTGGGATATGCAATGAAGAAGGAGAGCTTAGAGAACCTGATACTAACAGGCCAGATAGCGGGAAAACGAGACAGAGGAAAGCAGCGGATAACATATCTAAAGGGCCTGCGTGGGTGGATGACAGAATGGGGGTTGCGAGATGTTACAGGAGAAAGCGTGCTAAGAGCCACTAGGGAGAGGGAGACGAGGAAAACTTTGATCGCCTACGTCCTTAAATGACAAGGCACACAAAAGATGAAGAGAATGTAACTTTATGGTAATGGGGGAAGTAACTGAAACCGAGAGGATAGGCCAGGTCCAATAATATTGCTGATTCTTGTTTGGATTTTATTAAGAATCTGAAAATATTACTGTTTAAACAAAGAACAAGACTCACTCAAGGTCGGTCGATTTATTGTAACAATTTGGTCAGATTATCAACATTTATAAATTATTTAAAGCCGAAAAAAATATAAATAGACGGATATTTTTAAACGGATATTTTCCTAAACAATGAAATTAATAACAACCGGAATAAAATAATTTTATAGTTTCAGAAAAAAAAAGAAGAAATAACAACACAAATACGTGTATATAGTAATGTTAATAGTGTTTGTAATAATCAAGAAATAATATAGCCTTGGTTGGCAACCAGTCTACAGCAGAAAGTAATGGTAATCTATTGCAAGGGGAATATTTTGCCCAGTCAGTCATGTCGCCCAAGCGTGTATCACGTATGGGACTTAACTGACTGACATATATTTCAGATGTTATCTGTTATTTGGGAGGAAAGTAACTAATTCTGTCCAAACAATGTGTCGTGAGGGCGCTAAATATTTTTAAATTGTAAGATTAAAAAAAAAAAAGATAATAATGGTTTAAGGATAAAAGACTTACTAATTAATCCAGAGCTGTGGGAAGAAAGGTGGATTCATACATCTCCCAAGTTTATTCGCGCGTAAATTAATATAACGAATCCAACGAAATTGGAACTTGGCTCTCTGATTAACAACTTTGAGTCATTCTTTCACGGCTTCTGCTCCGATGAACTTAGCTCTCTTTTTCTCCCTCTGTATGAATTTACTCAAGCCACAAGATTAGCAACTAGGTTCCACCCTTTTACTGTGAAACCACTAAAATGTAGATACAAATTCTATTCCAGTAGCTTCTTTTCTCGCACTTCCTGGCTGTGGAATTCCCTTCCGCTTACTTACTTCTCCGACAGCTACAATCTCCAAGAGTTTAAGTGTAAAGTTTATAGTCATCTCCTATCTTGCTAACTTGCATTCTTTCTCTCATGCTTCTTTTTCCGTCCATTCAACTCTCTGTGTCTCAATCCTTTTCTTACCTGACACGCCCTGTAACCTGTCACTCCTTCTCATAACTTTCTTCCTATGTAAGCTTCTGCGTACCAGTGGCAGTAGTCTGCCTTACTTGGGGCAATATGATTATAACAAATTTTTAAAAAAAAAGCAACAACTCTTCAATTTTGGTATTTTGGAACGATCACCCATTTAAGTACTGACATTGCACGGGAATCAATGTTTTAATGTGATGCGGCCGTAAATAACCCAAGGTTGGCAGCTGTTGTAAGAATCCACAAAATGGGATCAAGAGGCACATATTATGAGGATAGAGAACGACTGATCCGTGACTTCAACGGCTTAAGATTGTAGCGATCGAGGAAACATATATTCGGGACATCTGTTCAACAATGTCACAGTTCTGGGGATGAAGCTGTCTTAATGAAATTTTCTCTTTATCATAGAATACTTACCACCTACGAAGGTCTTCACACACAATCAGTCAGTTAAGTGCCATACGTGAAACATGCTTGGGCGGTCATACCTCGAAAGAGACATGCCTGATTGGGCAGAAGATTATCTCGCAGTAGGTTGCCATTGCTTTCTGCGGTAGACTGGTTGCCAGCCAAGGCAACAGAACCCAATCTGTCCTGTTATTTAACCCATAACTGGAAGGAAGAGACGGATTAATACCTTTCCCAAGGGTATTTGCGCGTAAGTGAATGGAATGAAATTCAACTGGAATTCGAACTCGGTTCCACGATTTTCTCGTTCCGAGCCGATATCCACTGCACCACAACGCACAATATAATATATAAATTCAGACATAAATAACACTTTCAGTTCTGTATTTCTAATATATACAAGAATTATAACTCGAATTCTATGGTAGTAATATAATGCTTTGCATAGTCACTCGCCATGATGATTAAAAGAAATTCTCTGGAGACTGGCTCCAACGTTTTGACTATTTGGAGTTCTTTATTTAAGTCTCTAGACTAGTTCAGTTATATCACCGGGGTATATTATTTACTCTACAGCAACAAGTATGTTTGTTTTAAACAACTTGATTTGTTACACCTTTGTGCAAATTAATTGAAACAAAGCGAATAATATCTTCCTATGATCTTTCATACTATCCCTGATCACGTATACATCGTCTCTTAGTGTTGTTTTCTCTTCCAACAGCATTTTCATTCATATTTAAAACCGAGATAAATAGATAGATTAATAGGTAGATATGTACAGAGATACATCCTTGTGAAAATTAGTTGAAACAAAAGGAATAATATCTTCCTAAGATGGTTCACACATTTCCTGATCACGTATATGTTGTCACTTGTTACTGTTTACATTCCGACCACATTTTTCTTCTACGTTTTAGTCTGATGGAACCAGTTTGTTTCTTCGCATTGATGACACGACTGACACTTAAAAGGCTGACATCAACAATATCCGAGATCTCTCTGCAAGGCTTGCTCGTGTTTTCGTACGCTTCCTTGGAGTAACGTCCGTCTTTGACAATAGACAAATAACAGTAGCTACTCTAGCATCTACGCATCGCTCATTCCGTAATGAATTAGAACACTTTGGTTACTGGCATATGATAATCATACCGCCTTCTCCCGAGCGCCCATAGTTCAGCTGTAAAACCGCCGACTGACGCCAATGCAGTCGGGTTTCAATCTTGGGTAAAAAGCAATCGGATGTCTAACCGTACTGATGAATGGATACAGCGAAACAGATCTGCCTGCGGATGACTATATGTATATATATATATTTGATCGATAGTCGTATTTAAGTAGATATTCTGTTTATAATCAAACAGTATATATATTTATTTCTACCGTTACTAAAATGTCTGTCATTCGGCAGGATTCAAACATGCCACTTCTATCAACAGATCAATTGGTGGCTTCTTCAATGCTGATAGGGGTCGCAGGTTCGAATCCTGTCGAATGACACACATTTTCGTAACAAAAATTTATCGTAAATAATCAGGCTGTTAGAAATAAATATTCATACTGTTTGATTATATATATATATATATATATATATATATATATATATGTATGTATGTATGTATGTATGTAGCGGTTTTTATCATAATAGAGGATAGTAAGACAACTTTAGAATTATGAAGAGGGCTGAACTGTGACGTAATTACTTATCTTCTGTGTAATGAAAAAATACGGGACAATTTTTTCATCAAAAGATAACAGAGATAATTAAACACTAACAGTGAAGCGTGGAATAACTGATCTAATGCTTGTAAATTTTACTGACAAAACAGGGATAAATAGAGATGGAAAAGTGTTCAAAGCAACATTGCGCAACAAAAGGCTAGATGTTGTAGAAATTTACAATCGCCTACGTCATGAGAGAACACGGTCTATAAATGGAGGAAGGTTTTATGTTACGCGAGGTTCGAAATAATATTTAATGACATTTGGCCATCTGGAGATTAAAAATAACTTGTTCCGCCTGTCAGCCTCAAATTAATACATTTAAATGACCCACTGGCTGAAAAAGGACGAAGTTCATAAAGACCAACGGAAACATCAAGGCATCATTTGCCTTTTGCCCGTTATTAATATCCTCCAGACATTTCGTTGAAACCATGTAAACAAAGAGAATCCAATTTATATAGTAATTTCTTACTTGATAAGTATCACACTACGTAAAGCGACCAATGGATGTCATCAGATATTACAATGTTACGCTTTCTTTCATACTATAAATGATATTTATTTATGGTTACTTATATTTCACTGTGTGTTGTGGTGCAATGGATATCGGCTCTCAGAGTTCAAATTCCAGTTCATTTCGTTGCGTACACTTAGGCGCAAATACACTTAATACATTAATCCATCTCTTCCATCTAGCTATAGGTTAAATAACAAGAGCGATTGAGTTTTACAACTCCAGTTGAAAATTTAAGAGCTTAGACGGATATTTTTTTAAACAGTAAAATTAATAACGAAAGGAATAAAATAATTTTATTGTGTAAGAAGATAAAAAAGAGATAGCAACTTAAATAAGCGTAGACACTAAAAAATAACGCTTATGATAAAAAATGAATTCGGATATTAGTATTTCCGTATCTCGTAGGAAACTGAAGCTAGCAGATATAGATTCGTAGATGTCTCAACGAGAAAAGTTGCACATTCCTTAATTAGGTAATTCAAAACTTACGCTATCAAAGCGGCCTCTGTAGGTGAATTGGTAAAGGCACGTTTCAGTTATAAAAATAGTTTCCTGGACAGAAAAGGGGAATACAACTTCGATTCCGTTCGAGGAAATGATCTTTCCTTTGTTCTCAATTTAGGTCGGCTGTTATTGTTTTCGTTGTTTAAAAAAGTTACAACAAAGCAAAAATAATAAAAAACAAACATAACAACCAAATAAAGACTAAAAAATAACGTTATGGTAATATAGAAATGTCTGAAAAAATCCACTCAAAAGTTAATATCACGCTTCCAGATTCTCAGTAATACAAAGTATGATGCTCTCCTCTCAATTCCATTCTCTACTGAAATATCATAACTTGTAGACATTTACATTCCATAGCAAAATATATAGATGTAAGGAATTTCGCCAGTTATTGTAGTATAATTCTCGGTCGGTTGTCTTCGATTGTAGTCGCAATTCATTCATGACTGACATTTAACCCAATCCTCTAATTTCGACAAGATCTTTTACTAAGATTGGTCTAATCCAGTATGAAATGAAAAGTGATGGGGCAATAAACTGATGAAGGTTGTCCTGAAATGAATATCTATAATGTCATAATTTCTCTTTGAAAACCATGAGAAAATATATATATATATATGTATACAGACTATTAAAAATGGTTATCATTTCTGGCGATGTATTTGCGTCATGTTGGAATACTTTTGTCAAATCCATATTGGTAAAATCCTTTCCGGAATTTTGTAATCGAGTGTTTTTTCTTTTCGTAAGCGCTTTTTTTCAACACTAGCTTAAGCTTCGCTAAACTTGTTTAACCTTCTTAACAGCACCCTAATCAGGTGTCGTATCAACATTAATTGATGTGCCAAAAATATTTAAAGGAAATAAGAAGTGACACCCACCGTATCGTGACATGACGAAAATTATCGGTACTGTGCCCGCATACGCTAATTTGACTTTTTAAAAAAGCAAGGCGAGACGGCCACTACTGCGCAGGGGGCGTACAGTGAAAAAAAAAAGATTAGATACAGGAGATACTGAAGACTAGATAAAAGATCGTCGGAATTTAAGAAGATGGAAAATCGAAATTGACGCTGCATTTTAATTTTTGGATATTGTAGCTATCCGGGAAGCAAGTAAATGGAAAGGTGTTTTATAGGCGGGAAGTGCGAAAAAAAAACTATTGAAGTTGAAGAGACAGTTACATTTAACTATTTCAACGATAAAAGAGTGGGACCTAGATGCTCATTTAGTAGCACGCTTAAATTACGTGAACGGAGCACAAGAGAAAAAAATTATCAGAGCTGTTGCTATGAAATATTTTTTTTAATCATTTCACCCCGAGCAAGGCGGAAATGCCACTGATGTGTGGGGAGCTACATAACTGTAAAAGAGATTAATTAGAAGAGAGTGAAGAGTACAGACCAGTTCGAAAGGAGCGATAGAAAGATGAGAATGCAGGTATGATGACAGGTACATAGGTGGAGAGAAAGGGAAGGACATACGGGGGTGGGGAGAGAGCTAGAGTCCAGTGGTTAATAGATGATTATTGACATTGCATTTAAATTCTTGGAGGTTCTAGCCATCAGAAAAGCAAGAATATGGGAGCGAGTTCCACAGGCGGGAAGTGCGAGAGAAGAAGCTGGCTAACCTAACTGTGAATGGGTGGGACCCAGTTACCATTCTGGTTGCACGAATAAACACCTGTTGAGGAGGCACCAGTGACTTAAGTTCGTCCGAGCAGAAGCCATGAAAGTATTTATAGAACAGACAAAGGGAGGCCACATTTTGTCGGTGGGGAAGTGGCTGTAGTCGAGCCGCCAAAGTCAGTACCTATCACATTACAGACTCTCCTTTGGAGCGTGTCGAGAACACTGAGGTGAATGGCAGGGGCGCCTGACCATAAATGGCAGCAGTACTCCATGCACGGACGGATGGTTGACTTGTATATATGCAGGATGGATTCAGGCGGAAAAACATCCTGGATCGACATAATGACGCAACCTTCTTAGCAGTGGATTTCACTATGGATTCGATATAGTGGTTCCATTTGAGGTCTGAGAAAAGAGTAAGGCCGAGAAGGCGCAGTGTATTGCTCTCAGGGAGAATCGCTTGGTCCATGCTTATGGGAGGCAGGAGGGGTTGCCTGCGATGGTTGACAGACAACAGCTTGGTCTTAGACGCATTGAAGTTGACAAGCCATTTCTTACCCCAATTCACCACAGAGTGTAGATCCTGTTCAAGGTCAGTAACGAGATTATGTCTATCCGACAGAAGAGACAGAGGGAAGCCATTTCATATCGGTGAATTTATACGTCAAATGATTGAAAGTTGAGATGTCAAGTCAGGAGCAATCACCTTGCAGATCTCTCTTTGAATCTTATCGAGAATCTCAAAATGAATACAAGGAGCGATAAACAAGTTATGGCAGCAGTACTCAATGCATGGATAAATGGTAGATTTATAAATGTGCAAGTTGAATTCTCACGAGAAAAACTTTCTGGTCCGACATGAGATCAAAACTTCCTAGCAGCTATAGATCTGATATATTCGTTCCACTTCAAATTACTTGAGAAAGTGAGACCATAGTGCATGACTCTCAAAGAGACTGGAATCAAACTACTATAATTATATTCCACTTTGGTGTAGAAAGATTAACATTTGTCTACCAGCATTGATTAGCATATCTTCTATTTCTCCTTGCACTCATAAAACTAGGGACCGTTAAAAAATACGCAGTACCTAAGATTTATACGGATTTTTAAAAATGAAAATTCTTTCTTGATGCTTTCATTTTTGCTTTAATTTTAAGCTAGTAGATTCAGTGTAATATTTGCAATAAACAAGAATAATTTGTTGCTTTACAAAAACTAATTTAAAGTGACTGGAAAAAATATTTTTTGTTTTTGCTAAAATAGGTTATTATAGCACCCTATTTAGTAGCCTTCAATCGCAATGTAATTCTTTTTATTTACAATTCTTTCAAAAATAAAATAGACTTTTCTGAATCTTTATTTGAAGAATACTTTATTTAAAGTATAAATCAATCGGACTTGAAACAAGTATTATTTATGTTTAGATGCAAATATCGGAGAAACGTGTTTTTTCACTCGGCAAAAGCTGTGTTGACGTAAATTTTAATAAATGGCGTTTCCGGTAATTCATGACAAAGTTTCTCCAAGGGCTCCTGCTTTAAAGTAAGAGGGGATAACAGACGTAAAAAAACATTTTACCAAGATCTTCTACACAAAAATACTTTCAAAATATTTTAAATTATTTGTAAATATGTCCTGAAAAGTTTACTAAAATCTGACAATTATTTGATCTTTTCTAGAATTTCTAGAATAATGTGATTTTTACCACAAAAAAGACGCTAAATATTCTAATAGTAATCTTTAGCTTGGCTGACGCAAGAAATTCCATATTTTTAACCAAAATTTCGAACGATTCGAAAGAATTAAAAAATTTAATAAGATGAAAAAAATACTTTTGTCTTTCCCCTTAATAATGGCATAAAGATTTTGAAGATAAAACTTTGTTTTTAACATATTTAGAACCTTTTTCATAATCGTGAATTCTTTAGAATGTCTTGCTGGTAACTATGTAAAACTTAACTTCATTGAAATGTGTAACAATGAACGTTTGAAAAAAATATAAAACAATAATAACTTCTCTTCTAACCCAATGAAAAATCAAATGCTCACTTTTCTAGCGGATATGTACTGAAGAAGCACTATTAATTTGTACACGCTTACTTGAACCAAAAGATGGAGATACACGTGTAATAATTTCGCCAGATATTTTATTATCATTTGGGATTTTCCTCCGGCAGTCATCGAGTGTGGATTCAATGCATACATGACGCCTCAATGCATCATTCAATATTGCATGTAAACTATGTTCTCCGAGATAAAATGGCAGATGGTTGAAATATGTTGTGTTTTGACAACTGCTAATTCCCCACATGACAAAGCGGCAGGAGTAATCGGAGAGCAAACAAAACATAATAATGGGTGTAAGCTGAATGGGACATTCGGTGCCATACATCATACTCGCTTGGGCGATCATGTCTCAAAAGGGACAGGACTGACTGTGCAGAATATTTTCCTGCAATATGTAGCAATTATTTTTTGCGGTAGACTGGTTGCCAATTAAGGCTATAGAATATAATCTATCCTCTTATTTAACCAATAACTGACAGGAGAAGAGACCTTTTCCAAGAATGTTTGCGCGTAAGTGAATGCAACGAATTCAAATGGAATTCGAACTCGGTTCTCCGATATTTCATTCCGAGCCGATATCCACTGCACCACAACATTATACTTCTGAAATTGTTGGCACATTTTATATATCCAGCACTATGTGTTTATTAGGAAAACGTCAGGGAAGATATTATCGTTTATGGTGAACAGTTTATAGGTCAACAATGAGTCATTAATGATGCGTGACCAAAATTAACCGGTTAGAACTGTTTATGCTAAAAGTCAAGAGGAACTGGCTCAAAGCACGCTCACATTTAACAGAAGGGATACCAGTAGGTCAGTTCAGCCTTCTTCCGTGAGGTAGGGGTGGTTATTGACATTTGTTTTTTTACGGTTTATCAACAAATTGCACCTTATTTCAAGCCGAATCATTGTTATATTGTAAGTAGTTTTTACTTACGTATTAAGGATGTTTGTTACAAGTCCTATTACTTAATCCTTAACTGAAAGGGGAAAGATGGATTCATAACTTTCTCAAGTATATTTATGCCTAAGTGAACATAACGAATAAGACTGGAACTCGAACCTGGCTCTCCTATTTGTCAGTGCGAGCCATTATCTATTACACTACTCGCGTATATAATCTTACGGTCTCTGGTATTCACGAACGGACACCCATCTAGGTATTTACCAGCCTCATCGCTGATTATCTTCAATAATCGGACAAGGTAATTTTAACGTAATATGGCCGTAAATCGGGATAAAACAGGAAGCTCTGTGAATATCAAACACCAAATAGTGCTTCACCTGGACTTAAGACATAACTAATTTAATCATGGAGTCCTGGCAACTAGTAGCGTGCGGGTCGATGGGTTTGTACCTCATTAGACCACAGACCCAAGTTTATCAACGTATCATCAATAGGGTCTTGTGTTCTTTTAGTTATAGTAAAGTACACGCAATATATTAATTAACCGTTTGAGTTTGGTGACTATTGAGCCTTGTGTTGAGTGAAATTTAGTGAACAAAACCCACGGTAAATAAAATCTTTAGGCGGCCAAGCAATTTTCTTTTTAAATTTCATTCAATACAAGGTTCACGTGCCACTCCCGTTAGACGGTTGTTTAATGTTATGTAATATAAAAAAAGAGAAGAAAATGAACATTATGGGGATAAGGAAGATAAATAGCGGTTTATAGTTTAAAATTCTAGTCTTCATAAAGTATCCCCGCACGAATTTGTCTTACAAAGTAGTAGTTTTAGAAAAATATCAGTGAAATTTTCTTTCTTACAATCGAAATATGGGGGAAGTATAAGTGATTCGATTCCGTGGACGAAACATGAGTTTTATGTATACATTTCTGAAATCATGGAACTAAACATTGAGGCGCATCTGAACATTTGAGATTAAAATCGTGATAGAGTAGCAATAGGCTTCTTACATTGCGTCTGTGGAATAAGGAGCTGTAGAGTGGAAAATACATTATAGCCTACAACACAGCGTAAACAATACTGAACTCTCTCAGGGCTTGAAACTGCACACCTCTACGTTTCATTCGTAGTTTTTGTGTACTTCAGCAATTATGTGTTACCAAATTAGAAAAATACACAGTGTTATTGGGTCGAATTTGTTGAGAATTAGAGATATACGATTAATACAGTGACAAACATGTTTGCTCGACATGAACCCAAACAAGTCTTCATATGACACAATATCCTGAATCTAAAATTTCAAGCAGATCTAAACAGTTACAGAGAGGCATGAATCATCATCCCTGGCAAAGACTTTCAATATCTCATCACGCTGTAATAATTCGACGGGAAACATGGTCGTACATAATATTAGACGCCTAAATATGACTTTTGGCTCATCATTCAACGTTTTTCCGAGTCTTTCGCGGTCTTAGGAATCAGTACGACCTTCTTTAGTCCAGAAATCGATGACTTGTTTTGTTTCCGCTTCATATCAATTGTTATGCAGCACATGAAAATCAAAACCTCTATCAGCGAAGCAGTAAGAACTAATCGATTTTTTAGTGTAAAAACATCACATTTCAATTAAGTTTTCGAGAAAATTGAAAACTGATATTACGTTTAACGTCATCCTCGTATATTGCATATACGCAGCTAACAGTTTGTCGGTCTGCCTGTCATATAACACTCAGAGTACAAGATGTCACCAGGCCTGAATACCAATTACTAGTACCTACTGGGAAGACGCAAGAAGGTGCTACAAAAATAGATTAATGATAAAAAAAAACTTATACTGCAACCAGCATAATCTTTTCCAATGCACTTAAAATAACGCTTATAGCAAACAACATAGCGTGAAATTTTCTGTTTAAAATTCTGCTGTGACAGGCTACAGACTAACGGATGTATTTTCTTATCAGTGTTAAAATGGTTAAATTGAACAGAATTTTCATTTCTTCTGCGTTTCAAAATATTTTTTCGTACTCTCCTAACTTTAATTACATTCTGCTCTATCGTAAAAGAAATTTACATTTATTTCCCCGTATTGATTATCATTTTTATCCATTTCTGCCGTGACTACTAAAACTTAAATATCTTGAAATTTATAAATAAAAGACGATTTGTTTTTGTTCCGCTCGTTATTTTATCAAGATACAATTTTTAAAATAAAATCAACTCAGTCTGATGGTTACCTCTACGAGATTGATTCATTCCGCCTTCTCAGATTAAAGTTTTCTTGAAAAGAACGTTTTGAAACAATTCCTGTCTGCTGCTAGGAAAGTAGTTTAAAAATCTATAAAGATTTTCTCGTCACAATCTATCTTACACATTTTTAGGTCTGTCATGCGTCCATACAGTGAATATTGCTATCACATTTGGTGTGGTGATTTGCATGTTTTTAGAGTTTCTTCATTGCAATTTATTGGTCATGACCTGGCATCCCTGATTCAGCCACTTTTCCACAACCATAACGTAGCTTCCCTGTGGTTTTTTTTATGAATTTTTCCTAAAAATCCTTCTGATGAGCTTTCCTGTTTGGTACCTAGACTTGATGAATATAAGATCAGTACTAGAGAGGCGGTAAGAGTTACTTATTTTACATTTGAAATGATTCAGTGTAACCATAAGCTATGTAAACTCAGCAACAAAAAACTAAGAAAGTATAAATATATATTTTTTATAGTATAAATGCACGCAATAATTTTTATATAAATTGCCAATAATGCATATAGCAAAATTAAAAACAATACGTACATACTAAAAGATTTTAGCGACTTTAACACATGCATGATATTAATCCTCATAATATCTTACAATTTCTTAAATGAAGCTTTATTCCAAAATACACTTCAGCAATACTACAATACAAAACACATATCACCCCCTGTCTCTAGTAATTATGTCTATATAAACATATATATGCACAAAACTAAGTATCATCTACCATGGATTCAATTGTGAAAGCTGAAAAACATATTTTTGTTGCTTCAATTTCACATGAAATTTAAATTTCGGCATTAGATGATTTATAAAAAGGTGATATGCCATTAAGCAAAAACACATTCTTCAAAGCATTTAATGCAGCTGAGTGACAAAGTTTTGGAAGCAAGAATGCTCGAGGAAAAATAATACAGAAATCTCACTTGCTTGTTTAAGACTAAATGAGATTTCATGAAGGTTTCTTGTTATAATTTAAAAAAAATTTAAATTCAACACCACGCAAGGGGATTAACACGCAAGGGATTAAACCTGAAACCCAATCCTAAATACAAAATATGAGACAGGTCCTTTAATCCTGTTATAAAAACATAAGGGAAAGTGTGTGATTCAGACGATAGGCGAACCAATCTCCTCCTATTGAAAAGTAAACAGTAAATAAAATTTCAGAACTTAGGCGGAAATATTCATGAAAAGTAACTAGTCAATATGTTGATTAAATGTTTGTCTTAATCACTGATGATAGTAAACAAAAAACAGCATTAATCAAATATTAAAACAATATTTGAGCAACGTATTATTAACATTTTTCACTAAATATTTCCCAATTAAGGACAACACCTAGAAATACAGGGTTACTGAATAAGGTGTCTTCTAAAGACGTAAAAAGAGGATTCAAGTGTAGATTATGAGGATAGATAACACTTGATATTAGACTTTAAGGTATTAAGATTGTAGTTGGTGGGAAAGTATCCTCTCGGGAGTCTGTTCAGGAAATAAAGCTGTCTGAGAGAACTGACTTTTTACTGGTAGAATACGAAGGATATGAAGATTGTTCGCTCCTGTGTATATGACATATTGTAGCTGTAAAAGTCTGAATTATTAGTACTAAGGAGTGTCACTACAAACATCTTCTATGAAAATATGTACAGAAAAATTATAGGCTCGCAATGTTTAGTCGATGAGAAATGGACTGTAAGGCAGAAAAATTAATCACCTACAACGCCGCGTAAATAATTTAACATTTGAACGAGTAACACTCTATTTTTGTTTTGATCTTGTTCGTGTAAAGAGAGAGCGAGAGAGAGCATAATAGGAAGAGTCATCTACTTTCTGGAATGGCCACATTAGCTATCATTTTTATTCAGTATCTTTAACGATATATTGTACATATAAATCCCACTTGAAATTTGCTGTCACCTTGAGATCCGATAGCTGTTCAAAGCAAGGATCTTTATTGAGACCATCATTACAGAGGAGATAATTCATTGTCTACTCCTTGATTATTAAACGCAAGCTAGCTTGAATTTGAAGGCTTTCAGTGGGTTTATTCCTATATTTAAATAAAGAGAAATCGATTCTTTTATTCCTTTATTACTTACAAACAAGTACAAAACAATGCCAGCATTTTGCCGAATGTTATAATCAATTGTAGCAAACGTAATCCAACTGGATAGATGAAATGCAAAATGAGGAAAACTAGAATTCATATACAGATTGTGAAATGCTTTTGTCATGTTGTATGAATTTATTTTGAAAATTCCATTACGACAAATGATCTTTACGCACTTGAATATAGATCGCTCGATCGCCAAATAAAACAGGATAAAAAGAAAGTCACTATGCACAAGATATATAATGATATGTCTCTAATAAATGCTATATACACTAAATAAACAGTTGAGAAAATATCAAATTGCAGTTTGTGTATTAGTAACTGTATTGTTATTAAATACATTATTAAAATATCAAATTGCCTTTTTTTAAATAGCAACTGTGTTTTGGTTAAATACATCTCCTAAAAATATGCAATTGCTATTTGTGCATTAGCAACTGAGTCTTGATTAAATACACTACTGAAAAATATGCCGTTTTTATTTTCTTTATTGGCAATAGTGTTGTAATTAAACTACTCACTGAAAATATGCTATTGCCATTTCTGAATTAGCAAGTAAATACACAACTGAAAAATATGCGACTGCTATTTGTCTGTTTTGTTTATCACGTGTTTTGCATTAACAATTTCAGAAACGATTTATGAAATAATTCACAATCATTTAAAATTAGTTGTCAGACGATGTTTGTAATCAGTTTTAATCCTTATAAGTCCCTTGAGTTTGGTCTTTGATATTACTGATTGTCAATTACTCCCTACGCTACAGACTCGTAACCCAGTCTATCCAGCCAGTTTGCTGAAGGTCTTCGGCTTGAGGACATTTTCGCTTATGGATTGCTGTTAAACTACTTTATAATCATCCCATTATGATCTCTCTTAGAAACTCTATGGTTTTCCGAGGAGTTGTAGTATATTTGTTTTTTGAAAAGACAAACATTTTATGTTGTCACTCTGTCGAATTGCAAAAGACAGAAAGAAAATGAAGCTCTTTCTTCTATATAAAAACTAATTAATCGTGCCTCTTATTTTTTTTCCAATATGCACTCATTCATCAGTAAGACTTTATTCGTTTTCGACGTGCGTAGTGGATAAAACAAGTAATTTTTCATGCATTTGGGAACGAGGTACAGTTCTCAACATTCCTCTCTGTTTTAATGTAGTAACAGTGACCGGTGAATTTAACAGCGACAATAATATTTTTCATTACTTCGGTTTCGGAGGAACTGGTTAATGGCTAAATTCGACTGCAACTGCGAGGCTGGTAATGACTGTCTTGGCAGACTTTGACTGGCATGACTTGTTTATTCCACTCAAACAAGTACATTTTATCTAAGACGAACGACTTCTTTAATTTGGCTCGACAGCCAAAAATATGAGCTATGTTATGGTTGATCAAGAAGAGGCAAAAAAAAAAACTCGAATATTTAAGGGTCCCGAATGGGGGTGTAAAAACACGCCAGTGTGTTTATCATTTGTACCTGGATGAAATGAGCTTTGGTAGCTATGTGGCCAGGATTATCACTCACATAGATTAGCACTTTCATAACCATTTTAAGCAATCGACTGGCATTTGTATGCTAGACTTGGAACCAGTAGAAAATGTAAATAAATATATCTTTAAGGTATTTCATATAATTTATTATTATATAGTAATTCTCTCTCTTTCTATGTCTGTTTCATTCTCTCTCTCTCTCTCTCTATATATATATATATATATACACACACACACAGACACACACACACACACATATATATATATATATATATATATATATATATATATATATATATATATATATATAACAGTAAAATAGTGGCTGGTTGGACCAGCAGACAGTAGATCGAAAAAGAATGCTCAATGCACAATCAAAACAAATGAACTGAATATGCAGACCGAACAATATGTCTATGTATAGACAGAGTGTAAATGATACTAAGAAGACATTATTCGGTTTGTTTCGATTAATTTGCACAAGGGTGTATATATGTATGTGTGTATCTCTATACGAATATATGTCTGTATCTCTATACGAATATATGTATGTATGTATGTATGTATGTATGTACCTGTCTATCTATGTATATTTTCGTATTATCATCTGAATCTATGCAACACGGACTAATTCAAACAAGAAAATTAAATGAATTATCGATTATCAAAAATTCAAAATTGCCAACCTTATCATCAAAAATAATAATTCACCTGCAAAATCTAAACTGCAGATAACCAGTGTCATCTACGAATTTATATATCCTTTGAGGAACTGTGTTCCGCAAATATACAAATGCATAAAATTTACATTACCTAAACCACCACAATATTAAACAAGAAGATTGACATTCCACATTGCCAACAATACTTCCATCTCATTTCATTTAAACACACATCAAGATCTTCCAGGACCTATTCATGATACAATTGTTAGTAATGCATACATAATAGCATCATCCACATATAAAAGAAGAATAAAAATCATGGAGGCATTCCTAATATAAAAGAGAAAACATACACACAATAACATCATTTCTGAACACGGTAACAAGGTGCTTACCGTGTTCGGAACTTAACATACACAAGACGCTATATCCCTAAACTTTATACATGATTATCTACAAATAAAATAAAAATAATTCTTGATAATGGCTAAAAGTATAACCGAAAGCGCTCGAATGAACAAAACCTTTGGACAATTCTTGTATAATTTAAGTTTTGGAAAGAAAAAAAAACAAACAAACAAAAGAACACATGAAAAATTATATGAAGTCATAAGGATAATACCTTATCTGTCATAAAACCTCCATAATTGACCACGGTGAGATTCGAACCCGAGCTTAATGGTCAGAAAGTGAATGTTCTAACCACTCGGCAACGTTCATCTCCCTCTCTCTCTCTCTCTCTCTCTCTCTATGTATATATATATATATATATATATATGTGTGTGTGTGTGTGTGTGTGTATTCGTGCGTGTGTGAAAAGTGTATGTATATAATTATATATATATATATATATATATATATATACAATTTGTTTGACACTCGCAAGAGCATGAAATCCAGGATCACACCTATATATATATATATATATATATATATATATATATATATATAATGAATATATATTCGATTTGCTTCACTCAATTTGCACAAGAATATATATATATATATATATATATCTTTGTGCAAATTAATTGAAACAAACGAACAATGGCTTTCTAGGACTTTTCCCATTTTCCATGCTCAGATTGCGTAAAAAACTCACACACACACACACACACACACACACACACGCACACACACACACACACACACACAGATCGCATTTTTTGTGCGGCTACGTTACCAATATCTTTACGCATGACTAAGCTTCTAGTTTCCAAAACAATATAAGGATGCAGACAAACTAATTTTTATTACCCCACATATACCATCTCAGTTTTGGATAATAAGTGCGAAATTAAAAAATCCTTGAACAAAAATAACAAAATATGAATGTTGGTCAGTTTATCTATAACAACACTTAAGGTCTTTGCCAGAAAATGGCAATTGCTCTCTTCTTTGATGCCTCGATTTTACGAATGTCAACGCAATCTTAGCTGGCATGTGTGTCGATTTTACTCTTTACGTGGCTAGATGTAACCGTAAATTCCATGCTAACAATTTCTACTCGCTTTTTCTTCGGGCTTCTCACTTTCCAGTCACTTTGAACTTCGAAAATTGAATTGCAATATCAGTCCTTATCTGGTGGTTTCTTAATTCCTATTCTCCTTATATTCTTTCACCGTTAGTGACTCCTTACGCTTCAATGATGTTACTACTTGACTTTGAGCAGAAATACTAATACCGCCCTATATATCCTTTCCTTTCTCTCCACCTTTGCAACTATCATCACACCTGTATTCCCATCCTTCTTTTGCTCCTTTCTAACTGGTTCGTTTTTCTCTTCACTCTCTTCTACTTAATGTTCTTACTCTTATGTAGCCCCCTGCACATCAGTGGCGTTACCGCCTTGTTCGGGGTGATACGATTAATGTGTATATATATATATATATATATATATATGTGTGTGTGTGTGTGTGTGTGTTAGCGTATAAAGTAATATTAGAAAAAATTTATAGTAAAATGCAATGAAACAGAAGTTCTAAAGCAATTTATTAAACAAAGCAGAGTTAAATAATTTACAACTAAAAGAGAATCTAATGCACTGGTGAATTAATCCATTCCTTTTATGTTTTTTTTATATTTTCAATAGTACCTATAATTCACTGGTTACTCCTCGTATTATTTAAATAGCTTTTTTAGGAATATCTTTAAAAAGTTTAATATAACAGTAAAATAGAAATATTTCTCGGAAGAATATGATTAGCAGCATGGCGACATAGACGGCGACAGTCAGGTGTATCCTTACGGGATAAACACTTGGGTGATCACGTCCCGAAAGAGATATGACTGACTGGGATTTCTCGTTCCGAGCTGATGTTTACTGCACTACAACGTACATCCTCACTGACCAATTCGAAGCAGGATGATCACTTAATAGACAAAGGTACCTGAGTACCGCACATGAAAGGCTTGAACAGTTAAGGCTGCAATCTAAGAAACATAGAAGTAAATGAAATAATTAATCAAATTTCTCATTTTGCTCGAGAGTAATTTTATCTAAATGTAGAAACATATTTTGTTTGACACATTATTAAAACGACTGAGGGAAATAAGCACTCATAAATCCACTATATTAAGCTGATTTATCTCTCTTGCTACTACAGATGTGACATGAAATATATAAATAATTTCACGTTTATAATTTTTTTTACGGTTTGATGGGACATATTGAAATGGTGTAATGATTAGAAAACTTATTGTGTAGAGCAATAACAACTTAACAGTAAGTTCTATTCTCACTGATTATGCCATAATTGAGGCAGCTAAATACGCCACAAAGAATTGATGGAGATGCTCGGCAGCCTGGACATATTTGGGAAAGACTTGAGAGTAATCAAGAATCTTTACTGGCAGCTAACCGTTTGCATACGGACAGTTAATGAATTGAGTAGATATACAAAGATAGAAAGGGGCGTAAGACAAGGATGTGTCTTTTCACCGGATCTTTTCAATTTGTACAGCGAGAATATTTTGAGGACCCTAGAAGTTATGCCTGGATTCGTAAACGGAGGCCACAATTTAAACAACCTAAGATACGCAGATGATACAGTGCTGATAGCAGACACAGAAAGGAAACTACAAGACCTCCTACAGAAGGTATCCGAAGAAAGTAACAAGAAATGACTAGAAATAAACTGCAAGGAAACCATATTCATGGTCATCAGTAAAAAGGGCAGCCCAATATGCCAAATACAGGTCGGGTATACTAGAATCAAGCAGGTACAAAAATTGAAATATCTGGGAAGTGTTATAACAGAAGACGGAAAGTCCGACACAGAGATCTGAAGGCGAATTGGCATGGCGAAGGAAGCATTCCAGAAGTAAAGTAAGGTATTAAGAAACATGACAATTTCGCTAGAAACAAGGATGAGAGTACTGGATTGCTATGTGCTGTCCGTCATTCAATATGGTAGTGAATGCTGGACAATATCATCAAAGATGAAGGGAAACTTGAAGCAACTGAGCTGTGGTTCTACAAAAGGATGCTGCGAATATCATGGATCGAGCATGTGAGCAATGATGAGGTCTTGGAAATGATGGAAACAAAAAGGAAATTAATACTGAGCACCAGGAAGAGACAACTTAAGTTCCTAAGACATGCAATGAGGAAGGAGGGCTTGGAGAACCTGATATTAACAGGCCAAATAGAGGGAAAAAGAGACAGTTGCCCAGCGGATAACATATTTGAAGGACTTAATCAGGTGGATGACGGAACGAGGGTTGCATGTTGTAACAGGAGAAGGCGTGCTCAGAGCCACCAGGGATAGGGAAACGTGGAAAGCCATGATCGCCTACGTCCTGAAGGAACATGGCACATAGAAGAAGAAGAATTTATGGAACGACTACATTGAATCAATAACTAAATCTACTGCTAGGAAGTTTGGGTCACTGTGTCGGGTGAGGAAGTTTTTCTCGTCAAAATCCAACTACTCATATACTAATTAACCATCCGTCCATGCATTGAATAATGTTGTCAGATTTAGTTGAGGTCTCTGGTATTCATCTCGGGATTCTCGACAAAATCCAAAGGAGAATCTGCAATATAATCGATCCCGACCTGGTGCCCCTTCTACACGAATTTACTCGAGCAACTAGACTGACAACAAGGTCAAACTCTTTCACTGTCAAAATAGTTAAATGTAACCAGCTCTTCTACTATAATAGCTTTTTTCTCTCACTTTTTGTTTGTAGAACTCCCTTCCGTATACTTGCTTCCCTGATAGCTATAATCTCCAAAAACTTAAATGCAACGTCAATTTCCATCTTTTATCTCCTTGAGTTCCATCTTTTCTTCTCTTTTCCCCCCACCACCTGTTCTTCTCATTTTTTCTGTCTACTCTCACGTAACTTTCTTCACACCAGTAATCTCATCATTCCCTTACCCATTCTCTGACACACCATGTAAACTGTTACTCTTTTTATTCGCTCTCCACTTATGCAAACTTTTGTTCACCTCATATGCAGCCACCTGCACACCAATGGCATTACTGTCTTGCTTGGGATGAAACGATAAAAAATAAAATTAAATAAAAATAAAGTAAAAATGATAGGTGTATCAAAAGGTATAAGTAACCAATCTCAGACTCACACGTTTGTATGCACTAGTATATTGATTCTTTTATGTGTGTGTGTGTGTGTGTGTGTGTGTGTGTGTGTGTGTGTGCGTGCGCGCGCACGTAATGTTTTGTGTGTGTACATATGCCTATATATTTTATTATAGCATTAGTATAGTCTGGTAAATGTCCATTATATCCATTAAATTAGAAGTAACTTAATCAATTTTATGCAAACAATTCTGAAAGTATATGTACGTACAAGAGATAAGTAAACCTTGAAGTCAATTTTAAGGTTTCGCAAACATTTTACGAAATTTATCGATTTGTATTAACCACACATCTCATATATATATATATATATGTGTGTGTGTGTGTGTGTGTGTGTGTGTGCGCGCGCGCGTGCGTGTGTCTTTGTCGGGAATTTTTTGTGCCACATTCTGTAATAAATTTGGCTTCATTCTTCTCATCACTGAACATCTAATATTTATCTTAGATTTTTCTGTTTTCCTTTCACGTCAATATGTGCGTAAATCCTGTAGATGAACAAATCTGTTTATGTCTTACTGCTTAAGTTTAAAATTTCATCGAGAACAAGACATTTTCTTTATCAATTCAAGTAGTATATTATAGAAGGTTTGTCTCACTTTCTCTTTTCGAAACGCGTATGGGGGGTTTATTGCCAACCACTTCTTTGATGCATATTACACTAGAAGCGTAATAAGAAATATCTAATTTCCACTGTTTCCACAAATTTCGGATCAACGTGTGTATTGTCCCCAGGTTTTATTTACGTTTTCTGATATCGTGTCATATTCAGGTTGTAATATATGTATATGTTTATGAATCACATTTTAGTATAATTCAGTATTTTTCTCTCTCTCTTAGAACACCGGTAATAATAGACTATTCCGTTTTGATCGTGTGGAAAGACAGAAAAGTGTTACCGTTAAACAATTATATGCAACCGTATGTCCTATTCTAATAGGTTCTTTTTTTTGTACTTCTCGAGTGTGGAACATCTTTTCAGTTTCTTGCTTCGCTGTCCGCTACAATATTCAAAAAATTTAAATGCAACAAAATCGTCATATTATTTCTTTCATTGACCAATCTTCAGACTAAAGTGTTCCCATTCTCTTCCACTCCCATTAACCCTTCCGTTCTAGTTGCATTTTCATCTTTTTATATGATTAAAACATTAAAAAATAATATATGTACATTTAAATTCTATAACATTCGTTAGTCAGTCTTGTATTAATTTTGTTAACTTTCGTTAATCTTTAGACTAATCAATTACTTGTGGCAATGTGTTATATAGCAATATACAACAAACACGCATATATATAAAAATATAAGTTATATTTTTATTAATGACGATGAACCGTGTAGCCTAGGGAACAGAGAGTGAGAGAGCGCGCCTCTAAAGGGTTGACGGGTTGACGGGGGAGTGTCGTCTGTTGTGTCTCTCTCTCTACTCTGGTCTGGTCTGTCTGTCCGGACTGTCTCTCTGTCTGGTGAAATCCGTGCGCCGAGGTCTTTTTATAATCTCCAAACCGGGACTTCCGGCTTTGCCTCGCCCACGCACGCCCACGTAATTCTCAGAGACACCTGTTCTGTTTGCCTCTGTAGCCATTTCCGCTACTGCCGGAAATAAGGTCAAACAAACATCCGTTCCTTTCAACGACCGGAAAACACCCCCGCTTGCATCCCTTCCTCGGGTGGGGCCAGATTATTATATTACAAATGTTCATTACTTTCCAGATATCTTTGCTTGAATATTAGTTTCAGTTCGTATATACATCTTTTTAAGTAAAATATGAAAGTAGAATACTCCTCATGAATATAGACTTTAGCTTGAACATTTTTAATACTCAAATTGTATTTTTCAAATCTTGAAACATCTTATTGAAACTATCATGATATCAAAATAAATATAAAGATATTATTGATTTGTTGATATATAAATAGAACAACATAATTTGGAAATATGATATGCCAGACAACCTCAAGAAGATATTCGTCCAAGCTACTGTCGGGCGTTGTTAATGTATGGTACCTGGACATTGACTAAAACCCGAGTGTCTAAGCTTTATGGTACCAATACTCGGATACTGAGAGCGATACTAAACATCTCTTGGAGACATCATTCATCTAAATCGCAATTCTATCAACCATCCTTGATCATTTCCACAATCTTATACGAACGCAGAACGCACTTTGCAGGGTACTGCTGGGGAGAAAAACAAGAGCACCTGAGTGATCTACTGCTGTGGACTCCTAGCCATAGAATAAGATGGGTTAGTCTATCAGCAACTACCTATATTGACCAACTACGTTATTTAAGCCATCCTAATAACCTTCCAAGCTTGATGAAGGGCCGTGATGGTTGTCGTTATAGACGCATGCATATCTGACCTAATTTCGACCGAATAAAATAATAAAATATAGATAAATATATAACAAATGAGCAAAAAAAAATATTTACCAAAGACAAATGTTAGTAGATAACAAAATTTAATATAAAACATCGTACAAAGAAAGATTCCAATTTCTGAAAGATGTTATAATAAAATAAAAGTAGCCACTGTTATATATCTTCTTCATGGGGGCCGTATATTGAAGTGTGTTAAAAAAACATTAAGTTTAACCATTTGTATGTCACCAAGGTATCTTTCTCCAAAGGGTACCGTATATTGAAATGTATTAAAAAACATTCAGTTTAACCATTTGTATGTGGCCAAGGTATCTTTCTCTATAGGGGACCGTATATTGAGGTATTTAAAAAAAAACATTCAGTTTCACATCTTTATATCGACAATATATCTTTCTCCATAGAGGATTATATATTGAAGTGTGTTAAAAAAATCAGTTTGACGGTTTGAATACCGTCAGTGTATCTTTCTCTGTAGGGGATTGTCTATTGAAATGTATTAAAAATATTTAGTTTGTATGTCATTTACTTTGTTAACTTGAAATTGGTTCTATTAAAAGTAAGACAATGGGATTAAAATACAGTTGTGTAAATATAATCAGAACAATCCTTGAAAACGAATATGACAACATTTGAAAGTATTCGAGAAGAAAATTACATGTATGTGTATGGGTGTGTGCATAAAGACACATAGATACGTCTACGCATATATATATATATATATATATATATATATATATATATATATATATATATGCATGTGCACATATTTGTCTATATACATATGTCTGGTTATCTCGTACAAAGTGTATGTAAAGAATTTAGCAATCGCCTATTATAGAATAATGAATAAAAATCGAAATGTAAGATCGTTCAAATTATGGGAGACATGTTATATTAAGAATAAAAAAAACGGATTAAGGATGATGCAAACGATTTTCAAATAAAGAAAATGTGTCTCGTCCTAACCATCTGCTTTACATGCAGAAATTTCTAACTGCGAGCAACACGAAATCTTTCTGAAAAGAGCTTCCATTAATACCGCAGCAATTCAATGCTGGAAGTCGTCAAAAACCTGAACTGTGGTTGCATATGACAAATTGTCGCCATAGATACAAATCAAGACATCACAGGATACTTGGAAATGCAACAAAGGGCAGGGATTTCAACTTGACAATCAAAGACAGAAAATTACGCCGAGAAAAAATGCCGGTTCGTGTTCGAAAGTAGACAGTATTGATTGCAAGTCAGGCTGGTTCGGTATTTGTCATCTTGTTTTGCTATTTGTAAATTGTTAAATAGACGGGCATCGTTTTCTAGGTATTGTCCTGATGATAATTGGTAAAAAGATTACAGACACACGAAGCAATAATGGTCTGAAAATTTTCATACTCTAATATATATTAACAAGAATATACCTGAAAAAGAAATACATAATTATTTATGCATGCTAATATATTCTTTACATAATATATGGAGTCTTTTAAGTTCTGAAGGGTTCGATCGGAGAGTATGTGATGCCGGGTGCAATTTAACAGCGTTGGAATAGAGCACCTGGAATGTTTTTTCTAAAGAGATATTTTTTTGGAATGGGTAGGAATTTTATTCTGCTAAAGAAGATGCAAGTCATAAGGTTTTAGTTAAGACTTTACAGACAAGTGAATTACAAAATTAAAAACTTCGAAATAGCACGTTTCATTTCGCGAAAAACTTCTTCATACTAATAAATGTTTTATTGAAGACGTCACCATTATAAATAAGATGTAGATGATGGAGGAATACCACAAATATCAGTTATAGTTTGCATGAAAACTTTAAAGATACAGAGACGCTCATTCTTTCGATTACATTTTGACATATCTATGTTTACATTCAGTCAGTTAAAGATACACATTTAGACTATTATGTTAACTGACTCGGCAGAAGATTTTCCCGCAGTAGGTTGCCATTACTTTCTACAGTAGACTGGTAGTTAACCGAGGCTATAGAACCCAATCTATCTTGCTATTTAACCCATAGCTGGAGGAAGAAGCGGCGGATTAATAACGTTCCCAAGGACATTTGTGCGTAAGTCAATGCAACGAATTCGAGTGGAATTTGAACAGGGCTCTCCGAATCATCGTTCATAACTGATAATATATGTACCACAATGCATATTAATGTTTAGATTAACCTATCTTTATTTTTTTTTATTAGTATAAAGAAATAAAAGAGTAAGAGATTTGTACGTGTCATCCATCCTCTTACATGTCAGTGAATGCTGGAAAATTTCCCCATGGATGATGGGAAAACTGGATGTAGCAGAGATGTATATCGAAAATTAAGAAAAAGTCTTAAAGATAAATTGTTATAGAAAGAACGCTTATACTCATAATTAGGAAAAAGCAAATGAAATTCCGTAAACACATAATGAAAAAGGAGAGATTGGAAAATTTAAAAAAAACGGTCAGTTTAACTTGGAGGGTTCTCCAGCTTTCAATCAAAATATGTGAAAGAAACTGCTCAGGCTCCCAGCTGTGCAGCGATTCCGCGGCCATATACGGTTCTGGAATTATGATGGCATAAGATCGAAATCATAGTTTATTCAATATTAATCAAATGCACTATACTAATTGCGTACCAATTAGACTACATTGCAATCAGTGTTATGTTCATATTTCGTACAAATGCTAATCGGAAAGGTATGGGTAAGTCTTTTATTCTCAGGCTAAAATGTTAATAACAGAGCATTCTTGATTTCGAGAATAAAGATAGAAATATAGATAACGCTGAATTGAAAACAGGTAGTTGAGGTGCTAGTACAGCTGCCCTGTAAAATCTTGCGACGTAGACAGGTGAGGTCATACTCTTAAACTTCAAGGTGATTTTAACATCAAATAAACAGATTTCTTAGATTGTATAAGAATAAGTAAATGTACTAGATATTTGCAAGAATTAATATGTTTATAATATAGTAGTATATACGTAACTAGTACAGACGCACTTTATTTAAGCATTAAAAATAAAACTATATTAGCAACTGTTTGTAATAGGTTGATTAGTCAACCTTTTGAAAGTTATTTAAAAGCTAGGAAATAGTTTAAATTGTAAGATTTTTGTTTTGGTAATAATTTTTTTCTGATACAAGTTCAACTAATTAACACATAACTAAGGTCGGACAAGAGGTGGATTCATACCTTCCGATACAAGTTCTACTTATTAACCTATAACTAATGGTGAACAAGAGGTGGATTCTTACCTACCGATACAAGTTCAACTAAGAGGTGGATTCATACTTTCCGATAAAAAATTCTACTAATTAGCCCATAATTAAGGGTGGATTCCACATCTTCCAAATGTGAGTATAATGTAACTGACTGGAATCGGAACTTGACTGTCAATTTCTAATTCCGAGCCTTTATCCATTTTATTACCCGCACATCCAAACTTACAGCAATTGGTATTCCCAAGCGGATAACCATCTAGGTACTGACTAGGTTCGACGTTACTTAACTGAATCGATTGTACGAGAACCGGTGTTTGAAAGTGATATGGCTGAAAGCCAACCGTCCGTAAGACTATCTTCAAAACTTTCATAAACCCGCTTCAGCCAGCTTTTTACATTCAATATTTCAAATGAAAAATAAGGAAATATTATCTGTTGTAAGCTATGATAATATAACAAATAATGATAAATAGATAATATTAGATAATATAATTACAAATAATTATAAATAGATAATATTAGATAATATAGATAATAATTATCTATAAATACTTTCATGGCTTCTGCTCGGACGAACTTAAGTCACTGGGGCGTCCTCAACAGGTGTTTACTCGTGCAACCAGACTGGCAACTGGATCCCACCCATTCACAGACAGGTTAGCCAAATGCAGACGATAATTCTACTCCTTCAGCTTCTTCTCTCGCACTTCCCGCCTGTGGAACTCGCTCCTATACTCTTGCTTTCCTGATGGCTACAACCTCCAGAAATTTAAATTCAATGTCAATACTCATCTATTAACCACTGGACCCTAGCTCTCTCCCCTCCCCCGTATATCCTTCCCTTTCTCTCCACCTATCTATCTGTCATCGCACCTGCATTCTCAGCTTTATATTGCTCCTTTCTAACTAATTTGTACTCCTCACTCTCTTCTAATTAGTTTTTTTTACAGCTATGTAGCCCCCCGCTCACCAGTGGCGTTTCCGCCTTGCTCGGGGTGAAATGATTAAAAATATATATTATATTTCCTATAGTCGTTCACCAGAAATACATCATATGATTTAAAAACAAAATAATGTATTGTTTAATATCAGGTTCAGTCATAAATAAGTTCCGTTTTTATTTATCAATATTATTTTTCAACGTTCCTCAATTCTATTTTTCTTTAAATCAATCTTTTCCCATAAAAGAATTTTGCAATGATCGAAAAATATAATAACTTGATCGTGTAAAATCAGAACAAGCGAAGCGAGATTCAAATGTGTTTAGTCTTTTTGTTAATCTCGAACACAAACAATATTTTCTGGTTACTGAGGAATAGGTATAATTTTCAACCAAACGTTTTGGATATATAGCAGTTGCATATAATGTTCCATTGGGTTTAAAAGCTATAAATAAATAATAATACTTTTTAGATCTCTTTATAAGCCCATTACGTTCTTACATGTTTTTGGTATCGGTTGTGGAGATTTATCTTTGTCAACTACTGCATTTTACGTTAAACATTGTTATATATGACCTATTTTTCATCGGTTGTTGATATATATATTTGTTTATAGTACATGATTTGCTCGCTGGCAGTTTCTCGCAAATCACATTCTGCGTTCACGTAAGATTGTACAAATATCAGTGATGAGTCCACAGAGATGTGATATATTTTGATGCTAATTGGAGCTCTCAGCATCTGAGTGTAGGTTCCATCATTCTTAGCAAAATGAGTTTTAGTTAATGTCCAAGCAGTAATTAACATCATACACTAAAACCGACTGTACAGTGTCGCGAAATAAACTCTGTTTAAGGTTGTCTAGTGGATACCAACTCGGAACGACAAATCGGGGAGCCGAGTTCGAATTCCAGTTGAATTCGTTGCATTCACTTACGCACAAATACCCTTGGGAAAGGTATTAATCCGTCTCTTCCCTCCAGTTATGGATTAAATAACAGGATAGATTGGACTCTATAGCTTTGGTTGGCAACCAGTCTACGGCAGAAAGCAATGGTGACCTACAGCGGGATAATCATCTGCCCAGTCAGTCATGTCTCGAAAAAGATATGATCACCCAAAGCGTTTATCCCGTATGGCACTTAAATGACTGTGCAGATCAAATTTCTAAATTACATCCATTTCATTCAAAATGACTCAGGATTCAGATATACGAATTTTAATATCCTATGTTTGTAGAATTTATTTCACTTCATAGGTATGTAAAAGATTCGACAGATTTTATTGATTTACGAAATAGTTTGTACTGAGGATTCCTGTTTGAAGTGTATGGATTCAGTTTTAAGTGCATTGACAGAGAATACAACATCGCTAGCAGCATTTTCTAGATGATATTGAATAATATTGAAGACCTTTAGACACTTCTATCTCTTACATTTTGACACATCAGTGGAGATAAATTTGATTTTGTTGCTTCATACTACTAAGTGGAGTGAACTTAATTGCTTATGTAAGCAAGTTTCAAAATCGTCGTTTTTGTGGCGTATAGATAATTACATAACGTGGGAAATAACATTAGGTATATTTGTGATGGTTTTATCCTTTCATATACACCGAATGTCATATTAATTTTCATCTTATTAGAAATTTTCGTTTTTAATTTTCTCTTCCTTTAACCTATAACGAAATTTATGTTTTCGTATAATTTCGCTGAAACGGGAGATTTTTTAATATTGTATTTTCATTGAGACTACCACTAAAAGATTAAGTTATCTCTGCAGGATCAAAGTTATCTCTGCAGGATCATGGAAGCAATATCACTATTTCCATTAAATATTCATTTTATTTCGGTATTAAAGGCCGTGTAATTTTCCACCCTAATGATCGGCTGTGTTTTCTTTCTTTTCTTTGACAAATGCAACATGCTGTAAATTTAGATCTGCTGAAGAAAATGTATTGCTGACAGAGAAATTCAAATGAGCTTGACAAAATACAAAGGAGGATCTGTAACGTGGTTGATACTGACTTGGCAGACCGGCTGCAGCCACTCTCTCACCGACGTGATGTGGCTTCCCTGTGCCTCTTCTACAAGTACTTTCATGGCTTCTGCTCCGATGAACTTAGAGCACTGGTGCCGCCTAAGCACGAATTTACACGAGATACTAGATTAGCAACTAGGTCCCACCCTTTTACAGTTAAACAGATAAGATGTAACCGTAAATTCTACTCCAACAGCTTCTTTTCTCGCGCTTCCCGCCTGTGGAACTCCCTTCTACAAGTCTGCTACAATCTCCAGGTGTTTAAATATAGGGTCAATAGACACCTCCTATCAAACTAACTCCCAATTATTCTCAGAACACTCTCAGCTACCCAACCCTCATTCTCGGTATCCTTACCCGCCTATCACCCACCATCTGACATTTCCTATATTTAACCATTCTCGGTATCCCTACACGCCTATCACCCACCCTCTGACATTTCCTATATGTAATCATCCTCTCTCCACACTATGTGCCCCCTGCGCAGTAGTGGCAGTGACATGCCTGCTCGGGGTGAAACGCTTATAAAAAAAAACAAAAACTGATTAGCATGACAAAAGTACTTTCCTTAATCTAATTATTAGCTGTCTATGCAAATTTCTGCGGTTGATTATTTAGTTGAGTCAGCTTATAAATACTTATCTATCTATCTATCTATCTTCTTATATAAAATAACAATGATAATTAACAGAAAAATAATAAATTGAAAACATGAATAGCATCAGTGATAGTAGGTAAGCTTGGAATAATAAAACATGGAACAAAACTAAATATTGAAAGAATCCTTAGAAACCCCATTTTAAGTTATGTACAAAAGATTGTCTTGTTAACTACAGCCCACAAACTAAGGAGAACTTTGTCCCTGTAACACTAGTGATTTTATAGAAACAAAATTAAATGTAGCCATAACAACACATCAAGATCTGCCATAGGTCTTTCCGCCGACTTGGTAGGTCGTGTGACCATAGGAAAAATCGAATAATAATGAAAAAAAAAGACCATTGATAGTAGGTGCGCCTGTATTGATAAAAATGGAACAAAACAACACAGTGAAAGAATCCCTGGAAATGCCTGCTCAAGTTATATACAAAAACTGTCTTGTTGACTACAGTCCACACAGTAAGAACTCTAAAAGTGTCTCTGTAACACTAGTGATGTTATGGAAAATAGAAACAAAATTAAATCGAGCCATAACAACATACCAAGACCTGCGTTAGGTCTTTCCGCAAACTCGGCAGCTGGCGTAACCGTAGCAGAAATCAAAGTAAATAGATATTTAGTTAGTAAGGACGTTGTGGCGCAATGGATATCGGCTCAGAATGAAAAATCATGAAGTTGAATTCATTGTATTCACTTATGCGAAAATACCCTTGGGAAAAATATGAATCAATCTCTTCTCTCTCCAGCTATGATTTGAATCGCAAGACAGATTGGGTGGAATTTAAGAAAGCATATAAGATTAATGGAATTCAAAAAGACAGAAAATGGCAATAGACGTTGCATTTAAGTTCTTGGAGAGTATAGCTATCAGGGAAACAAGTAAGCGGAAGGCTAACATTGCGAGAAAATAAACTGTTGTATTAGAAGTATATATATGAATCTTTTTGTATTACTAGGCTGACAACTTCGTCTCTTTTTACTGTTGAAATAACGAGGTGTAACAGTAAGTTCTTTTCTAATATTTAATCCTCCCGCATTTCCGACCTGTGAATCTCTACCATGTTTTCTTGCTTTACTGTCAAGTATGATTTTGAAAGATTTTATGTGTAACATCAATCTCTCTCCATCTTCCGCCTTTCAGAAATCTGATCTTTTTTGTTCTTTCACCTCAATAATATTTTTGTCATTTTCTTTCACTCTCAATAATAAAATAAAAGATTATATATAGGGAATGACAAAAATGTTAATATGTACACACACACACACACACGCGCGCACACACACACACACACACACACACACACACACATATATATATATATATATATATATATATTTCCCTAACGACCCGCTTAGCTATAGCCTTGGTTTGCAACCATTCTACCACATAAAAGAATGAGAACCTTCAGTCATGGATCGGAAGAAATATGATAGCCCATAATAATCAGGTAAACTGAATGAGTTATCTAGAAGAATGATTATTATCAATAAATAAAAGTTCAAAATTCTAATCAATGATCATCTAAAAGTCTTGCAATTTTAAAAAACATTGAATATTTAAGTTTCAGATTAAGATTTTCGGGATTAATAGTTGTCAGTATATAAAATTTGAGATTCAAAACATTTGGTTCACATATTTAATAAGTGTTTACAAAATATATACTCTGTCACTAATACAATATTCCTATCCGATCTTGATTAGCGATAATATCATGAAACAATTAACCATATATATATATATATATATATATATATGTATGTGTGTGTGTGTGTGTGTGTGTGTGTGTGTGATAACGTACAACGAGATTTCTACCGTTCCAATTTGCCTACATATATATTTTTATTGTGTGGTCTCATAATCCATGCTGTTGCTTTCATCAACGGACTAGACACAGAGGCTGAATCTTGGAGCGAGAGATCAACTTAAAAGTTATATCAGGACATTTCCCCAATTGTATATATCTCGACAGGCAGTGAATAAGTCTTCCTCTCTATGCTGATTTTTATCCAATGAATTACTATGCAAACGTGTGGGCGTTGAAAGTAAAGTAGAAATATGTCAATATATATATATATATATATATATATATATATATATATATATATATATTTATATATATTTTAATTCAGATACTTCAATCCAAGGGAAAAAAGCAGGAAGGTAAATTCCAAAAAACCCGATCCTAATTAATATTAAAAATTTATTTTAATATTAAAAAATGATACAGGAAGAGAGCTCCATGTAATAAAATATTACAGACCAAATATATATTAAAAAAGGATTAATTCAAAGATGTTGAATGGCCATTTCGAAATGGCCATTCAACATCTTTGAATTAATCCTTTTTTAATATATATATATATATATATATATATATATATATATGTGTGTGTGTGTGTGTGTGTGTGTGTGTATATACCATTATCATGACCATTGTAAACGATATAAAATGGTGTGCCTCACATCACACCGGAAATGTGGGATCGCATAGAGCCATATGATCGTGTCCATCACTAGGGAAGACCGAGAAAATTGTGAAGTGCTCGATTACCAAGGTCTTAGATCGTATAACACTGTTTCTTTGCGTTTGACATGGCGTGAACTTCTATTTTCTCATCAAGTAGGAGATTTACTTCTATTATGACTTCATGCAAACGCACCTGATAAGGTACTTTTTCCATCAGATGCATAGCGATGATCTTTCTCGATATTCTAGGCTATTATTAATCGAAAACAATGCCGAAGATCCACTCACGGAAGAGGATTACAGAATTACAGAATGATTGTTCTAAGGGCGTACAAAGAAAAGACCACTTGATAAGATAGGGATTTATAGGATATATAACGATTGGGCCAAACAAAGATTGTAGAGATCGAAGAAACATCCTATCGAGTGTCTGTCCAGGAGTTTTTGAACCGAAGCTGCATGAGTAAATTTTCTCTTTACCAAGGGGATATGGGGTTGGTGAATGAGGGTGATTTGACGACGTGTATGTGACAAGGCTGGTCCTAGCTGTGAAGAACTACGATGCTATTGTGCTTAACGAATCCGACCGTACTTAATTGTTTATAATAGTTATTTCAGTTAGTAATGTTCGTACGAGTAACCTCCACCTGTTACCCGAACTTAATCACAAAGATTTTGACCACATTCAAGAAGTTGAACATCTCCATATCCCTGTGGTTGTCGGATAATGTTACAGACACGACGTCTCCTGTTATATTCTGTGTCAGATTGAATCTGCCATGGTAGTGTTTTCGTCGAGATTGATTAAGAAATGAGAATTCGAAAGTTTCTCGGGGAACATGGCGGTAGGTGGTTGTCAATTTATAACCCACTAATGGCATATTCCTCAGAGAAAGGGAAGTATTTTTCTTAAAAAAATCTTTTTAAATAAAAAAATTTATTACCATCATTGTTAACTACCTGATGAGACATTGTTCGGTCAATGAAGAATTAAAATGAACAATTTTGTAGTAGTAAAAACGGTTCGGACCGAGTCAGCACGTAACCCAAAGAAAAAAACCCGAGACGAATAATCAACTAACAATAAAGCGCAATACTTAGAAAGAGCAGAATAAATAAAGTATACCTAGTGAGCCTACAAACATTCCAAGGTTTCACCTAAGCGGATCGTCAGGGATATATATATATATATATATATATATATATATATATATATATATATGTATCCCTGACGATCAACATTTTTGTCATTCCCTATATATAATCCTTTAATTTATTATTGAGAGTGAAAGAAAATGACAAAAATATTATTGAGGTGAAAGAACAAAAAAGATCAGATTTCTGAAAGGCGGAAGATGGAGAGAGATTGGTGTTACACATAAAATTTTTCAAAATCATACTTGACAGTAAAGCAAGAAAACATGGTAGAGATTCACAGGCCGGAAATGCGGGAGGATTAAATATTAGAATATAAATTACTGCTACACCTCGTTATTTCAACAGTAAAAAGGGACGAAGTTGTTAGCCTAATACTACAAAAAATTCATATATATGCTTCTAATCCAACAGTTTATTTTTTCGCAATCCTCGCTTTCCGCTTACTTGTTTTCCTGATTGCTATACTCTCCAAGAAATTAAATGCAACGTCAATTGCCATTTTTTGTCTTCTTGAATTCCATTAATATTATATGCTTTCTTAAATTGTCCTTGTACTCAGTGATTTCTCTTACTGTCATTCCTTACAGACTAGTAGCGGTCCCGCCCTGAATGGAATGAAATGTTTAATATATATATATATATATATATATATATATATATATATATACACACACACACACATATATATATATGTGTGTGTGTGTGTGTGTGTGTGTGTGTGTGTGTGTGTGTGTGTGTGTGTGTGTATGTGTGTAATTCGATACCCCCCCAAATGATGTAATCAAATCTCTTTTCAGAGGAGGAAAAGCAAGACGTAGGATATTTTATGTAATTTGTCAATAAACTGCTTTCATTTCCTCAAATATGTTTTCTAATCATTTCACTACAAGGAGGGCAGAACTGCAACTGGTGCGCAGGGGGCTTGGAAAAGATGTGAGTGAAGAGAAAGAGGAACAAGTAACAGGGGAGTCAGAGAATGAGTAAGAGAAGGATGAGAATACAGGTGTGAAGAGACCTGCATGAGAAGGGAGTGTAAAAGAAGAAAACATGATACAAGTTTTGTCAAGGAAAGGATGAGAGTCAAAAAGATAAGAGATGGTAATTGTCTTTCGATTTAAGATCTTGGAGATTGTAGCTATCAGGGAAGCAATTATACGGCAGGGAATCCTATAGGCGGAACTTGTGAGCAAGAAGCTGATAGAGTAGAAGTTTCGATTACATTTGATTGGTTTCATTGTAAAATGGGGACCTAGCCGCTAGTCATGTAGCTCGACTGAATTCCTGCCAAGGGAGAACCAGGGAGCTAGGTTCATCGGAACAGAAACCGTGAAATTAATTGTATAAGAGATAGAGGGAAGCCACATTACGTCTGTGAGAAAGTGACTGGATACCAGGATGGGATTAATTGCATTACAGATTCTTCGTTGGATTTTACAAGAACCCCAAGATGAACAATAGGGCTATATAATATATATATACTCCTACGCGTTCGCAATTGTTAGGCCTCAATATTGCGATTGAAACAGATTCTAACTGTAGGGTGTTGACCTCAATGTTAACTTTTATATTTACATACGCTCTCTCCAGATATTGAGCAATTTAGCTGATAAATATACTAGATCTTTATATATATTTGGGTAATTGGTTGTAACATGTTTTGCCCTTTAAAAAGACTTCATCTGATTAAAATGATATTCGTACTGATGGTAAGACGCGCGCGCACACACGTATTTGGGTAGTAGGTTTTATATAAACACAATCATTGATTATTATTAGGCAACGAAAAGAAGACTAACGATGTAGGGAATTTATACATTAGCGTTTTAATTTCTGCTATCCAATATATCAAGATGCTAATTCTCTAAGCGTAGGTTAGATGTGGCACAAGGCCGAAAGCATTGAACACCCATTGAGGTTCGAATTCACTATTCACTCGTAATTGCTGTAGAGAGACAAGCTTGCTAACTATGAGAGCCCGTGGAGGTGACCACCCAACGCGTTAAGGTGTATGGCTTTTAAACGCATTTTTAAAAAATTCTTAATTTTTTTTAATATTTCCCAATTTGATATCAACAAATTAGTTTAGAAAGATTAAATGTTGTAAGAGCCTGGTCGTAACTGTTCTGTTATGTTTTCACTCCATCTTTCTACAAACATAACTCCAACTATATTTTAGTTAGATGATGTCCTTATAGAGAAAGACTTTTTCTTCATTTTTTCGTTCATTTGCCCAGCATTGGGCTGTTATAAAAGTTATAGCGATGTGGCATATGGCTGAAAGTATGAAAAACCCATTGAGGATCGAAATTATTTCTTATGTGCCCTGTTATTTCAGTATGTAGGCGATCATGGCTTTCTATGTCTCCCTATCCCTGGTACCTCATAATACACTTTCACCTATTACCCCACCCAAAACCTGCTCAGTCCCGTCGCATATGTTATCCGCTACTTTCCTCTGCCTCGCTTTTCCTCTATCCGACCTATGAGTATCAGGTTCTCCAAGCTCTCCTTCCTTATTGTATATCCCAAAAACTTCAGCCGTATTTTCCTGGTGCTCAGTATTAATTTCCTTTTCGTTTCCATCCTTTCTAAAACCTCACTATTGCTCACATGCTCGTTCCATGAGGTTCGCAGCAACCTTCTGTAGAACCACAATTCATTTGCTTCAAGTTTTTCCTTCATCTTTGATGACATTATTCAGCATTCACTGCCTTATTGAAGGACCGATGTCACATAGCAATACAGTACTCTCTTCTTTGCTTCTAGCAATATTTTCTTGTCTCTTAATACTCTGCTCAGTTTCTGGAATGCGTCCTTGGCTATTACAATTCGCCTTCGAATGTACTCATTCGTAAATGATGCAGCATCAACAGTTTGCTAACCATTACACCAAATCAACTGTCCTAGAATTTATATACCATATTCTCCTATACTTATATATATATATATATATATATATATATATGTGTGTGTGTGTGTGTGTGTGTGTGTGTGTGTCTGCCTGTTTTTTATTATAGAGAGTTTTGTAAAGTTCTCTTTTAGATAAATTGTGCTAATGATTAAACATCAGAATTTGCCGTTGTTTTCTTGATCCCCACGAGATCTTTTCAGACCCCTTCCTTTATGCAATAAGACATTGGTTTTCTCGATGTTTAATATGATTCATACGCGAATCATTTATTGAATCAATATGTTTACAACACGTATATCAATAACATTTCATATAATCTGATATTTTTTTGCATTAAGACCGTTTTTATTTGAACGGTCTCATGATTTTATATCACATTTTGTATCATTTTAATTCTTTTTATTGCTTATTGTAGTATTATAAGGAATATGCTGCCTTTGTAATAGTGGCATATATACTGTGAGTTCGATACCTGGGCCGGGTAGTAATGTACATAGATTAAGCTGAAAGAAGGTTAGCAATAACTGAAAAGTGCTGGAAAAAAGAACTAAACGAAATATCCATAGATATAGGCTGTGGAACGAGAACAGTCTATCACCGTAGGTTAAATAAATGGTTTACTTCGAAATCCGTTCTAGGTTACCCGGATCTACATACAACTGATGAAAGCACGGATGACACAACGGCTGAAATGCTATAACAACAACAAAGATGAGGATAATAGTTGGCAAGTAAATAATATAAATATGCTAGCCTCTTTTCATTCATTCCTTTTCAAATCAAATATCTTATTTTTGTTTTTCACAATAAACTTAATGCTAAACAGAAACTAATAAGTGTAACACGAATGATATTAAAACTATTTGTTATAAGAATAATACTAAAACAGTGTTTGTTACATGAATATTATTGAAAGTGTCTTTTGTTACATTAATAACGTTTGGAGAATATTTGCTATATATATATGTTCTTCTTCTTCTTCTATATGTCTTGTCCTTTCAGGACGTAGGCGTTCATGGCTTTCCACGTCTCCCTACCCCAGGTGGCTCTTAGCACGCTTTCTCCTGTTACACCACGCAACCCCCGTTCTGTCATCCACCTGCTCAGGCCCTTCAAATATGTTACCGCTGCTTTCCTCCCTCTCTTTTCTTCTCTATTTGGCCTGTTAGTATTAGGTTCTTCAAACCTTTCTTCCTCATTGCATGTCCCAGTAACTTCAGGTCTCTTTTCCTGATGCTTAGTATTAATTTCCTTTTCGTTTCCATCCTTTCCAAAACCTCATCATTGCTCATATGCTCGATCCATGATATCCGCAGCATCCTTATGTAGAACCACATCTCAGTTGCTTCAAGTTTTTCTTTTACCTTTGATAATATTGTCCAGCATTCACTGCCATTACATAGCAATCCAGTACTCTTTTCTTTGTTTCTAGCGAAATCTTCCTGTCTCTTAATACTCTACTCAACTTCTGGAAGTCGTCCTTTGTCATGCCAATTCGCCTTCAGATCAGCTATGTGGCACTTTTCCTCTTCTGTTAGAACAGTTCCCAGATATTTATATTTGCACCTGCTTTTTATCCCTCTCTTGTATTTGACATTTTGGGTTGCTCTTTTTGCTGATGACCATGCACTCGGTTTTCTTGCATTTTTTTTTGTAGTCCTTTCTTTTCACTCTCTTCAGCTACATTTGTATAAGATCTTGTATGTCATAAAAACAGTATTTGCGAAATGAGTGCTATTGCAGCACTATTTGTTGCAGGAATAATATTACAGAAGTATTTTCTGCATGAATGACATTAAAACTATTTGTTATAGAAATATACTAAAACAGTATTTGTTACATGCATGTTATTAAAACAGTATTTGCTACATTAATGATATTTAAACAGTATTTGCTATAAGAATGGTATTAAAACTGTATTTTTAAAATGGATGGTATTACGTCATCATTTGCTACAGGAATATTAAAGAAGTATGTATTGCATGAATGACATCAAAACAGTATTTGCTATATGAATTATTATAGTAATGTATTTGCTACACGAATTATATTAACTGACTATTTGATGCATGAATGTCATTAAAATAGTATTGTGATCACTTGAATTCTCTTTGTTAACGCACTCAAATTTCTCATAAACATCGCATTCAATATTCAAATAATAAGCATTCTTTTGTTTTCCTAACTCCGAAAATGCAATTAAAATACATTAAAATGTTGTTGATCTGATTAATCGTTATCAATATTAACATATTAACACTACTAACATTATACTAACGTATTCTGTTGGCTCCGTCTGATAAACTTCTGTTTTTTTTTATCAAGTTGAGAATGAAGACTTCAGCATGAACTTATATCATAAATAAATGGTATATGAATAATTAATTCTATTTATATGAGAAACATAATTATATAATTCTAAGTATTTAAGAAATCGAACTTCTGTAAAGATCAATTCGGTTTTAAGCTTGATAGAGAAAGCAAAGAAATGGAAAAGTGCTTTTTCAATCGACAAGTAAACCCTCCGGTTTCAGTTTTCATCCAATGCTGGAAAATACAAATAAGAATGGCAGAACTAGACTGACTTAATTAGATCTGTAAAACTTTACACGCACAAAAAAAAATCACTTCGTTAACCAGAGAGAGAGAAATCATCATAAATTGAAGAGTTTCATGAAAAGAACAAAGACTAAAGTCAAAGCAAACGACAGAATACACGAGATCTGATAAACACATACTCAAATCAATACAGTAAATACAAGCATATGATATAATTCATACAGAAAGCACTTACCGCGAGCAATAGAAAACTGTATTTGTATAACCAGAAATGTTATAAACTGCTATTTTTATAACGATGTATTTAAAGTTATATACTAAATGCATACACTTTACATGCATTGTAAAATGTACATACACGATTCCATATAATTTATATCAGAACATGATTGGTGGATGGGAGTGCATTTGTGTTGTTTATTTTAATATTGTATAACATAAATCCTATAACGTAGCAGCTTACAACATTTCTCAGTTACGAATAGGTCTCATGCTAAATAATTTTTTCATGGATCACCGGGAAAGGTTGGTGTCGGTGACGTATTAAAACATAATAAATAAGACGATAATAGTCAATAAAATAATATATACAAAATTATTCGTTTTGTGCGGTCTAGTAGCAAATGGTCTGTGGTCAGTTACCGGACTTATTGACGCAAAGATTTATGTGCATGTAGCGAATGGCTTCATTTAGAGGCTACAGACTGGAGCTACATAATCACCCACAATAAGGTGAAAAATAACAAAAGCACATCACTTGAAGACACTAAACAGCCTCAGGAACTAAAATAGATAGCACATATAACTTGGAGGAACTATATATATATATATATATATATATATATATATAAGGAAATTAAGGCAGACACGTTATTTCATGGTAAATCGGAAATTTAGGCCTATTTAGCCGAACCATCATCAGCTTCCGTCTTTATTGTACAAAGCATTTTACACGAATGAAATTCACAAAGACCTAAAAAAAACGAATAAAAATAAAGGTCGCTCACTTAAAAGAGAAAATTTAAGAAAAAATACATCATTACATCAGTTCGGCGAATACACACACATTTTCATATATATATATATATATATATATATATATATATATATATATATTAAAAACAGCCCTGTCGAGTGAGAACATTATAACGGTGCCCTCACGAAACTTCAAATCGGTATAAATCTGCTATTATTAAGATGAATTATTTGTACCTATCAAAGCTCTATCTACACGCGGATATCGGACACTTTAGGATAAAACCCCGCTTACCAAAATGCATTTTATCAGTAATAACCACTGAAAATCAAGTATCTTGGTGCTAAACACTATCACAATTAAACACTATATAAAGGTGCAATTGGCGTATTCTAAAGCAGACAAGGTGTTATTTTCTGTTTAAAGAGAAAGGTTTTATAAATTTCAGCCGATATTTAAGTTATTGAATGACAGAAGTTTCCTGTGGGGCAACGACTATTCTCACTATTAATATTATAGGTGTTAATATAACAAACATTTACATATTGATGAACTATACATATCTATGCAAAACCTTCACTTGTTAATTATATTACATAACCTGTACTGACATTGCATGTGCCTTGTTTTACTAACCCGATGACTAACAACAGCTTGTTGTTTACTTTGCTTGCATTCGTAGGTTTTGGACTCACAGGACCACGTGGTCAGCCAGGATATCCCGGACAGAAAGGGGAACGCGGACAAAAAGGGCAAAAAGGAGAACGAGGTCCAAAAGGAGATCGAGGCGGTCAGTATTCCATATATCACGCTCAACATGGATATATTCTCCAGGGATATGATGGACATTGACACGGCAAACAATCTACACTTCATCTCTTCTTCTTCTGTCTCAGGCCAGCTTATTGACAGAAGCATTTTTTTTTAATGTTAATTTCGTCCGAAGAGAGTCGATTGTTTCTTTCTCTTTTCTTTCCTTTTTATTTGCGATGAGATGGAGGGACGGGATCGGGAAAGTGTGGAAAGATTTTTTTGAAAGAATGCTTTTTTACTTATATTCGTATTCTTGTTTTGTTGTGGACTGTCAGAGTTCGTGAAAATAAAAAAAAAGATAAAGAAAAATGCTGAACCTGTTCTAGTAAATTAGTACTTGCTGAGATAGAAGACGCACATAAAATTGAAGTTAATACAACATTTGACAATCCGCTCGCCAGATTGATGAGAAACTAAGCAGTAAAGAAATCATATAATTTACAGTAATTTTGTTTTAAATTTTCAGATAATTTCCGTGTTTTATTCTCCGGTAAATATGTTATTCGACAAATAGGTTAAGTAGAAAAAAATAACCTAAATAGTAAACAAAAGTTAAACTATATCTTGGTTAATATTAACTTAAAGAATCTTGATAAAGCAATTTCACATGTGTGTATGTAACAAACTAATTTTTTATCCTCTACAATGAATGTGAATATTTGCTTAAAGTATGTTAATGTTCTTGTGAATTGTTCGTATGTATTCAACTGCGCATGTTCTTGCACTGTAACAAATTATTAACACGCACTGGAATTAATGTCACACAAATGAAACCCTTTTATGGATATGGGCAGAAAATTATTTTTAATCTATCAGTTAATATGCTTATACATATTAATACTAGAACTTTATTTAATATGTCTAACGCTAGAATTACTGACAAATGTTAGTGTCGAAAATAAATTACAGAAAAATAGTTAAATTTCGTAATTATTGCATTTTTATAGCACAAAATATTTTACTGCAAGATACATTAAGTTATACTAGATATAGTTGGCACTCTTCATAAAATGTTGGAGGCCTTTTCTTTTAAACTATAACATGAAGTGAAATTGAAACTGAATTTAATTTTCTTCTAATTGAACAAAATATTGCATGATTGCCGCGTATAACAGGAAAATATGAAAGTTATCTGATAATTTGCGAAGTTTGTGTCTTCATTAAATCAATTTGTCCATCAATCAATATTTTTAGAATATCTCTGGAGAAAGTATCAAAACCCACTCCTTAAAATTGATTAATTGTACTCCATCGATTTTCCTTAAATCTATTTTGTCAAAATGAATATTCAGTGTGAAAACTATTTCGAAGCATCCTATTTATCATAACAATCTTTCCATTTTTAATATTCATCAATAAAATTTGAAGAATTATCTTGTTTTTATATTGTATAATTAAGACAACTTAAGATTAATAGTGTTATGGTGTTTTTAACGAAGTTTCGACAAAATGGTTCTTAATATATATATATATGTACACACACATACACACACACATATATATATATATATATATATATATATGTAAGAGAAGACAAATTTAAAAGTAATCCATGTTCTTGCAACTGAATATGTTAATTGATTAGTCTATTTCTATTTGATAGTACATTTAACATTTGATTTTATAAATAACGGTGCTGTAATTTAGGCCAATCTAATTTCAAACAATCAACTGTACAAAAAAAAAAAAAACATTTCCATTTTTGTAAAGAAAAAATGACCTTAACAAAATCTATTATTTTGCTCAGCATTGTGCCAACCAACAAAGTTTATGTCCGAGCAAGACAGGAATTTTTATACGGATTTTTAACTTAAACAAGCCTAAACATTTTCGAATAATGTCTTTACTGAATCTTCTCACTATAATTTCTCCTCATTTGATATTTTGTTAGACTGATCTCAGTTAATAAATGATAATAGTTTACGAAAAGATGGCAAAAGAGAACATATAATTTCGTGGTTGTATTGACATGCTGATGAAATCACGAAAGAAACAAGCAATTTTAAAATGCATAATTAGTATTAATAATAATGCATTAACTCTTTAAACAGAGCATCCTGCATTGAAGCTATTGTCAATATAATCATTCAAGCCATTAATACCGGAAAAAATTCAGTTTTTATTGGATGTCCTACATTTGAGGTTTTACACAGATATAAACTAAATAATATGTAACAACCACTCTATTCACATAATAAGATCCCACACAGAGTTACCGTGCAAGCTTGTATAAATAGCAAAACATGTACTGGGAAGGATAGTTGAGTGGCAAGCATTGCATAGAATTACAAAGATAGGATGGTGTAGAGAGCGATGATCACCCACGACCTGAAGAAATAAAAGATTTTTTTAGACCAACCTCGTAATTGTAATAATTATATTTTCCGTTGATTCTCGTTGTCGTTGTTAAAACGTTTGTAAAAACATGATTTTAGTCAAGCACATATTCCCGACTTGAAGCGTAAGAAATTATTCTAACCTTCATTTAAGTCAATTTAGGCTTGGCATTTCCGAAACAAAGTTAAAAATAGCAAGATACTTTTCTATATTGTTTTAGATCGGTTAATATCATGCAAAAAATCACAATGTATCAATAGATATGCAAGGGTTAGTCTTGGTTTCATGAATTGGAGAGCTGTTCGAATTCCAGTCGAGTTCATTATATTTAATCACGTGCTAATATAATTAGCAAAGGTATGAATATATCTCTTTCCCATCCAGCTATGTTTAAATACCAAGACAGATCGGAACCTACAACCTTGATTGGCAACTACTCTAGAAAAAAGAAAACTTTGAATTCAAACCAGCCTTGAGAGGGTGGAGGTGTGTTGTGGTGCATTGGATGTTGGCTCGGAACGACAAATCGGGAAGCCAAGTTCGAATTTCAGTTGAATTTTTTGCATCCACTTACGCACAAATATCCTCGGAAAAGATATTAATCAGTGGCTTCCCTCTAGTTATGGTTTAAATTACAGAACAGATTGGGTTCTATAGACTTAGTCGGCAACCAGTCTACCGCAGAAAGTAATGGCATCCTACTGCGGGATAATCCTCCGCCCAGTCAGTAATGTTTCTTTCGAGACATGATCGCCCAAGCGTGTATCATGAATGGTACTTAACTGATTGACTTGAGAGAGTTTGGGTTTCATCATGTTCTTTCCTCCGACGGAGCCCAACTGCCGCTGTGGCTACCGTCGATGTGGTGCCATTATGACTGAAAAAGGTTACGAAATACGAAATCGTGGTCAGTAGACAATAGACATAGGTTTAATTTACACGAGCGTCATAAAGGTAAATATATGTTCAATGTGCAATAGATTTAATAGGTTAACATTGGTCAGATTTATATACGAATTTAAATGTATCAACCCGTAATGTGAATTCTGTATATAGCTCTTACCACTCTGCAGGAGATGTATTCTAATACTCGCTGACTGTTCAAGAGGTCATTGTGTGTTATTCCATACGTTTATATAAAAAAAAAACACGAAGAAAAAACCCTTTGCTAAACTTTCATTAAAAATACCTTTTGTGAATAAAGGTCACTCAAAAATATTGCGACTATAGCTATTCAAAAAGTGTCTTTTAATAACAAACGTCATCACTCTTTAAATAAGCACGGAAGTTAGAACGCTAGTATTCTGTTAAAAATAAATGTCAAATCTTAATATGTATCTCAAGATTTAAAAAAATTAATGTTACATTTTCGTAGATTACTTCATGCTTTAAGGGATGTCTCTTTTTACATCAACTCGATATTCTTTATGTAAAATTCTGGTTGTCAAGAATTTAACTTCGTTAAGATATTTCTGCACAAATCCAAACCAAATATAAAAAGCGCGTTTCATTGGCACTAAAAATATAAACATGAAAGAAACATGAAAAATAGGAGAATATATTTATCTTTTTTAAAACCCCAATAAATGTGCATTCAGTATTTATTTATAGCTATATTAAATATATTCAATACTGTAATATTTTTAGTCATTCCTATTTTTCTTACTGATGCAAGAAAATGCGTATTGTCAAAAATATGAATTCGACAAAGGACTATCGATTCAGCATGGTGACGCATATCTTGACCCAAATTGATCTATAGAGATTTAAAGAGATTTTGCCGGTAAAATCGAGAAGTGTTATTAACATTATAAATACTCTTCGAATAAGTGAATTCCTTTACATCATACTGCTACAAAGGCGTTTTGGTCGATAAATTATTCAGTTTTCTTCGGATCTATAATACATAAATAAAGAAGAAAAAAGATACCTCTGGAGGAAAAAGTATATATATATATGCGCCAAAGTGATCGTTCTATCTCAATAACGTTAGTTACATAAACGTAATCGAACGACTATGTAACTCATTGATTCAAAACTATTTCCTCAACAACTATGATAAGGCAAAAATAAAAGAAAACGTTTTAAAATACATATCTGTATGATTTATGCATTTGGTCTAGAAGGCCAAACACGCTGTCTTCATTAATATCAACAATCTCTAATTAGTTCAGGTCTCCGAGACTTCTCTTTTCATATATGATCAGGCATACCGCATTTACCACCTTTCTTTTCGTTATGCATTTTGCTCTTGTCTGATGTTATGGCAATGTAAATTAAGCGCTTATTACCTGAGGAACTACCTTAGTATGCAACAATTCTTTTTCATCTTAGCACCAAATTAATTTTCCTCTGTTCTTAATTGTGTACATTTTTTGCTGCTATTATTTTTTTTCGAATAGCAAAGTATTCGTGACATTTTCGAGCTACGTCTATATTTTCATTATTATTGGATAATTTTAAACTTCTCTGTTATTATGTTATGTTACATGCGTCTCTCTCTCTCTCTCTCTCTATATATATATATATATATATATATATATATATTAAAATTTGTGTATTTAGGCAGCAAATTTTTTTAGACATGTTCGATTAAATAAATTGCAAATATTGTGTCTGCTTATTTTAAATGAAATCCGTTCATACTCACGAATATTGTTTCGCGTATTATAATTGAAAGTTATCAGAAATGAGGTATACCGTAGACAGATGTTATTAGCATTCATTTGGCAACACAGTTTTGCGGTTATTTTTTGTTACACAACTTTCAGATCCCTGAAGATGACCTTGAAAGGAGATTAAACGTACTACGGAACATTGAGAAATGAATGATAATAATATCTTTCAACGTTATATTAATTTGTGACATCTTTCAATTATAACACGCGAAAGATTATCCGTGAGTATGAACGAATGTTATTAAAGATAAGCAAACACAATGTTTGCAGTTAATGTAATCTGATATATATATATATATATTTGAAAATGTTTTTATAGGTACAAAATTTAATTAAAGAGATGAAAGTGTGTAGCTTAATGTTACACGTTATAAAAAAGTAAAAAGCGAAGCAACCGGTATCGCTCCCGCTCGGCCTTTAAGGGAGATTTAAAATAGAATTAAAATACAGAAGTGTGTAATGAAAAATGAGGAGAGAAAAAAATTTATGAATACAAAGAGCTAAAGGCTAATAATATCGAGCCACAACAATTCACGCTGTTTGCACAGGGAAAGTTTACGGGATCCGATATATAAAGCCTCCAGCACCTTAAGATGGAATAAAGAGTGTGACCGAGACACAACAGTTAACCAGTCGACTATATATATATATATATATATATATATAATATTTTGGGATAGAGTGTATCTGTTAAGGAAAAACTGAATAAAAACAAGAGGAAAAACTATTCTTAGCCAACACTCTGAGAGACTTTATGAAGGCAAATTTTAGAATTTATACTGTTACGCGTATTTATACAGAAGAACCAATGACATCATTGCTCTTGTCTATAAACACGTTCAACAAAATAAATCCTTGCTTTTTGCCTTGATAAAGTTACCCATGAGACGGAACGTTTTTTTTATTCATATATATATATATAAATATATATATATATATATTGATTGTTTAATACTTAGTTTTTGGTCCTAATAGAGTTAGGCCAGTACACATTTTTTATTAAAATGTGTTCTATACAATTATATTGTAGAATTTTGAATATTTTAACTCGTTTAAAAATGGAAATATATATGTATATATATTTCCATTTATATATATATATATATATATATATATGGTTAAATAAAATAAAGACAAGAGGAAAACTGTATTTTAAGTCGCCTACGAGTTTCGTCCTGTGATGGACTTTATCAAGGCAAAAAGACGAAATGAGTTTTATTCTAAATTACGTATCTATAAACAAACAGTGTTGGCAACCACAAAGACGCTCACAAATTATTTCAAAAGATTAACAGAATATTTTAGTTTTTAGAATTTCTTCATGTGTAGTGCAAAGTACGAGATATTAAAATGAAGGAAATTCAACCGTTTTCTTAGAACTTTTTATTTTGTTTGTTAGTCTGTTTTAGTATAATTTCCATAAATAAAGATGAGATTGGGAAAACTCCGGGGCGCAAATTGATGTTTTGGCAGCACTGGGTAGCGGCGCTCTCAAGAAATGTTCTTCTGAATTAATTGTTTACTTTTTTTTATTAGTGTGGCATTTTAAAAAATCGAAATTCACAGAAATAAATTCAACCACAATTTCGATTTAAAATACAGTTTTCCTCTTGTCTTTATTTTATTTAACCATTCTGTTTTTAATCTCAGATTATTACACTCACACACACACACACACACACACACATATATATATATATATATATATATATATATATATAGGTGTGTGTGTGTGTGTGTGTATTACTTTCAACATTACTATCGAGGCTGCTCGTATTTGAAATAGACGCTTCGTTTTTATTTTTATTTTTTAAGTTCAAACGGTGTGTATTTCGACTATCAGCGTGTGTATTCAATACATCTTAATAGATAAAATGTGCTTTCCGACGCCCTTCGAAATTTTTCCTACAAATGGGACCCGAGTTCGATTCCTCTCAGAGCGCCTATTGTATTTATTAAGTTTTATCAAATATTCAAACCGATAGACACTGTTTCAAGTAAAAATGTGGCGTCTATTTCAGTTATGAGTATCCACTGTCATAACGTTTGAAAAAATGTACACATACATTTTCCACATTTTATTGGATGTTGCATATTGAAATATGGATGCTAAAGTAAATAAACTAAAAGTATTTATAATCTATATTAAAAGGTAACAGATAAGTAAAAACATTCTTAGCCATTTTTAGCTAAACCCAAAATGCAGGAATTACATTTTTTTTTATAGATTCTCACCTCATAATATATGAAATTCTATTTTGAAATTGTAAATGCATAAAGCTACAAAACATTTCCTACTTCTTATTCAACGAATTTTTGCATTAACTACATCATCTCTTTAAGATATTCGCAACTAGGTTTTAAATAAGCTAAACACATTGATTATGAGTGGTATCCAAACATGGACGTTACTAAGAGCTACAAAGGATAGGAGATAGTGGAGAGACAAGAATGCTTGAAGCAACGGAGAATAAAGAATCTTAATCAAGGCAAGAATGACAGACCAAACTCTTGACAATTATAACTGCGCCTGAGAGAGAAGTGTACAAGGTTATTAAGCTTGAAACATGTTTTTGAAGAGATAAAAAAAAACAATCTTTATTAAGAGCTACAAAGTGCAAAAAATAGTGGAGAGCCATAACTGATCACATCCTGATTGTAAACTGCACATAGAAGAAGAAGAAGAAGAACAACAACAAGCATAATAAAAGAAAATAGCGAACTAAATGTTTTACAGTGATACTCATTAGAGTGACAATTGTATAATCAAATGAATTTACTCTACAAAGAAGCCTAATAAACGTAAAGACATTTAAAGAAATTAGATCTATATGAGACACCTTTATTTTCAGCAAAGATAGCGGTTGTTAGCATGGAAAGCAGATTTATTAAATCGTTTTCTTAATTCGGCCAAGGCTTAATCATGGTTTCAGTTCCTCCTGCAATCTATCCCACTACGAGATATTTTAGTGGATACTCGTATTTAAGTGGACGCTCCGTTTAGTTATTAAACAGTATATTTATTTATTTTCGTCTCCCTGCCTGAATATTGGAGAAAACTTTTTAAAGAACAACAAACTCCTCGATCACACATATTTTTTCATTAATAAAATTCCTTTAATATTCAGGCTGGTAAATGAAAGTAAATAAATCTTCTAAGAATGACGGTTCACTGAGATTTTCTTGGCATTTTTCCTCTCTAGAGTCTATATTATATACCATTCGTCCGTGATAATTATATTGCTGTCACCTACGTTCCGGTGCTCATGCTATATGTCTAGAGATACTTCATAATATTCAGCGAAGAATCAGTAATATTATTGATCCTGATCTGGCATCTCGGCTTCAGTCTCTTTCTCACTGCCGTAATCTTATCTCCAGGTGCCTTTTCTATAAATGCTTTCAGGGTAATTGTTCGGATGGTCTATTTGCGATGTAACCCAGACTTTATAGATATAAGCGCAGTACTAGACTGCCAACGAAGTCTCATCGATATGGAGTTGAGTTGGTCAGATGTAACCGTAGATTCTATGCTAACAGTTTCTTTTCTCACCCTTTCCGCATGTGGAACTCCCTTTCGGCTCCGTGATTTCCAGCCAAATTTAATCTTCAAAAATTTAAATGCAATGCTAAGAGTTATGGTATAGTGGATATCGGCTCGGAACGAGAAATCGGGGAGCCGAGTTCAAATTCACTTACGCGCAAATAATCCATCTCTTCCCTCCAGTTATGAGTTAAATAACAGAACAGTTTGTATTCTATAAACTTGGCTGGCACCCAGTTTACCACAGAAAGAAATGGCAACTTATTCCGAGTTAATATTATGCCCAGTCAGACATGTGTCTTTCGTGACATGATCGCCTAAGTGTGTATCACGTATGGCACTTAACTGACTGATTGTGCTCTTGATTAATCATTTCTCTTCCAGCTCATTATTAATGTTTCTGTTCACCTATCACACACGTACACACACATATATGAGTACACACATTCTTACAGAGATATACATATATACACCTAGAGATATGCTTTCATGGTAATTGTCCGGATTCGATCTTCGCTAGAGTAACTAGACTTATTATTTTTTTAAAATTAAGCGCAGTATTAGACCGATGTCGAGCGCTCATCAATTTACAGTTGGACTGGCTGGATGTAGCCGTTTCTCACTCCTCCATGCTTTCCACCCATCTTTAATTCTTCTTTTCGGTATTATACTGTACTCGGATGTATTTTGTGGTGCAGTTGATATCGACTTGGAACGACAAATCGGAGAGCCGAGTTCGAATCCAGTTGAATTCATGGCATCCACTTACGCACAAATACCCTTGGGAAAGGTATTAATCTGTCTCTTCCCTCCAGTTAGGGGTTAAATAACAGGACAGATTGGATTCTATAGCCTTGGCTGGCAACCAGTCTACCGTAAAAAGCAATGGCAACCTACTGCGGGATAATCTTCTGTCCCGTCAGTCATGTCTCTTTCGTGACATGATCGCCCAAAGAGTGTATCAGGTATGGCCCTTAACAGACAGACTGACTGACTGTACTCACTCCTTAGTAGTGTTTCTGGTTTCGAATTCTTCCACACAAAAAAAATTTGTCTCAATAGCTTTAATGGCTTTTTTTGGAGTGAACTTGATTTTAAAAAATGCAAAGATATAAAATCCGAAGACTGCAAGTTTAGCCCAAACCCAGACCTTTGGGCCTCCAGGGAAAGATTACGTAAACGGTAATAACAATATTTTCTTTACGATAAGAAATTTCATAAATAAATTTCTTCGTAAGAAAAGGATTTTGCTAATGTTTTTATTAATATGATATTGTTACTTGCCAGTTTTGTACTTTAATAATATCTCAGCACAGAATGATACCATAAAGTCTATAGAAATAAGAGAATTATAACAACTAGCCATAAAATAATGACAAAAGAAAAGGCTTGAAATAAAACTTTTAGAAATCGTGTTTTAAATTAAAAGTTTATATCACTTCCACGCTTCTTGACTAATAAAAAAAACGAAGAAATATTTTATGAATAATTACTTTTAAAAATAAAATATCCCCTTTTTACAGTGATGCTAACCCTGTACAATGCTTGAGAGCCACTCGAGGTAAAAGGTTACATATCACAGTTTATGCCGATAAATGGGAATATAGTGGTTAACTTGACTTGAATTGGTTAAAATTGTAGTGATCGGGGAAGCATCCTATTGGGAGTCGGTTCCACAATGCAGCGATTCGTGGGAAGATTCTCCTCGAGTGGAACTTACATTTAACCAATGGATACAAAAGGAATATGGGGAGTGCGTTACAATGTGCGTAGTATGGCGGGTTTTAACCGTGTAAGTTAAAACTGGTGGAACTAAGGAATGTATTTTGTCTGAAAACTTTTCAAAGAAATAGCGAGAGAGAAACGAGACGCTTACGACATTATGTCTGCACGAGAGCTATTGTAAGGTGAAAATAATTTTTTACCCATAAAGAAGCAGAAACTAGAAAGTGATGACTAGTCAGATCCTGCTCATATATGGGAAAAATATTTCATTTTTGGTCTGATTTGGTTCTTTTAAAGATAGAGGACAGCAGGAGGATTCAGAGACTTACTGAAGCGGCACAGGGAAAAGACAATTTTTCCCATATCTTCAGCGATGAAACTTAATGCACGAGTTCAGCTTAACGTCTGGTCTGAGTTTTAGTTCTAATAGGCGCTCATGACACGGGGCCTTTCTGAGAGAACACCTGTTCATCGCGATAAGTGAAAATGATTGATGATCGGTTTACAAATGGGTTATATGCTTTCAAAGAAACGTCGTATTCCTATTTTCGCTTTAAATTAAATTCTTGGTAAATATTACATTAGTTAGATTTGTATTCAAATTGATAAAGAAATTAAAAAATGTAGCAAAAAGGAAAAAGTGACTGAAATTTACAGCTGTTACATTTGATTTCTAATGATATTTATCTCCAGCCAGATTGACGATTCTGTAACGTGAGAAAATGCGATTAACATTGGCAATCTTAGAATTGTGCTCGATCGATATCGAAATAAGTTGTATTGCGTTATATATTTACATACCTAATTATTTATATATTTATTTCATTCTACAGACAATATTATTTAATGTCTAATGTTCTCTTCTTGTATCTCATTTCAAGATGTGCACGTGATTTAATATTAGTCGACCTGGAAATGAAATCGGGATTCTGAGTTCAAATTCTGGACATGGCTGTTCTATCCAATTAACAATAATGCTCTTGGCAAAGGCATTAATATATGTTTTATTTTATTAGTTACATTTTTCTCAGTTAAACTGAAGCAGAGAATGGGCTCTGTCTAAAGACTAAAGTAGATATTCAAATAGTAGGAAAACTTTGAATTCAAAATGTTGTACAAGGCGATGGAAGAATACACCAAGTTGTTTCCATAGAAGACCTTGCATATCGCATATAATACAGAAAAGTCCTGTCTCAAAAGTAAAATGCAATATACACACACACACACACACACACATACATACATACAAAACACACACATTTATATATATATATATATATATATATATATATATATATATATAGCCATCTGCAGACAGATCTGTTTCGCTGTATCACAGCTAATCAGTACGGTTTGACGCCGATTAGCTTTTAGTCCAGGATTGAAGCCCGGCCGAAGTGGTGCCAACCGACGGTTCTTGGGCGCACGGCAGAAGAAGATGTATGTAAACATGCTTGTATTTCAGAAAAATTAAATAAAAAAAAAACAAAAAACAGTACCTTGTCAGTCGGTTTTAATAAACAAGGAATATAACACTGACAACCCATTTTAAAAGATTTATTTACCAAAATTACACAAAATATCTTCAAATACACAAGAGTAAATATATTTAATAAAACCAGCATTGGTTTTAACCACCGTCTCCAGACGACTTCGGAATCTTGAACCGACAGTCGTTTTGTTAAAGTTGCTGAATGCGGTCATAATCCATAACGACAGTTCATCTTTGGTGTTGCAACGAGTTTTTTTGGCCACTCGATAAACTGCGCCTCACACATAGTAATCAAGAGTTAGGTGGCCATATGTAAGGGTGATGTTTTCGTAGAAATTGTCTGACAGTCATGACTGTGTTCTCCTGCTTGTGTAAACATAGAGCTTTCCATCAGCTGCCCGCTAGACTTAGTGCAGCACCACTTTTTCAAAATACTTGTAGGCCTCCGAGTTGAATCTGAGGGCCTTACCCACAAATTCGGGAGTTATTTTCTCATCAGAGCGATTACAGTGATTTTAAAGCTGTTTGACTGGTTTCTAACCAAAGCTATAAAACCCTGTATGTCCTACTATTCAATCCATTTGTTGGGATGAATATACAGATTCCCAAGTATAATTGAGCGTAAGTGAATGTAACGAACGTGACAGGAATGCAAACGCTGCTCTCCGATTTCACATTTCGAGCCGACGCCCATTAAACCACGATGCACATCCATAATTTGTTCTCAGGTCAATTAAGAAAAAAGAAATTAGTGCATTGTATTTTATTTTCAGCGCAGAAGTAAATAATTATGGTTCATTTTTTAAATATTCGTACTTCAGTGAACATGGGTGACAATCTAATATATTTCAATGAATTTATGGGGTTTTTGTTTATCGTGTACGCTGTTAATTTACTGACTGACTATATCACTTTATTCTTATCACATATTGCCACGCAAAAATTTACAACAAATCTTTTTAGGTATTTCTAATACAGTTTCATTATTAAAAGTTTTACTGCTCGTAAAACATATTATCCTACATCTACAGCACAACTCAGAGTTTCATTGCACTATGCAATCATCAGGAGCATATTATGAACTGACCATCCTGAGATTTGAAATTTTGGCTTTCGTGTTGCTTATAGTACTTATATATTATAATGCAGGGATGCTATTTTTTTAAATTGTTTGATTATATCATTTTTTTTTTCATAATCGCTTCACCCCAAGCAAAGCAGTACAGCCACTGGTGCACAGGGGGTTACAAAAGAGAAGAGAAAAAAGAATGACAAACAAGATACAGGGGGTGTTGGGGAAAGGATAAAAGAAAGATGGAAATCAAGGGATAAAAGATGGCAATTGACATGATAGATTCAATCTGCAAGAGTTTAAGTATCAGGAAGCAAGTATATGGAAGGAAGTTCCAAAGGCAGGAAGTTCAAGAAACGAAACTGGTAGAGTAGAAGTGGCAGTTACATTTGACTGTTTTGACTGGATAAGAGTGGGACCTAGTTTCTAGTCTAGTAGCAAAAATACATTTGTGTAGAAGGGGCACCAGGGAGATAAGCTTGTCAGAGCAGAAGCTGTGAAAATATTTGTATAAAAGACAAAGTGAATCCACATCTCATTGGTGAGAAAGTGATTGAAGTCAAACTGCCAAATTTCTCATAAATTTCAGTATCACGGCTGAAGCAAACTCACACATATACAAGCGCCACCTTTGCTCTAACCAATATACAAGTGATGAATATCTGAACACTTAGGTGGGGTTTATGTTTTATTTTAATCTGAAATATCATTAAAATGCGATTTAAGTGTAAAGATCTTTATCTCGCCTCCCCACTGAGACGTGATGAATGCAAGGTCGAGAACCCGAACATGTACGTTCAGGCCAAGGCTCCAAATCGCCCAGTCCCAACACCTATCTACCACTCTAGTGCAATGAGGCGGTGCAAACTTAGACATCTGTATCCCAAAACTGTTCACCTCTAAGTATTTTATTTTTCTCATCATAGGTATTCAATCAAATAATCGGACTTTTAAAAAAATTCAAAAATGTAACCCACTATGAAAAATCCGATATTTAGTAACTTAAAAGTTTACAACATCTTTTCTTATTTACAACATTTTCCTAAACAAAAATGTTCGAATTTTACTAACATTTTTAAAATTAGGATGGGGTTAGTTTTAGAACATTCTAGATTAATTTATAATTATTTTTAGGAATGATTAAAAGTTTTGCGTCATTGTTTCTCTGTCAACCGTCCTTTAAACATTGGAAATATAAGAAAAAGAATTCATCACGAGCTCCGCAAACGTATTGATGACATCCATAAAAATGAATTTGGTTATAGGAAAATATCTAATCAGTTAAATGTGCCACTGAGTTCAGCTGATACGATAGTTTGATACTGGAATCCACGTCATTTTATTTCTTAAAAAAAAAAAAGAAAAATGCCGGCCGTTCTAGAAAGTTAACGAAACTTATGGCAAGGCTATTGGCGAGAAAAGTTGGCAATGGGTCCCGAGTTACGCTTAAAGAATTTATGGGTGGTTTTGTATGTAAGTGTAGTAAAAGTGATTATAGATACAATTAGTCGTACACTTCGTCGATATGACATCTTTTCGAGGAATCCAAGGGAAAAATGCTTCTTAAGTAAAAACACGTTCTTGCTAAACTGAATTGTGCAAACAAGCATTTCATCAAACCTGCAGCATTTTGAGAAAATGCATTTTAGTCAGACGAAACGAAAATTGAAATTTTGTAAAAATGCTTTGAGAAATGTCTAGCAAAAGAAGGGTGCTGACTATTCATCAAATAATACAATCCCAGCAGTAAAATTTTGGAGGCGGATCAATAATGATCTGCGATTGCTTTAAGTGTAGGGAATATTGACATAATAGAAATGGGGATGAATGAATTATATTACAGGGATATTTTGGAGGGAAATTTACGTCAGAGTGCACATGCACTGGGCTTGAAACCAAGTTGGCCCTTTCAACAAGGCAATGATTCTAAACACATTCTAAATCTTACAAAATCATAATAAATTCAGATAGAATAGATGTTTTAAAATAGCCAAGTTAATCTCCGCATTTCAGTCCAATTGAAAATTTATGGAGAGAGCTAAAATTGAGAATTCAAAGAAGGTACTCCAAAAACCTGCATGAACTGAAGTAATTTTGTTGTAAAGAATCAAAAATATTAGCTTAGAAACATGCAAGAAATTTATAAGGGACTACTCTAAACGCCTACATGCTGTAACAATAACGGTTACGCGACGAAATAAAAATAGATGATTAATAAACATATTTTTGACTTTTGAGTTATTAAATATGGGTTTTTCTTCGTGAGATATTTTTATTTATTACTTTTTCAAAATCTAATTGTTTGCCTAAAGTCTTAAACACATGTATTATTAGCAGTAAAAGTTTCATTAATCTGTGTTAGAAATACCTATAGAAACATTTTTGTAATGATTTGAAACGTGGCACTGTATTTCCGACTTTTCTCGAAGCGTTCCCTAACTATAAAAAAAAGTAAGAATCTTGCCAAATCGATAAAAGCAACAGCTGCTGCGTTTCACTCCACTCTTATCAATTTTCTTTTTAATAAAGATGCTATCCTTTCTGCTTCTCATGATAAAAATATTTAGCAGGATAAAATTGAAGATAAAACACTTCGTTTCTAATTCTCAAAAGACATATGTATTTTGTCTTTCCCTTTAAAAGACAAGCAAATTATATTCTATCCAAAATGAAGAAGATATATATATATATATATATTATTCTTCAGAATGTTATTTCTAAATAATTTGAAATGATTAACTATATATATATATATATACACGCCCCTATGAAAATTAATTGAAACAACTGCTTTAGTTTCCTTTTTTTCATAAGATCAGTTTTATACTCACTGGCGTTACAGGGTGTAATCGATTTTTATTTTTTCTTCAGATTAGATCATTTGCTGTGGGTTGAAGTAATATGAATCTATTTTCCGTTTTATGTATAAAATTTGTTTGGCCTTGTCAAATATTGCTTCATCCGTGATTTCATCAGATTTTTATCAGGCCCAGACACTATTGTCTTGACTGTTGATTAATTGTGTGATGGGGCGTTACTACAAAGAAGAGTACGAAAACTCTAACGTTGCACAAACACACTGGCAAGCGTTACAGAGAGATCACGTTATGTCAGCCTTTCAACTTTTAGTCGTGTCATCAAAGCGAAGAGACAAACTGGATCCATCAGTCTAAAATGTAAAAGATAATGCAATCGAAATCGAAAAACATCTCCAAGAAACGAAGTACACGTGATCAGGGAAAGTGTGAAAGATCATAGAAAGACATTATTCGTTTTGTTCTAATTATTTTGCACAAATTTAAATAAATAATTTTGTTCTAAAAATGAGAAATTTAATATAATGCATACAAATAATTTTCAAAATTTTATTACACCCAATTTATAAAAATTAAATATTATAATAATTTTTGAATATTTTTTATTATTTCTTGATATTACTCAAATATAATATTTTAATATATAAATACATAAAAATTAGTAGTAAAATATATACAAATTAATTCAAGATTTTAACCGAAAAATTTATTTAAGTCAAATTTATTTATTTATTTCTAAAACAATATTGCTACAAACATGAAACTTGCAAACGTTTTTCACTAAAATTTAAACGCAAATGTATTTCGTTTTATCTTACACACAGGCACTAACGTCACCGTTCCAACAAACACACACATTCACACATTTCACCATCCAATATTTTCTCAAACATATTTTTAAAATCTTCGATAGTTTTAATACACTTGACACGTTTATAATCACGCACACATGCATATAGACACACAAGTGTTCATACACTTACATTTAAAAAATCTTCTATTGCTTTATTTCTCATGATACACATCTGACCATTAAGAATCAAACCCCAAACAACATTCCAGTCTACTGTCTCTTTGGTTTTTAAGATTTTTCTTTTCTTCTCTATAAACAGATCTCTCTATATATAATTACGCAAACAAGTAAATATATATTAATATACATATTATCCTACGTCTATGGCACGATTCGGAGTTTCGTGTGTTATGCAATCATAAGGATTATATTACAAATTGACCACTTAATAAGAATTAACTGACATGAACATAGAGTCAATCTAAATTCAAATCTATTAAACGGTTAGTTTTTAATATGTACCTGATGAATGCATAACGCATGAGACTCCGAATCGTGCCATTGACGTAGGAAATATCCATATATGTCAATAAAGTCGACTGTTTGATCAATTAATGCCGAATGTTTCCAGTATGAAAATGATCTAATCTTAACATTGACAAAGATATTTTCCCTAGGCCAGACTAATTTAAGCCTACTAAGCAGTGCACTCATATATATTGGAGTTTGTCATTTTAGACATATTCAAACAATTTATAGAAAATGAAAGTACTAACCAAGTAAAGAAGCATTACTTGAAATTTAAATATTTTCAAATTTTTACCTTGTTTTCCTAATAGATAATTCACACAGGTTATTATTTTACTGTCTCAGTGGAATTTTGTTTTTATTCTTACTTTCAATCAGTTAAGGGACATACATGATACATGTTTGGGTGATCATGTGCCGAAAGAGTCATGACTGACTGGGCAGAATATTTTCTCGTAATAGGTTGTCATTACTTTCTCCGGTAGACTGGTTGCGAATGCAAGCTATAGAACCCAATGTGTCTTGCTATTTAACTTATATCTGGAGGGAGAAGAGACGGATTATTACCTTTCCCAAGGGTATCTGCGCATATATGAATGCAACGAATTCAACTGGAATTCGAACTCGGCTTTCCGATTTCTCGTTCCGAAACGATATCCAGTGTACCATAACGCACGTCCATAATGTTACTTTAATGAGTGTGTGCGTGTGTGTAAAAAAAAACAAAAAAAAAACACAATTTCAAAACATTTTGTTCTAACTAATATGCGTTTTATATAATATACAAAAGTATCTTTTATTTACATATTCATTGTATTATTATTCAGTCTGTCATAATATTTTATGGTGCAATCACAGCTGTTGTTATAAAATAACAACAGCTGTGATTGCATCATTATATGATGATTGCATCATAATATCATATAATCATTATATTATTATGATTGCATCATAATATTATATCATATAATCATTATATTATTATAATTGCATCATAATATTATAGTAATCATCATATTATGGTTGCATCCTATTAAAGAAGGTAGACGTCGGTCTACAATTGAGTTAAAAATATTGATAAGCGTTCTAATGTATAAGTTTTTAAATTTCATACAATTTATCATTTTAGAATCAAAGGGAAAAATTGATCGTATTTTTGGTGTTTTAAGTTGACGGTATATCAAGCCTTTTACGTTAGTTACTAAAATCAAACATATACAGAAATTTAAATACCTGGGGAGCATTCTGAGAAAGGATGGAAAGTGTGACACTGAGATCCGAAGGCGTATTTGTATAGCGAAAAATGCATTTCAAAGGCTATGCAGAATATTAAGAGACAGGGAATTTTCGGTGGAGACAAAGAACACAGTACCTGAGTATTATGTGATATCTGTCCTTCTACATGGCAGCAAATGCTGGACGATATCCTCAAAGATTAAGCAGTGAATCACAGCAACAGAAATGTGGTTCTACAGAAGGATACTGAGGATACCATGGACCGAACATGTGAGAAACGACGAGATTTTGGAGAGAATACAAACAAAGAGGAAACATATTTGGCACTAGGAAAAGATAGCTGAGGGTTTTGGGACACATAATGAGGAAGGAGGGCTTGGAACACCTAATATTCACACGACGGATAAAGAGAAAAAGACACAGGGAAAAGTAGCACGAAATCTTGTTGGTGAGCTTAAGCATTGGATAGCAGAGTAGGGTTTGAGAGAGATACCAATAGGAAAATTACTAAGAGCGACACGTGAGAGGGGCAAGTAGTAATCCATAATCGTCTACGTCCTGAAAGGCCACGGTGCATAAAGAAGAAGATGAAAGCTACACTTTCGTTTATTTCATACATGAGTCAAAATGTAATCATTGGTTTGATTTACACACGTGTCAAAAAGTAGTCAACCGTTCTAATGATTCAAAGGTGGTCATAGGTTTGATTTATAGATGAGTCAAAATCAATCTGATTTATACTTGAATTAAAAGCAAAGACTTCAGTCTGGTTAACTATTGAGCCAAAACCTAGACACAGGCTCAGTTTTCACATGTATCAAAGGATAGGCATGAGTAAGGTTGACTTTGGAGGCAGAAGTGAGGCATATATTTGCTTTAAACGTTAGTTAAAACGTAAATTTATGTCTGGTTTACACATAAGTCATGTGGTAAACATAAATTCCGTTGACACTTGAGTTAAATAGTAGATATTGGTCGCGTTTTAATATTTGTCAAAATGTAGATTTGTCTCTGACATCCACATGAGTCCGAAGGTCGTTTTAAATCTGTTTACACACGAGTTAAAAAGAATGACAAAACTACAGTCAACATTTAGATTTTGGTTCGATTTACACAAGTGTCAAAATGTAGATCTACTCAAAAGTTAGACATCGCTCCGATTTACACATGGGTTAGATATATAGGTCAAATTTACACTTGAGTCAAATAGTAGGTATACTTTGTATCATGTTCTTCTCCCTTTCCACACCACTCTTTTTACATCAGTGTTCCCATCCTTTTCTTACCTATTCTTCGACACCCCATGTAACCTGTTTCCCCTTCTTTTCGTTCTCCTCTTCTGTAACCCCCTTGAGCACCAATGGCAGTACTGCCTTGAAGTGAAACGATTATATAAAAATAAAAATGTACGTCAGATTTACACTTGAGTAAATGGGTAGACTTTATACTTGCTTACGTCTACTTTACGCCTGGGTAAAATGGAAGAGATATGTTTGGTTTGTACTTAAGTGAAAAGGTATCATTGACCATGATTTTTCTAGTGTTTGCTATTGTACATAAAAATGATGTTTCCCTTTATGAAGTCATAACTATCTATAGTAAATGCAGTTGACATATTTTAAGCTTCACTGAAAAGTCTATTTCCGCAAGGAAAGTTTAACACATTTTTAACAAACATGCTATTTAGAAGCGTAAATTAAATCTTTGGGTTAAGAACTATCATTTAAAATGTTAATACATAGATCTAATTATTTATGCACAATCACTGAAACATAATTTCAGAATTTATAACTTCAGAAAATATAATAAAAAATTACTACCTTTTAAATAAGATCACATAAATAAAATAAAACTAGAATAGATAAAAAACAGAAAAACTCTTTATTTTTACAACGAATTACAAGTAACAATATAAGCAGCGAAAAAAATTTATCACACAGAGAAAAATCAACCATCATGGCGCTATCTTCTTTCCGATGCTTCAATTTGATAGATTTAACTGATATTATTATGTAGTGAAGAGGAGAAATGAAAGTCCTTATATTTTTACAATTTAACCAATAGTTTTCCTGTCTGTCTTAGCGTATTCTGATGCGACAAAAATAGGACATTCAGTTTAGATCAAATTCCTTACACTTGTTCATGAGACGTTTCGGCCGTTCTATGATTCGGCCTTCTTCAGGTGCTAGGAATTTCGAACTGAAATTACTATGCAAGGAATGAAAATCATATACTCCAGTGATTGTAATAAAAGGTTCGTTTCGAAATTCCTAGCACCTGAAGAAGGCCGAAACGTCATACAGCTGGCAGCAAAGATGAGGACAATAGTCCGAATAATGTAAATGCTGTAAATACGACCTTCTCTCAGAAATATAGAGAAATACTACTGTGCTTTAAATTTCGCTCTACAGGCATAATTACACTATTATATTCATTGAAAAATTGTAGAAATTAAACATAGGTTGTTACCTGAATTTGATCGTTTTCTCACAATTAATTGAATACTTTTTATTTAATATTAGTTTTGAGGAATGATTAAAAAATGTATCACACCGTTTACTAAGTATTCAATACCTCGACGATAGAAATAACTAAGCGTTGACTCGAAAACTTTATCAAACCATGCTTTAAGTTCTATATCGCTGTTGAACAAAACACTCATCAAATCGTTAGACAAGGGGGGAAAAAGGTGGTATTCTGAAGGGGGTAGATCAGGGGAGTACGGAGTTCTTTAAGTATATGTTTGATAATGTTAGCCACGTCGAAGCGAGTATTGTTATGTATCTCTGGTCAAGTCTTTTCAGTTAAATTGCCTCTTTGATTCTGGTCAATTGTTCAACATATAGCTAAGCACTGACCATTTGGTTGTTTTAAAACATTTTATCTTCGTCTCGAGCAGCTTGGCGGTTTTGTGACCTTGATTAAAAGTAAAAATAGAAGAAATCAAATGTGCTTATTCTTATCTAGGCAGTTAATCTGAAATGGGTGTCTAATCTGAAATAAAATTTCGATAATGTTAGACAACAATTTCATAGGATGACCAGATTACGAAAATACAAAACGTGTCATGAAGGATAATTTTTCAAGATCAAATGCAGAGCATAAGAAAACGAAGACGTATATAAATATACTTGCATCAACTGTCCACAATTTCCATTACACATGATTTATTACAGTAGTATAATAAATGGTTAAAAAGTTTAACCTAAAGTGCTAACAGTCAAAAAACTTTTGGACACTGTTTATATTCCTATAAGCCCGAAAATAAACTACTTGTACGAATACACGAAAAATGTAATTGAAGTCTGATTGAAAACTAAATAAAAGAAAATTTGTCCTTTTTTTACAACGACACACACACACACAATCTTACATACACGCATATAGCCAAGCAGCATGCACATGCATGCAAGAACACATATGCATTGATATCAGCGAACACACACACAAAGGCATACATGCACAAACATATATAATATTGATATCAGGAAATATCAATATACATTTAAACGCACATATATAAATATATTTCTGGAGTTAATAAAACAGTGCTTTATGCAATATAACAGAACCTATTAAGTATATATTAATAAATATACATATCATACGTCTGTAGCATGACTCAGAGTTTCATACGTTATGCAGTAATCAGGTCTATATTATCAACTAACCTTTCCAGGATTTTAGTTTTTTATTTCTCGCGCTGGACATGGTAGCTATATATAATGCTGTAATTTATGTTTTAAATTTTTTGATTATGTAATTTAATTAAATTTAATTTGATCTAAAAGCCAAACATGAAATTGGAAAGCAAAATTTCAGATATATATATATATATATATATATATACATGCACACGCAGATACATTTTGAAAGTGTGTTTAAACAGATAAGTGTATTACTCGTACATCTAATCCTACATAGGTATATTGATGAAACATTTCGAAAGGAAGCTTTAAACAGTAATTAATGTCTAAAGACGTGTTGACGAAACTTAATATCTTTACAAAATGCACGTAATAAGTTTTTGTTTAAGTACATAAAGTCTATTTGCTAATAAACTATTGATGAATACTGCACATCAATGCATTGGGGTTTGTGACCACCATTCCTCTTAAGAATATGCCCGAGCATACCAATTATTGTTTATTGTTCAGTGCGGACATTCAGCTGAACCGTTAGCTGCGATGACATATTCATGATTTACGTGTTGGAAATGAGCAAACATATGCGCCATAACGTCTGTGTATGTTGTGATTATCATTTTTACAGATTTTTTGGGTGAGAACCTGTTAGTTCGTTAACGTCTTTACGTATGTGTGGTTGTTTATGTTCAGTTTATGTCAATACTTAATTTATTCCGGTTTTTTAATTTTTGCAAGAATGTAATGAATGTAAAATATATGAAATAACAAGTTATCAAGATTTAAAAGTGTGACTCGTGAATAATTATGAGTGAGCACATTTTATGAAGATCTATAATTATGAAAATATGAAAAACCTCATTCTCCACGAGGAATTTTTATTCCTACTTATTCTTTTTTATAAAAGAATATCTGACATGTCCATATAAAAAAAACTATGAAGAACCTTCCGCACTACACTCTTCCACCTCGCATAGCTGATCCAATAATATCCTTAATTCGATCCAAATTCGTCGATATAAAACCACTGAATCAACCTACGAAAAAAGGATAAAAATAATTGAATCTGATAAAAGAAAGTGATTTTATTCAGAAATATAGTTGTTATTTGCTAATGAATTACTATTTCCATACAAATATTTTTAGAAAGTTATACAGTAAATAGATGTTCATTATAAAAATAAGCAATTTCAAATAAGATATGTATTGATGTAGTTAACGTTAATAAAAACAGTCAAAAAGTATATTATTTTTCAAAAAGAAAAAGACGATTCAGAATAAAGAAAAGTTATTTCGAATTTCGTAAGTAAATAAATTTTCTCAATTTCGTTACAGGCTTTTATCAATTCTCTTTTCGATACGAAGTGCTAAAACGTATATATTTATATATTTGAAGACATATTAGCTTTTTTTGTCATAACACTCAAGTTGTTTTTACATTCTATGACCGTTAACTATGCAGCAATGGTTGGAAGAAAAGAATTAACTCTAAATGAGGTTTAAAATTGCATGTTGCCCTGCAGCATTCGTAACCTAAAATGTATCACCTGCCTTTGTAAGCCTACCTGATATGATTTCCTGTGGTTGAGCTTCGTAGTCTAGACCCCATCTCCGGTTTTTAAGAAATTGTTTATTATGATTTTTACTAATTAAACCGTTCTTAGCCTAACGTGTACTTTCTTTTCTAAGGAGCCGGCTAAGATTGTATAAATTTCAACTGATAATAATACTGGCTGCTCAATCTATGAATGCCAAAAATTTCCTTATATTAATAACGCTAATAATACCATTATCATTTATATGATTAATGTTGATTAACTTTTGTAGCTTTATCTATATCTCATCTGGTAGAAACCTACCTGATATGACTTTTACTCATAGCCTCAATTTAATCCTCTGTCCTAAAGAGCCTACTTGACATGATTTCAGCTAATTAGTTTTCTTAAATTAATCTGGATCTGCTGTTCTAGAAATCTACCTGGAATGATTTCTTCTGATTACCTTTTGTAGCCTAATCTGTATCTTTCATAAGGAGTTTTCCTAATATGATTATTGCTCGTTAACTTTCATAGTCTAAAATATAACATCTACACTTAAAACTCACCTTGATATGATTAACTTTCGTAGTCAAATTTACATCTGATAACTCTACCTGATACGATTTCTACTTGTTGGCTTTCGTAGCCTTAGTAAAGTGGTCTGAACAGCACATATTCATTAAAGGATATAAACTTCGATTTCAAATACAGTTGTTATTTAATTCTTTCTTTTCTTAAGCTATGCTGCCTACTTAACAGTCGCAGTATATAAAACATTGAAGTATATAATATTCGAAGTATATAAAGTGCAGTAATAATAAAAAAAATCAAATCTCATGAAAATTTATAATAGTAACAGCTCATCTAAAAACATCAAACTCCTTTATTTGCCTAATTTTTACAGGCATGAAAATACCTCGCAATGAGAAATCATTTCATTGATATGTTATCAACGTAAATATTTTAAATTTTTATTTAAAAAATAACACAATATTGTAGTGTGGGAAAAATTTTAGAGAAGTCAAAATAGTTTAAAATGTTGTCAGAGGTTACGCGTTTATTTCATATGTAGCAAACTGAAATATCTCTCGTGTGTGCCTATTATTATTATTATTATTATTATTATTATATGTTGTAATATTAACACTATCATTTTATTTTCTTAAATTTATTATTTCTCTGCTATTATTATTATTATTGATATTATTGTATTAATATTTCTATTACTATTACTATTATTGAAAAGAAATTGCCAAACTATTTGATTTTATTCGAATTTGTGTGATGGAATATGGATTTATATTATTTCGATTATAAATTGGCTTCTAATTTCGATGCTTAATGATTTATTCTTAATTCCATAATTATTTTAACTGTCATTCTAACATCTTTCTTTTCGCCATCAAAACTTCTTAACGATTATCATCATTGCGACCATTGGAATTTTTAATTCCAAAATTGTTATAGTCTTAATTAATTTCTATATCTCCGTATCTGAGTCTGATTTTTCCACGCATGTTTGGGTATTTGAATATCGTATCTCGTCAGTAAGACTATAATTTTTCATTCAATATTGTTAAAAAATAATACTAACGAACACAAAAAAAATAATAACCGTGAATTTCAAGTCGGACATTTTATGCTCAATTTTTTTGTGTAACATTATTTCGTACAGTTTTCTTTTCTCCGGTAAATTTTTCTTTGTCAACCTCTGCTCAGAAATTCTGTGTTCCTGCATGTACAATTATATGCCTTTGGTCTGCCTAAGAAAACGACTGGGATTGAGTTGTTGATCTTTGTACTCTCAATGATCTATTATATTTTCATAGAAAAATTCAGTGCTCTTAATTCATGACCAATAATGAAACACATTAGGAATAAAAATATAGAAAATATTTCATAATTTCAAACATAATATGAATGTTGTTTAATTTAATAAGAGAATTCAGATTTCCCGTATGATGAAAAAATATAGAATATAAATTATTTAAATAAAAGAAAAAAGGATTTCAGATTTTGGCTTCAATGAATATGTTTACTTATTTTTTGTGCTAATGAAATTCTGCATCAGATTAAAACAAAAATGAGACATTTTTACGTGCAAAATTAAATATAGAAGTAGAAGCAAAAATAATTTACTTTTGAAACATTCCGCAAATATGGCAAATCAAGAATAACCAAAAAATAATCAGTTTATACACTTTTAAGTCTTAAACGGTGGGAAAATGTTTTACTAACACGCATACGAAACGGGTAAAAAAAAAAAATTAAAAAAATGAAGAGTTTTAAAAAATTTTTTTTTAACTTTAATTATATACGCACAAACTATAAAAAGACATTGCAAACATTTAAGAATATCGTATAATATAGAATTACAAAATATAGTATAATATACTTCAGAAATATAGTAAAATATAGTATATATTAATTGTCGTATATTAAAACAATATATAGAGTTAGAAAATAACGCATAGGTAAAGAAAAAATTAAATAAAGCAAATGTTGTATTCCGAAACGTAATATTTTCAACAGAACGCTGGTGGTCGATTTTTGCCCAAGTTGTCACCGTTTATCACCTCTTCTATCTTAAAGAATACGGAAGCAAAATACCATTGTCTTTGGCGTTTTCTTCGAGATTCATTTGCAGACACATACTTCAGTTAACTTCATACATCCAAATCACCATTAGCCTCTTGAATTCAAGTAATTCACACTCGCATCATTAATGAAGTCCGTATCTTAGGGGATACTTAAAGCATTAATTGATGATATCCACTGATCTCCAGTGAAAGATCGATTGATTATACTCGCTGTTTAAGGTTGAAGAAGATAAACAGCTCCAATTTTACTTGTGAATGTTTTAAAAAAATATAAACGTTTGCAATAACAATGCTAAATATTTTAAAGAAATGTCTCAAATTCGACTATGTTGATGCAAGTTAATGTTGAAAAGTAATTAATTTTATGAGGAAACTTGTCCTTTGTGCCATTTTTTCCGTATTTAAAAAGCGGTCGCTTCAAATGAAATATACATAAAGCAATAGGAAATAGATCATTATGATGCAGTTCGATCATAAACTCGAATCCCATCGGTGGCTATTTTATATGAAATTAATTGTATATCTGATGTTTTTTCTTTCAATGGAGAAGTAAAAAAAAATAGCAGTAAAAATGAAATATGTTCTCACATTTGACTGTATTTCTGAAATGAGTTATTTAAATTGTCTGGGTTGTTATCCTCATCTTAATTGTCATATTTACGGCGTTTCGGTCATTATACACATCGACTTTCTCCAGGTGACTGGAATTTTGAACTAAACCCCGTATTTCGATCACTGGAGTAGATTGTTCTGCGAATTCTAGTTATCCTAATTATCTGTCTAAATTTTTTGTATGCCAGGTATTGAACTCGCTACTCTTTGTGTCAAGTCAAAGATCCAACCAACGCTTTTGTCTACTGAGTCATATGTCTTTGTGGTGAACAAAAATTTAGAGTTGAGTTTAAAGGGAGATAATTGATACTGAAACATCTGGAAGAGGCATGGCTCATTGAACTAGAACAATCTACCACGATTTTATACACTGGACCATGTTTCTCTGAGGAGATAGAACGAGAACAATCTATCCCAATGATCGAAATAAGGGTCTCGGTTCAAAATTCCAATCTACTGAAGAAGGCCGAAACATTGCGAATATGACTATGATGATGGGAACAACAGTCCGAACAATGTAAATAATGTTTTTCCATTATTGAAATGAGATACAAACGACGTTTATTAATTTATTCAGGCCTTTTTAATTTTTGCTCTTTTCTTACTTCATTATGTGATATCTTCTTTATTTTAGAATATTTTCCTACTGTCAACGGATAACATAGTTTTGCAAACAAGCGCAAAAAAGCGTTCAAGACAAAATATATTTTACAGGCCGAATATATAAATGAACGTCAAAAGTAATTTTTAAATTTAAATAAACATCATATCATAACAAAAGATACGTGTGTCACTTCATGACTGTTGTTGTCAATGCTTCTCTTTCAGTATTATACTCCCATGTTTGATCTTTTTTATATTAATATTTTTCTTACGATGAGACAGGCGCTGTTTACATATCTAGCTTCTGCATACTCGAGTGTTTTTTTATTCAAAGGAATTTAAAAGGAATTAATATAAAAACTTTTAAGCAAAAATTATTTTGAAGTGAATTAGTGTCTTAAGAACATCATGACAAATGCAAAATGATAAATATATCCATGCATATTAGTTTGTTTTATTCACTATTTCTTTTATCCGTAATTTCCTAGCAAATTGCTTTGCAATTGATGTAACGTTTATGGCGGTACACAGGCGAGAAGTACAATACCAATGTCAACTGCAATAATTCTGTTTCCGTCTATACAAGGGTGAGCAAACGTCCTGGGTCAATTGGGAATAGCAGCTTGTCAAAATAGAGTGTATTTTGTCAATATTTGGTGTTTAATTTTTCTTTTGCTGTCGTTAAATCTTATATGACCCAAACGCAAAGCATTCAAGCAGCCGATGACGTCATTCTAACTAACGATATACTTGGTGAGATGGATAATCGTTGTCTAAATAGCGCAAAAAGAAAAAATATTTCACACTAATATCTCATTTTAACATATATATTTACGAAAATTACACAAAAATATCTTGAAATATTAAAGGGTAACTTTATTCAATAAAATCGCCACTGGCTTCAGTCACAGACTCCAAACGACTTCGAAATCTCTTGTAATTCTTCTGGAAGGTTTCATTGTTTAATTTGAGAGATGTTAGCCTTCAGTTCATTTTTGGTGTTTCAAGGAGGTTTTGTCTCTTGCTTAACTGCATCTCACACATAATAATCAAGTGGTTGATATCTGGTGAGGTAAGGGGTGATGTGGCCGCAGAAATTGTCTAACAGGGATGAAAGGGTCCTCCTGCTTGTGTGGCATGGTGCAGATATTGCGTCTTCCATCAGTCACCCTCTTCATCCAGGGCTGCACTACCTCTTCAAGGCACTTGATGTAGACCTTCCTGTTTTTTTAGAGGCCCTGTGGGAAGATGAATTGAGGTATAACGACACTATCACTAGTGATCACTTCAAATCATAATGTCGACAGGATATTTGGTCTTCATCACTCTCGGTACATGTTTTTGGGTTACATATAAGATATGATCAAATTTGAGAGAAAATATAGGCAGAAACGTCGCTTTTACATAAATCAGAAAGAGATAGTTGAGATTTCTAAGTCACATAATGAGGAAAGGGGCCATAGTAAATTTGACACTCACAGGTTATATTTAAGTCAAAAGGGACAGAAGAAAGCAGTGCATAACCTAACTAACAAGCATGTGTAAATGGATTAGGAGAGACAGCAAAATCACAAACTATACTCACGGAGAGCCATGATCAACCAGCTCATGGATAATTCTCAATGATTTTATTCTGCTTTAGTTTTCTTATTACTTTTGTTTTCTAATTAGCTGCTAATCTATATGTTCACCTTTTTTAAGGCCCCATAACCATTGGTATTAACATCATTCTTAATAATTGCTCTCACTGGAGATTATTCAATGTTGGTAAAAATCTATCGTGCTTTTTTCAATTTATTCTAAAGCTTTATTATATCAGAACCCAAAAAGAAAAAAAATATTTGTATAATTTCATGTGTCTGTAATTCGTAGTTGTTGTCAAGCAAACTAAGGTGCTCAGACTACATATGTATTAATTCATAGCTGATGGAAGAAGATATAGGATCTTAGTTTTCTTTTGGGTGCCTGTATGGAAGCTGATGTGACGAACTCAACTGTAGTTTGAACACAGTTCCCCGATTTCACATTCCCTGTACCAACCATTACAATAAGGATACAATCATTTCTTCGTGATTGTAACGATATCGTCAACATTTCTCTTACTGGTAGATATTTTAAAGCTGATGAGTAACAAGTAATAATTTTATTAAACATCATTTGTGTTGCCTTTCTAGTAGGATACCTTCTGTTTCCTTTGTCTGTTCAACACTTATTCAGAAATACTCAAATGGTCGATGTCATTATTTTCCAACTAGCATCCGGTTATTAAAACCACATAAAGAAGGTATATTAACAATGAAACTGCGCTGAAAATTGTTACTTAATATTACCTTATTACGACGTTATTCATTAAGATACCTGCCATAAAAAAGAAATAACAAGTGCATGCTATTCTGAGGCATGAAAACAAAGACAATTTATATGGCTTTAAAGTGTGTGTTAATAAAAATTTTGTAGCAAATAAGAATCGGTGGTTGAGTAAAGTTAGTATTATTTAAAAATATATCTAGATTTTTTTATATTATTTATCATTAATATAATTAAGACTACAAATATATTTATTAAGTAATAATACATGATACAAAAAGAAGTGACATATTTTTGTCTAATTTATCTCGCCATAAACCCACTCTAATAAATAGACTAAGCATCCAATTCTCGATAACGATCAAAGTGACAAAAGAAATTTCAAAATAATGAACTTTGAAAATTTTAACAACTTTAATTCTGGCATAAGAAAACTTATTCTGATGGTGGGAAAGCTTAAAAGATTGGATAGACTTACCTCGTCTGTATCGTTAATAAATATTGTTTAAGAAAATTATTGCTTCCTAAATACAACATATATATATATAACCGCATAATTTATTTTATAAGAGGTAGCCTTTTTGGTTCTTACACTTCCTCAGAAGAATCTTTGGTGACTAGCAAAATGCTAAAAAAAATCGTTTAGTGATAGATAAACTATGAGTATACGAGAAACTACGATTAAAATATAATTTAAAAAGGGGGGAAAGTAAATATTAAATAGTATTTTAATCCTAGTTCCTCGTTTTCTCACAGTTTGTGCATCACTCCGCGATTCTGGAAAAAAGGTCCCTTTTAAGGAAAGATAGCTATTTTGTCTGTTTATAACTATTTACTAAGTCTATGGTATTCTACATTTATGTATATATGTATATATATATATATATATATATATTTAGGAGAAGGAAGTAAAAGAGCATAACTGGTAGCACATAGCTCGTTAGAACATTTATCATGGAAATAACAATTGAGTACCGAACGACTTGCGAGGTTTCCTCTGTGTAAAAGCGATTACAGAGAGGAAAACAATTAAACAACCACAAAGCATAGATGCTTTTGAACTATTTCAAGTCTGGAATGTGAGCATTGCGCTACTCTAGCCCAGATATTGCAACTCTATTCCACTTCCGGTCTGAACCGTGTAGAATATGTCGGAGGAATTAGGTTATTTTGGAAGTTCAACAAAGGAATTTACTATTTGTCCAGCATTTGTAGTGATAGATTTTATACATGAATACCAGTTGAAGTCTGGGTTCAAGCTGAGTTTCAAAAGACGTTCAATACAAGGAGCCTCTTTGAGTGTAGAACTGTTCAACATGATTGTCATAAAAAAATATATTTTTTATATCATATATTATCAAATAACAACGATATGTTTATATATATACATGTTGATATATTTCTGCAATATAAAACATAATTATAATAAATGTTAGAAAACCCAATTTTCAGTATTAAATTCGTGCACCTGCTCTACTGAGGTTAATTTTACACAAAGCCTCAATTTGTGAAATTGTGAAAGAAAATCGAAATCACCTTGCATTCGTAAGGAAGTGATAAACGAACCCACTAAACATTAGTACTAATTAAGGAAGTACTTACCTGGATCTAAAATGGAGATGTGATGATAACATTTCTTTATTTTCAATTCGAGACTTAGGCAACATTATTTAATAATATTTAAATTATCTTGGCCGATTTTTCTGAATAGAATTATCGCAACCTTTTCAAAAACCAAAACGTATATTTTCTAAAACAGAAGCGAAGTTTTCCATAAATAAATGAACAGGAATATATATATATATATATATATATATATATATACAGATAGATAGATAGATAGATATGAATTTAAGTAATAATGACACAGATAATAATGCCACCGAGAAAATAACACCCGTCAAAGTAGCATCAGTAGAAAAATAGGAAAAAATAAGTTTATTGAAATATACATTATTGGCAAAAAAAAGTAAGATTTTAAAGAAATCTATATTTTAAAGATTTTTTTCTTATTTTTAATTCGTGACATTTTTACCGTGCCATTATTATTACTCACCATGTTCATATTGATTGATTTATTGTTTAATTACTTAGGTTTAGTCATAATAAAATTAAACCAGTGCACATTTGTATTAAAAAGTGTCCAGTGAAAATGTTATTGTAGAACAGTTGAATATTCTTCATTTGTAAATGAGTTATTACGCGAAATAGATTTTTCCCATGTGGTGTCTTCAGGCGATTTTTAATAACTATCACAGCAAGTCACCTGAAGACACCACATAGTAGAAACCTAGGTCGCGTAATAACGCGATTAAAACTGAAGAATATATATATATATATATATATATATATATATATATTGTCTGCACCTCGTTTTCGAGCATTACCATTACTTGAAGAAAGGCTCATTGATGAGCAGCACTTATGTGACTTTTTAGTCCAGCTCAGGACTTGCATTCTCTATCACAATTTTTGCAGCTATCAACATTTCTGAAAACACTGTTTCTGTACAGTTGACGTAAATTTAGACATGTTGTTTCAACCCTGCTGCGCTTTTACACACCTTAATATATTCACTGCATGTTGTAATATTGTAATTGACTATCCGTTGTCCTCGATGTATCCTCTCCTGACTTCTCAAATCAGCCAGGGAGAAACAAAGATGGTTACATACTGGACATTTCAAGCTAATAACATTAGAAATCCTAATTTTTCAGTCAATGTCTGCTCGTAAAATTTCTTAACGTGACGCCAGTTTTTGTACGAAACCACTCACACTTTCTGACCGACTGCTTCTCTAACTCTAAAAAAAAAACTCAACATCATTGGAGTCAACAGGCAACGTAAGTGTTAAGTCTGTCCTAGATATCTGCCTTGACAAGGCTAAAGTGGTATCCTTCTTGGATTATTGCGGCCTCAGTCGCCAGCCTGAGCATTTCTACACCAGCCTGAATATTTCTATTTCCTCATGAATAACAGATGCGACCACCCTGGTCAGGGTGAGCTTGGGAACAACAGCCTTTAAGAGATAGTTCCATGCTTCGCTAAACCTCCCGATCAGAGGCCTTGCCACCAGATATAGTTTATCATCATATATATACGCAATATAAAAATGACATACATGATGAAATGATTTGAGAACATTTATCTAAACATAAACTTTGTTACAATTACTTCTAAAATAATACAAGACTTAATAGAAATAAAATAAAAACGATACATGTAAACTTATAGAAGGAATTGATTCTATCACTGCATTAATTGCCACAAGAAATACAAAGAAGAAACTTTAAGGAATTTAAAGAATATATTAACACAAAATAACTCACTGCATTATTTGCTCACTATGATGATTCAGATAATTTTGATTTTAAAAATTATGCTCTATTAAAAAATTTACTCGAGCGAAAGTAACTAAAAAATTGGATAAATGATAAATTTGCGTCCAGATTTTTATATTTCACCTTTCTTGGTATAGCTATTAACACAATGCATGATACTTACAAACACAAGCGATAAAAACAAAAGAAGATTAAACGAAATTGGCTATGCAACATTCCCAGACTCACCCGAAAATAAAATAAAATTTAAAAGTTTAAAATTTCAGCGTTGCAACATCATTCCTATGGGTGCATAATTATAACCAACTCTTGCATTTTTATATCTCCTCCGTTTCATACACATATATAATTCTATCAACAAAAACATTACTTTAGGCCGATAAAGACGTAAAGGACAAAACGCGTTATACAGAATGTTTTCCACTTTGTCATTCTCTTGCATAATATTTACATATAGCGTGTATCTGTAAAACAATTTTGTAATTTGAAACTATATATATATAATCATTCACTTATAAAACATTAAATCTTGTGGATTAAATCATTTCGTGAGAGAGGGAAGATTTACCTGTATATGCATATTTGGTGTTTGTGTATATGAAAGCAAGAAATTATAAATATGTGAGTGTGAGATCGTTATCATGATTAACTTGCCGTTTTATGCCTCGCGTTAATGATAACACTTCTTAAATAGAAGCAATTTTAAATCATATCACCATTTGTTTCTGTTTTACACATGGAAAATTTATTTTCCTGTAACCACCTCATTTGTAAAACATATCATTTCGGAAGAAAGTTATAAAATTCACGCAACTGTGATCGTCTAGAAATTTGAAGTAGTTTGAAATTTTTCATATTTTTATGGCATTGCTTACCTTAATATCAAATGATTTTAATTTTTCTTTGTAAATGGAATCTCGATTTGTCTCTTCTTTTGATGAAATGGCTGGCATTTTAGAAATGTCTTTTCAAAAGAAGATATACGATGTCTATATTAAACATTAATACGCTTTTCGTATCCATTTAATAAAATTCATTGTTCCGGTTCAAACCTCAGGCAATTTCTTAACGTTATCTACGGTTATGCTTTTAAGTTTGATATAATTCTTTCCTCAGATTAGAATGCATTTTATAAATACCGATGTCTACAGTATTTTTCACCACTAACCCCGCATTCCATGCCATTAAAATAGATGTTTATAACATCAGTAGAAGTCTTCTTATTCTCTTTTACACTCAGTGGTGTTTTAGTAGCATTGGTTAGGTTGAAATGATTAAAACGAATAAATAATTGAATATTAATTATAACTCATCTTGACAACTTAAAATTTGGATTGTTTAACTATTGTACAATTTACATATAGATTTTGCGGAATTTAATTTGACTATCATTAATATTTCGCTTTTTTTTTTAAAAGAAAATCACTTCCGTCTTTGTTACCCTTTCTTATCTTAATACATTCTATATTCATTGATTAATCTCTGGAGTCAGTTTACCAATGTGGATGATTCGATCCTCTGTACTTTGTTTAGGTGGGGATCTTTTTAGCGTAGCATAGATATGGCATAAAGCTGAAAATACGGGACATCTGGTGTGGATGAACGTTGCATAGGTGGAAAGTTATAATTGTTAGAACTAATGAATGATGATCGTCAGAGATTTGCCAGGGAAACAGCAATAGAATAACAAATTGCTTGTAGCGTTTTGTATGTGGGAAATGATTTGCAGACTGGAAAACTATTTAACCCCACAAGGCTGCGTGGAGGCTTTTGAACTCTATCCTGTGTGGAATGTGAGAACTGGGTTACTTCAACCCAGATATGGCGTCTATATTTTGTTTCCAGCCTGATTTGTGTTAAGATGGAGCATGAAAAAAAATTACGTACTTTCAAAAGTGGGTCTAGGAAACCCCTAAATTCTCACTAGAGTTAACGATGGGTTTCATCTATGCATTCCAAACGAGAATTCTTACAGACAAGTAGACTCGCTGAGAATACAATCTTTCAGCATTGTATATCATATAATATCTAGTATCGGCATTATTTTCTGGCGCCAGTCGTTGAATGTTCGGTTTCAGCTAAAATGTTTGGATTATGAATATCTACTTGTTAGCTCGATGCAAACTATATTTCCTATCTCCATTTTCTGATTCTGACTTGCACGAGATTATACTACATTTACTGATTTTTATATTTGATTTTTTTATTCATCCATTACAAGGTCCAAAACCTTATTCACGTTAAAGGGTAACTAAATGATGCTTATATATGAGTGTACATGAAGGGAACTAGAGCTGTCTATTATAAAGGTATGTAGATAACATTTTCAGGCCGAACATCAACCGTTAAGATTATAGAATTGTAGTGAGTGGGAAAGCATTCTCTCTGGACTACATACCACGATGCGTCAATTCAATTAAAGAAGCTCTTTGAGTGAAACCAATAAAATATGAAGAGAATGAGGAAGCGTCAACTAATTCCCTGTAGTCTTGCTGGTCCTGGCTTTGATGGTGTAGACTGAAGGAAATAAGAATGTCGTTTGGCCATACATCTTTTATGAAAATATTGATAGGATAGGGAGCAACGAGTGATATTTCATCTGCGGAAAAGAGATTGTAAGTTGGAAAACAATTTATCAGTCAACTACCAGGACACGGAAAGGCTTTTTTTTTTTTTACTCCGTCCAGGATAGAAATAAAGGATTGGCTTGCTCCAAGGAAACTGTGGCAGTATTATTTCATTTTTGATCTGATCTGACTTTTCTACATAAATAGTATGGCAGAAGTTGAACACTTTCAGGAGTTGTATATTTAGCAATAGTTTGTATGTCATGTTGGAAAACATGTAAACACCGACGTATGTTTTTGAACACCGATCACCAGTGAAAAATAATATAAGAAAAATGGATTATTCTGCAGGCGATCAAGTAGACAATAAATAACTATAAATGCACGAGACAAAAGCCTGGGGTGATGTGTTGATCATTGATCGGCTGAGCAAATCTCGAGTAATCGAAGTTCAACGACTAACGAATCTATCCAGTGGCCTAACTGTGGAGTGGAACCACCGTGGGTCAATTTCATTACGAGTAACTAACTGAATATACTCAGACTAAGATATACAACCGTGCGATTCCAACACTCCTGTAAACCGTGTGGGTTCCAATCACAATAAACTAGAATACAACATTGTATATGTGAGTTCCACGAGAGGTCAAGAATCGGAATGGTCGATCGGAACAAGGATCCTCACTAACAGTACAGTTTAGAGTAGATTAAAAAATTCAATGTTTATTTTGTGATCATGAAATGATACTCGTTTAGTTTTGCACATAAAAAATGATACATGCTAATTCCTCATCCAGTGAGTTATTTGAGAGTAAGGTCAGAAGTAAGACCAATTTCAAAGTACTTATTATTTCAACATGTGGTGTTGCTTTCATAGTTATATTTCTATTACATTATAATATAACAATCGTAGTTAAGAGATGGGTTTTTTTACTAGAATTTATTCATTTTTTTTTATTAAACCTGCTTTTGTTAACATATATAAAATAAAGCGGTCTCATTTAAGCGTGTGTGGTGTACTGGATAGCGGCTCAGTCTTGGTAAATTGGAGAGTTAAGTTCGAATTCCTGTCGGCTTTGTTACATTCAATTACCCGCAAAAATACTTGGAAAAATTATGAATCTATCTCCTCTAGGTGTGAATTAAATAATAGAAATTCTATCTAGAAAATGATAATTATACTAAAAACATTATTAAAAAACGCCTTAACTTTACATTACAAGACATATTTTAGCTTTAAATAACAAACGAATGGTTGTTAAGGTGTTAAAAGAACCATTGATTAAACTACAAATATAAATATCTAACCGCAGCAGGATAGTAAAAGATTAAAGAATAAGCTCAATGAATATAATTCATTGTTCTTAGAATAGAGTAAATAGACAATAATTATTCTTGAGCAGACAAGTCAATAAAATCTTATAACTTTTTATCCTCCTGATATTACTAAAACAGTGGCCATTCATATAAGTAACACATTAAATCGAATTTTTCAGACAACAAATCAGACGTAATAAAAGTTTCAAAAATTATTTCTGCTTCTAGCAAATCAAGCATAAGTAATTTATCTGCGTATTGAATAGTTTGAATAGCATAAAATTCCTTGTTTTGTTTTTTGTTTTTTGTATCTGCAAATTTTGAGAGCGCCCGCGGCTTGTTCAGAATAATATTAAATATAAAAATGCTGTTCAAGTAAGCCTTTTTAAGAGTATGCATTTCTTTTTAGCTCGTCCATAGTTCATTAGTTTTTAAATATCTATCCCAGCTTATCAGTTTACATTTTGTAATTGTACACTCGAAAACAAAACAAAAATCAAAAATAGACTCCCGATCATTTTGATATATATAAAACTGTGAGGTGGCTAAGAAATATCATATATACATAACATTTCCTAAATTCATATCTGATTAGAAGCTTAAATATTTTCATACCATATAACATCCGGCAGTAATTCCCCATCCCCCAAAAACTAAAATATATACACCTATAATAATCTCGTACAATTACAGTTTCATATATAAATTAAATATACACTTTTCTTTCCTCATAAATACAATTTTGAACTAATGGTTCAATTCGTTCAAGAATTTATGTACGCAAGAACATATAATCAATTTTATATATATATATATATATATATATATATATATATATATATAGGAGTCTATCACCAAGTCTAATTATACAGTTATGGGCAGTTGGCACGCACATTTTCATTCAAAAGTAGAACAAAAACAGATATATCAATTCAAATAATTCAGGAGTTGCAATGGTCTCTTCGCCGATTTAGAAAAAATTTCCATTCAAAGTAATTGTTTCTGTAGTTGATTCTGTTTACTTGTTTTCCTGAAGGCTACGCCCTCCAGGAATTTAAATGCAATATCAATTCCCATCTCTTATCCACTTGACTAAAGTTTCTACATCACCCTGTATATCTTGCTCTTTTCCTTTCTCTCTACCTTCGCAACTGTCTTCACACCTGAGTTCCCATCCTTATCTTGCCCTCTCTCTGACACCCCTTGTAACTGGTTCATCTTTCTCTTTACTCTCCTCCAATGTAAACTTTTATTTTTATGTAGACCCCTGCGCATCAGTGGCGGTACCCCTTTGCTTGGTATGAAACGATTAAAAAAATACTCTTTCAGCCAACATTTGCGATTTGTTTTCGAACGTTCTAACTAATATTATGCAAATTTTTTCAACGGACATTAAAGTGACTTGTGAAGTACTTGGTTTCATAGTAATGAACCTATTATTAGTTTCATAGTTTCTTGACCCAGGCACACAGCATTGTTTTAATATTAAATAAATCACCCGACGCAATAATTTCACAGTTATCATAATACCACATTCACTTAATGGACAATGTTTACAACTTCAGTAAAGAAAGTTTGTGATTATTGCGGAAGTATACTGCATATTTAAAGAAAACTTACGAATTTTGTCTATACTTATGAGATGAGGTAGTAATTAAATTATTCGGACTGTTGTCCTCATTTCTACAAGATGAAGACAATAGTCAGAATAGTGTAACTAGTGCTACGGATTTTAGTTGGAGTAGGCAATAGGCTTTGCTTCTATCTTCTTATCTGCCAGTTACCTTTTATTTTTATTTTATCCTAAAAAATTAATATATATCTTCCAAAACTGACGAGCAATAGAAAGAGAATAAATGGGAAGAAGAGATAGTCTCGTATTCGGAGAAAACAAATCCATTTTAGAAAGAATATTATTGAGTAAAAAAGGTTGCTTTTTTCCGTAAATTGTGAGCGGTTGTTGAGCTTACTAAGTTTTCTAACCTAAGCTTTTTTTTTTACATGAAAGATCTTCTAGAACAAGAAATCATAATTTGTGTCTTTTACACATACTAAGCTTGTTCCTTTTTTTCCATCGAACGCCAAAGTCCACTAGATTCAATCTTTTTTCTCTGTCATTTTCACTTCGAATTGAAGTGCAAGTTAAATAAATACCCCAGAAGGATCGTTATGGATCATTTCGAGCGCTTTCTAAACACAGCCAAAAATGAAAAAAAAAACAAAAAAAAAAACCCCCAAAAAAAAAACAAAGAGGAAATCACTTTGTGATACACGTACGTAACACTCAACTAGAAAAACTGATCGTGCCTGATGTTAGTCATCAAATCGCCAACGAAAGCCTAAATCGCCTGTCCAGGACGATCGTGGTAGAAAGTGTGTTCAGACGTTTCTTCTGTGCCTTTACTGGAATGATCAAAATCTGGAAAATCACCCATGCTTGGTGTGTAACTGTAACATTTTAGCAATAGCTCACTCCAGACTAGTTACTAAAACTCAAAGTTTCTAAGGTAGTTCCAACTTAGATTAAACTAACCTTTGAGCAAATCTCTTTTCCCGACATCTCGAATATCTTTCCAAGTGGATCCGACATCATTTCTTCAAATTTCTTCGTTATAACATCTATCAAGGCCGTTTGGAGACGCGTAAGCAAATAGCCATTAGCAGCATTCGGTTGCATCGTTGTTGAAAGCAAACCTCCCTACGAATCACCAGGCTTGTTCTTGCACAAATCACGGGGAAACTGCATGCTTGAGCTCAAAGATTTGCTGCCCAAGTAGAGGAAGTATAAACAATTGATAAACTGTCTGGTAAATAAGACGTTAGCTAGCCGACCACAAGTGCTTTATTCAACCACAGGGCACGTCTATCCGATGCGATACATTTCAGAATGTAGACTTTAGATTCGCGATCGATGCAACTCTTCATTGCTATATTCTGCACATTTATTCACAAATTCGAAGTAAATTCCCTTGAGTCTGGCTTTAATTATTTTACCTTTGCATCCCTCGTTATCATTCTTTTATAGTTATAGAGACTTAACCTACGCTGATAGGGTCAATGAAAATTCCAGTTTCGCTGCCTGCTGGGATTTCACTAAAGCGATCTGAATATTTCAAGGAGAATGGCCACATTTTAACCTTAGGTGAAGTACCCATTGATGTATTTACTGTATAATTCCCTTTCAATAGGTTTAATCTTCGTTCCAAAAGATGCATTTGTCCAGAAAGATTAGTTTAACGTTTATAAAAAGTGTTGACTGAATTTGACACAAGTTTTAAATTTCCGATGCGTTTCATAATGTCAACGATGCTATGAGACAACATGCATTTCACTCTTCTGTAAACATCTGCACACACACGCGCGCACACACACGCATACACACACACACACATATATATATATATATATACTTACACATCATATACTTTTCGATATCACCCTGTATTTTCTCAACCTATATTCTATTGTATAACAAAACAAATTTCATAGATATATTTTCTTTCTTTCTCCATACGTATATATATATATATATATATATATATATATATATATAGATATAGATAGATAGATATAGATAGATAGTTATGTATTTTATTGGTAAACGAGTTATTACGCAAGCCAGATTTCTAACTTTTCGGTGTCTTCGATTTATAATTTTGCCCTTTTTTTTTAAACGCTCACGTAACAGGGATATTTATGAACGCGCAATTTTCAATATTAGAAGTAAGAAAATTTCAAATCACTTTAAGTGTAATACAAAAGAAGTTACTTACAAAGCAAAGGTACATGCTTTAAATGGTCAAAACAAAACATATTTGGGATCAACCAAAGACGCTTTAAGATGAGATGGAATAATCATAGGTCTACATTTAAACTAGAAAACTTTACAAATTGTACAAAATTAGCTAGCCATGTACGGAAATTGAAATTGAAATATGGGAAAGACTTAGACATAAGGTGGAATATCATAAAAAGAGCCAATTCTTAAAACGGTTTTAAAATATGTAGACTGTACCAGAAAGAAATGTTGGCTATTATGTTATTCTCATACAAATTTGAATTTCAAAAAGGAAGAACAGAAATTCTGACCAAGGCAACCATACCAACAAATACTTTTTAGGGTCATACAGTCATGAATGAAAATGTTCTAAGACATTTAAGTAACTTCTCCTAATTTTGAAAATTGTGCGTTCATAAAAAAATACCTGTTACATGAGGGTTTTCAAAAAACTAGTAAAATCAGTTATTATAAACTGGCTGAAGATAACGAAAAAATAGAACCTGGATTGCATAATAACTAGTTTACAAATGAAAAATATTCAAAAGTTTTACAGTATAATTCTATTGAAGATTTTTTTATATAACTCTGTAGTGGTCTAATTTAAATATGACCAAAAAATATTTAAATAACTAATTTATATATATATATATATATATATATATATATATATATATTATCTTACGTCTGTGTCATCATCAGGTGGTGTTATGAACTACCTTTACAATAAGCACCAGATGATTGCATAGTGTATGAAACTTCGCGTTGTGCTGTGTACGTATTTTGATATGTATATTTATTAATATATGCTTAATAGTTATATTACATCGAGCACTGTTTTATTAACCCCAGAAACTTATTTATATTTGTCCGTATACATGCATATGTAGTGTATATTTGTAGGTATCCATATATCTATATATATATATGTATATAGTTATAGATATAGATATATAGATATATATATATATGTGTGTGTGTGTGTAATGATAGATACTTGCATACATCTAAATATCTATGAAGTGTGTGGTCGGAGAAACTAACACAGTACTGTGACTGGCTATTTTCTACTTTAAGCAATGGCCGTTCATCATATGTGATTTTTTTTCTCCACACTGGGTAGATAGATATTAACAAACTGAGACTTAGATAGATAGATAGATAGATAGATAGATAGATAGAGAGAGAGAGAGAGAGAGAGAGAGAGAGAGAGAGAGAGAGAGAAAAGAGAGAGAAGGGTAGATAGAGAGATAGATAGGGAGAGAAAAGAGAGAGAAGGGTAGACAGAGAGATAGATAGGGAGAGAAAAGAGAGAGAAGGGTAGATAGAGAGATAGATAGGGAGAGAAAAGAGAGAGAAGGGTAGATAGAAAGATAGATAGAGAGAGAGAGAGAGAGAGAGAGAGAGAGAGAGCGAGAGACCGAAAGACAGAAGCCATCCAAATAACCTTCGTTTTTGCATCTACTGATTTATTTATCTGTCATTAAAATTAATGAAATGATAGCAGAATACATCCTTACGAGAGGAGTTTTACGTGTAATATTAGTTTGATGGTTATTTATTTTGATATCCCATAAAGATATTGTCTGTTATTCAACCGAACATTATCCAATAGACATATATTTATACATGATTGCAAACAAGATTCACCGTCCTTGTACAAATTAATAGTAAAGTCATGTAAAAAGGAAAAATATACATAAACATTTATACATTAAGTTGAATATGATTTAGATGGGTTTATGTGCATACATGTAGTTAGCACTATTTGTAGGTATATTAGAAGCATGTTTTTTGTTTTATTCAGTATTATTTTAGTAAATTCTTTCGATCAAATAAACAGAATACCTTCAATATTTAATGTATATCATTTTCAAAATTGCAGTTTTCTATATACAGGTCACGTATGAGTGAAATGAATTTATACATTTTAAATAAAATTTAAAATTAACAATTTTCATAGAGAAAATATATCTGCGGTTCACTACTATTTACGGTTTATGTAGTTTACAATATACTTGTACAATTAAATACGTATTAATGAAAATCTGGGTTATCAATTCGACATTATATTTTGTAGAGCAAAATAGTGGCATAAAATGGAAATGCTAAAAATTATTTTATGTCATTCTGGCTTGTTTTCAAAGACTGATAAAGTAAAGCTATACCCACTTGACCCTAAATTCAATTGCTGACCCTTCATTTTAAATGTGAACGTCAAAAAACATTTAAAAGCATCCTTATTCCTTTTACACAGCCGTGAACTTGTAAATCGTCATTCATGGAATAAATAGTTTTCACGAATATAAGTGTTTCGTTATTATTTATTTGTCTGATTATTTATCTCTGCAGTTCGTTGGAGTCTAGAAAGAAAGAAAGAAAAAAAAGAAAGAAAGAGAAAAGAAAGAAGGAAATAAAGAAAGAAAGAAAGAATAGAAAAACTGCTGGAGCAAAAGGAATCGTAGGGAGATCAGACGAAGAAAGATGATAAATGGAAGAAAAAATAGAAAAACTTACAAAAATTAAATAAAATGAATAGTAGAATTACCGAAAAATGAAATAAAGGCAAAAACAAAGAGAGTGAAAGAATAGAAAAATACTGGCATAAAAAAGAAGGGTAGAATGGCAAAAAGAAAGAAAGAAAGAAAGAAAGAAATATGAATGGAAAACAGACAGTTGAATGAGCAAAAACAAGGAAAGAAAGAATAAATGAAGTAAAAATTAGAACAAATCCTGGCATGAAAATGGAAGAAAAATGGCAGCACGAAAGAAAGAAAGGAAGAAAAGGAGAAAGAAAGGATAGTAAAAAGAATGAGACAAAATAATGAGCTGAATGAACAAACGAATAAAAGAAAGAAAGAATGTAAGTAGCAAAGAAAGAAAAAAAACAAATGAATGAAATCTATAAAATTATTTTCCTATATTATGCAATATATTTTAGTGTTCGTTCCTTTTTTTTTTATCAAAAACGTGATTTCTGTCTATGTGAAATATTTTTTTCAGAAATATTTGCTGCAGATATGATATGATCTCCAACATGGACATGTTAGTTTTCTGTAAATATATTCCAGAAATTTTTAAAAAATTGCATATGCACTACCGGCCATAATAATTAGGATACTGATGAATTTCATATTTTTTAGTATTAATTGCCAAGTAAATAATTGTAAATGAAAATAGAATGGTACTTTTGTTAATATTGCACAATAACATGTGCATCAAATGAACTCATAAATATTTAATATTTACCTATATTGCAGTTTCATCAATGAAAGCATGAAGAAAATATAGGCTGATTCGGACGAGTTCATTTTAGCTTCCTTGCCTTATAAAATTTTGCAAAGTAATAATAACAAACGAACCATTCTATTTTCATTTGGCAATAAATATTAAAAATAGTATGAAATACATCATTTCCTTTAAAAAAACTCGGGTTGCCTAATTATTATGACTGGTAGTATACGTATGCACATATTTCTTCATTATACACTTTATATATTGATGCGTACGTAGACGAAAATGTTATTTTTTAAAACGTGAACTTGCCTCACTAAAAGTACACACATGCAGAATTGCAAATGATTGTCGATGAGTCTCTGTGTTTTCTAAATTCCGTTTGTAGAATGTATGATTACATTGCAGAAATATGGCTGGCTACTGAACTAACATTCCTTCCTGTGAAAGCTATTTATTGTCTTTTAGCTATGAATACATGAAAAAGTATTCTTCGCACAATGTTTCCCTTCTCTCTGTCTCTACACACACGCAGGCGCGCACATATGTAAGAAAATCATGTCTGCGTTCATAGTTGATTCCTGTCTGTTTAAATGAATCCCAGCTCATCAATACGGTTAGACATCCGATCCAAATGAATTAGGAACGAATATACTTGCAACGCTCAAAACATTAATTTAAACAGTGCTCAATAAAAAATAGAGCAATGAGATTTCATTCTTTCAATGTCGAAATAAAATGTACAACTTTTAGTAGTTTTTACAGGTTCTAAAATAATTATATATATATATATATATATATATGAGACACACATATATGTGTGTGTGTGTGTGTATGTAATATATATATATATATATAACCAAGTATGGGTGGAATAATATTCCCCATCCAAAGAAACACTATTTTTAAAAAAGTGCTCAATACAAAGTAGAGCTAATAATAATAATAATAATATTTATTAATAAATTATAACATTGATATGTTATAATATCACTACAAAAGTAGCTATTTTGTTTCGACACTTTTTGTGTCTTTTCAAGTGATGTTGTTTTCGAAATAAAACAACATCACTTGAAAAGACACAAAAAGTGTTGAAACAAAATAGCTACTTTTGTAGTGATATTATAACATATCAATGTTATAATTTATTAATAAATATTATTATTATATATATATATATATATATATATATATTCACACACTCATAGGATGATTGAAAAGTAACTATTTTATGTATGGATGACCAGTCAGGAGACTCCCTGTGCCTTTATTTGTTTTGGTTTGGTTAAAGGAGCAAGTCTACTACTCAAAACAAAGATATTCAAAGAACTTGATTAGGCAATTCAAGAACCTATGTCTTCCATACAAAAAGAGTTCCTGATAGAAAAATTTGGTGTTTGATGTATTTTCTCTTACGATATATCAGCCACAATGGCTTATTTAATGCTGACTTGAATTTTAGGATAGGTTCGCTTGAATGAATATGTACTCTTCGTAATAAATCAGTTTGTACATTAACGTTTCATTAATTGATATTTGTAAAGTGGGTATTTTGCTTCAGGGTCAAATGTATTGCTGGCAATTTTTTTTTTTTAAAGAAATATATTGCTGGTATATTACTTTTATGTTTTCATGGTGTATTGGCCTCAACTTGTAGCTTTACTATTTGATAAAAGCTGATATCCTTACAGGTGCTTAATCTGGGTCGGTTCGTACCTGGGAAACAAAAATAATTAAGAGGTGATTCTACGCTCCTCAAAATTTCCCGATCAAAAGTTTTATTGTCGGATGTAGTTTATCGTCAGTGCAATCTTGTGCGTTCTTAAAAAAAAAAGGCAAAATCAGTTTTTGCAAATCGCCTGAATACACCACATGGTAGAAACCTAAGTCGCGTAATAACTCGTTTACGAATGAAAAATATTCAAACTTTCTACAATATAACTGTACTGAACACTTAATAAAACTATATACTTGTCTAATTTTATTACAGCCAACTAAGTAAATAAATAATCAATATATATATATATATATATATATATATATATAATTCTACCATTTGTTCATGTCACGAACATGTCTCTCATTTATGGTCTAGCGTTACTGTTATATATTTAGAACTAAAATCTGCAATGTTATAAGTTTTGACCTGGCATTTAGGCTTCGGTCAATTTCATATTCTCAGCGTCGTAATGGAGCTTCCCTATGTCTTTTCTACAAATGTCTTCCTGGTAATTGTTCTGATGAGCTTTGCTTTATGATACCTATGGTCATATTTTGATAGTTGATAAGGCAAGATGTATCCGTAATCCTTTGTTAACAGCACATTTTCTCGGACTTCACGCTCGTGTAATTTTATTCTGGCTTCTTGATTATCAGTCAAGTTTAACTTCGAAAATTTAAATGCAATATCAACCATTATCTTGTCTTCTTAATTGCTGTAATTTTATTGTTTTAACTCACAATATTTATCAGTATGGGGAATAATATTTTTTTTTTTATAAAATGGTATTTTGTAGATCAAAAGTGTAATAACGGAAATTTCGGCGGTATACAAGTATATTGAGTACGCTATATATGAGAAAAATAACGTTACATATATTTACAAAAAACATACATATAAACAGATTTAAGAACATACAAACATACAATAGGCTTGAAAGTGTACACTTAATTTATGTATATACTGCTAAAATATTTGTGATCACAATTTTAACTCTTTGACTGCCAACCATAAAATATTTTTTTTTATCCTGACACCGACTACAACTTATCTGATGCATGCATGCATGCATACATACATACAATGAACGGTCAATGAAAACAAAATCAATGTAGAATTTCAAACTCGAAATTTTTTATGAAGCTAAATATATAGAGGGACGTTTTAAATTTATATTATTTATCTATTTAATAATTCTGGTGGATTTAATATATAAATTATATGTACATATATATTCAGAAAATTCATGAAAAAGAGAATTTCTTTTTCGTCACACGCGTTTCGTCAAGTATGACTTTGCAGTGTGACTTTTCAGTGGTATTTGAGTTTCTATGCGCAAGAAAGATGGAGGATACAGAATTTTTATACATTTACATCTTTTTCAAATATGTTTGGGTATCTAGTCTACTCATTTTTATGCGTATTTTTTATTTATTTTTTATCACTTTTGTTAAGCATCCCACAATGGAAGACCTGCCTAGAAATGTGAAATGTAAGAACTTTGACGCAAAATTACTGTGGAAGATTGAAGCCCTTTCTATATACTTTCCTCTCAGTAAATTGCTTTCTTGTTCAATTACGCACACAAACACGCACACTTATGTGTGCGGGGTTGAGTGTGTTTGTCCGTGTGCCTACTTGCGCGTGTATAAATATATTAGGTGAATAGATGAATCATTTTATTAGCTCATGAAAGCTTCATGACATGAATAGTAAGATTTTAGCTGCAGTATTTCATGCACTACAACAAGTTTAATAAATTTATGAGTACACGCTTACCGGGAGAAAATTTCCAGTTTCTAAAGGAAACAAAAATATAATTAATCTTGATAGCATTAAACTACGCGCATTATGAAAGGAGTGTTTAAATAGTTGAAAACAATGAAAGGGAAGCACATAAAATAATCTGCTAGACGATTTTTCTGTAAATTGACAGCAGAAAAATACTGAAGGCTGGAGGCAAGCAGCGCATAACCTAGATAATGAGCTAGTGTACATATCTAGTTGGCTTAGAGAATTTGATACACTCAAGACATATTGGAGGAAAAAGAAAGCAGCGGATAACATTTCTATCAATTTTGATAAATGATTGATAAAATAAGATTTAGGAGACATAGCAAAAATCAAAATTTACCAAGTTGTGTAAAGAACAAGAAATTGTGGAGAGCTGTGACTGCCTACATCCTTATAGGATACAGCTCATAGAAGAAGAAGAAGAAGAAAACATTTATAGATAATAGGAGAACCGTTTTAATAGTCCTTTTTCTTTGTAAATAACACTTACTTGTATACTTACAAAATACCTCTTGGATAGTACGATTTTATGTTCCAAATTATCTGTTATTACGATCAGACATTGATGATTTAGATGAAATGCAGTTCCTAAATCATCATAATCACAGTCATCAACAACACCATCAGTTCTATGGCCACATGTGGTAATAGGATTACTGTGCAAATCTGTGTTGAAAGCCAGAGGCGTAATTCATTCATTAAAATAAAGCTAAAATCATCATTCTACCCCAGGCCGAACTACAGCCGATGTCCTTCAACTTGAAGATTTGCATTAGTCACAGAAACATTGCTGTTGAGCCCATCGAATGAACTCAATGCCCTAGATGCTAACTTTCGTTGAGAAATCCCTTGGCCCAGCTTTGCCGTGTCGTGACCGTATTGACTACATAATGCCCAGTATTTCCATTGTGTTAGATGCTCATTAGCAGTACATAAAATTTATCCAAAATTTGACAAATTTTGTTTTTTAATCTAGCGAGAATGTTAGATATTCTCCTCATCAGAAAATATTTGTGAGGAAACTAGTTTATTTGGCAGTGACCAAACTATAGTAGCAATTTGCTTACATAGTATCAGTAACCAAATAGAATTATCTAACATAACACAAGACTATAAAGTTATGAATACAATATGTCTAATTTTTTTAATGTTATAATCAAGATAATGTTAACATTTCTCTCTCTCGACAACTCTATCTATCTATCCATATATATATATATAACATATATATATATAAATTTAATTATATATATATATATATATATATAATTAAATTTGTTCTTTATTTAAAATTAAAATTTTATTTTATTTTAAATTACATTGCGACACAAAAATTTCTGTTTCGATATTTTACCTCGTCATCAGGCAATGTTGACTTATTATTGGGAAAATGATTTACATTTGAATGTAGAAAACAATGCTCTTGTCATTTAAAGAGTTGATCTGGAGGGGGAAGACAAAAATAGATTTTATCTGTGTGTTTAATTTAACTAACCAGAATGAAGTACAACTTGTAAGTTTGAAAATATAGGTATTATGTCTGGGGAATACAGGGCTTCTTCTTTCAAGCTTAACGAGAAAGTATCAGCTCATTGAGCTACTATCTAGCCTGCTTGTTTTCGGAGTGTTGTATCCATTATTGTTTCAAGATTATTGTTCTAGTGTTCTCTGTATCCCAGCATTTTATAAAATTATTTTTGATTACACTTGAAAGGATCTTTGGTATGATTAAACTATTTCTATTTCGGTTCAGAGTTCATTTTTTCCTCAATTTTTATTTACTCTTAACTTGTATAAATTTTAATATTTGTTTAATTAATATTATATCATAATCAAAAACTAATTACCGGATATATGTAAGATAATCGATATTCTTTTATGAAAAGATTTTAACTATATTCCAAAGGTAAACCTTTTGCTATGTTTAAAAATTACATATATTTAATAGTTTTATTCTTACGAAATTTAATACTATATAGGTTTTCATATAGACACAACGGGCATGGGTCGTTTAAAGACTTATATATTCTAGCTAAAAAAGCTACTGTTCAGAGGAAATCTTTCTTTAGTAGCATACTTGGTTATTAGGCTGATAGACATTAATTTTATTTTTGTGTTAATTCCTGGAATAAGGAGTTGGCCTATGTACTTTACATCTCGACTATTGACCTCATTTTTGTGGTTGTTATCACAATTTTTCTGCTGTTTTACCATCTGGCCCTCATCATCTGTATGTTAATCTGAAATGAAGAACGAAAGGGATCAAAACAAACACAACGAACACACATGCTTACATGTAAATAATTAATTTTATTATTTAAAGAATCCACTTAGTCTAGCCTACTCAATACGGATAATTTTTATAGTAATAAGAATATATATATATATATATATATATATATATTATGGCGTTAAAGACAAAAGGAATAAACACTATCAGAGGACGAAACACGTTGGTCAAGATAAGTTTCTCAATTTTTCTTTATATATATATATATATACACAGGCGTGCGCACACACACACGGACACACACACATATATATATATATATATATATATAGAGAGAGAGAGAGAGAGATAGATAGAGAGATAGAAAAAAAGAAACAGCTTTTTGCGCGTTTGATTGTCTACTTACTGGATATATGCTTGCCTTTACGGCATTAAAATGCAAATTAGATATTACACGCAACGAAGGAAAAATCGACATCATTTTGTATTGCAACGCTGGTCTAATGATGAATAAATAAGTCGATGGTTTGGAATCAATGCTTAAGAATCAAGATCAATAATGCTACATACGGATGACTTATTGATGCCACGGCCACTACCCAAACCAAGCAGGACATTCATTCAATAAAATGTCTGTATTTGCCGATGTCTGTATTTACGTTATTTACGAGCATAATTAATCGCATTTGTAGAATGAGAACAAATTTAATTTGCTGCATCCAAAACAAAAACTATAATCTCGAATTTGAATGAAAGCAGTGATGACACCAACCGTGAATCCGTGATAAAATATTCATGATGTGCTGGAAATAAATACAAAAACAACAAATCTATCGTTGTATCGATCAGTCATAACAAATAATATAAGACATAATGAAATTGAACTTAGAATATGCTGCTGTCGAGGTAGTTTCTCTCAATACCACAACTTGCTGCAAAACCAAAGGATTAACGTGAAAAAAAATAGCTTTGTCAGATTAAGAAGTTCATGTGAATGTTATGCATGCTTCCAAACTATTTCAGAAATATATAAACTGTATACAACCGATTTATAAGATCATATGTTAGAAATGAATTTGAGCGGCTGAAGTTCATAGGCCTTGGTGATGGTCACACTTTATCAAACGAAATAGACTGGCGCTAGAAAATCACTAAAAATTTCTTACCAAATAACAGAAATCACATCAGTTGGCGATACATAAAATATATATCACGTGTTACTCGAAAAGAAAATAATGACATATTAAAAATGTTGACAATCCACACTACTTCAAATAAAAGTTTAGAACAAAAACCTTCATCAGTATTAGAAAGAGCTATAACAGAACTAGAACTGAGATACCTATTTTCCTGAATAATAGATGTAAAAAGAAATATATTAAAAATGTCAATCGACTGCTGTACTGGCTTGTACTTGTTCAACGAATGCTAAATGTTTCGTTAAAAGATTACATTTAAGGTTACTATTGGCTTGTTGTTCAATGAATGCCAAACGTTTCGTTATAAAAAGACACACACGATTACCATTTGACTAATGTATTTTAGCTGTTATCATCAAACACACATTGATTCTTTTTCATCGTGTTTCAAAGAACTGCAATATCGAATTTGTTAAACGGAAGTAACAATAATGACACTGGTTTATTTATTTTCGTATAATTTATAATGAGCATATACTCTTGCCAATTAACTCTATAATGCGTATCTATTCTTGTCAAAGAACTATATAATGAACATTTATCCTTACAAAATAACTATATACTGAGCATTTATCCTTGTCAGTTACCTATAGAATGAACATCTATCCTTACCAAATATATATATAATGACCATCTACCATTACTAAATAATTATATAATGATCATCTATCCTTGCCAAATAACTATATAATGAACATCTTTCCTTGACAAATAACTATATATTGAGCATCTATCCTTACAAAATAACTGTATAATAAGCATCTATCCTTACCAAATTACTATGGACACCTCAACGTGGTGTAATGGTTAGCAAGCTTTTCACGCTAGAACTTATTAAAACTGAGTAGTGGGTTCGATTCTCACTGGATGCCCCATACTTTCGGCTTTTTGACACATCTAAGTCTCGCTTCGAAAATTATAGAGTGACTATTTACCCCTACCAAATAATTATGTAGTGACCATCTATCCTTACCAAATAATTATGTAGTGAGCATCTATCCTTACCAAATAATTATGTAGTGAGCATCTATCCTTACCAAATAATTATGTAGTGACCATCTATCTTTATCAAATAATTATGTAGTGACCATCTATCTTTACCAAATAATTATATAATGACGATCTATTCTTACCAAATAATTATATAATGGCCATCTATCATTATCTAATAACTATATATCGGCCATCTATCATTGTCTAATAAGTATATAATGACCATCTATCCTTACCAAATAAATATAATGACCAGCTATCTCTACCATATAACTATATAATGACGAGCTATCCTCAAAATAAATAAACCATTACCAAATATAATCCTTCAGTTATGACAAAACTATTCTTACAACAACATATTTGGGAAAGAACTTGTGAAGTAAAACATTACAAATTTGGATCATATCTAAGAAAATTTGGTTTTGAAATCGTTTTGTTTTTATATCGAAGTAGGAGTAAAACGCGATACTCTTTCTCAGTCTCACAATTTCTACTGATATGAAGCGGAATAACCAAATCGAATCAGTTTCTTCTACAAGAAAAGTTGATTCATTGTGTCGCTCCAGAAAATTTTTTCTCGTTAGAATATATCTTGCACATTCTTAAATCTACAATTTGTCCGTGCATTGAATACTGTTACCATATCTGGTGAGGGGATTCTGCTGTACCTCTTGACATAACCCAAAATATAAAGGAGCTTTAATATGATAGATCCTGACCAGGCATCCAGACTTCAGTTACATTCTCACGGTTGTGATGTGGCTTGCTTCTATTTTTTCTACAAATATTTTCATGGCTCGACTACATGAATTTAATTGTGCTACTAGATTAGCAACTAGGTTATTCCGTTTTACCGTTGAAATAGCTAAACATATCCGCCTCTTCTACTCTAATAGTTTCTTTTTTCGCACCTGCCATCTGTAGAACTTCCTTCAGTTTTCTTGCTTTCTGATCACTACAATCATCATGAATTTAATTTCCGCGTCAATGTCTAGAGTCTTGTTTATTTTCTTCCTTCCTTTAATCTTAATACATCACCCAGTAAGTCCCGGGCTTGACTTAGATGGCGCCACTAATAAAAGAATCCATATAATTTTTATGAAGTACTAAACTCCAAATAGCACGTGACAAAACTTAGGCCCAATTGGGTTATTCGTCTACAAATTCCAGTTAATTAAGTGAAGCTGATGTGCGTTGTGGTGCAGTGGATAACGGCTCGGAACGAGAAATCGGGGAGCCGAGTTCATATTCCAGTTAAATTCACTGCATTCACTTCCGCGCAAATACCCTTGGGAAAGGTATTAATCCGTTTCTCCCTTCCAGTTATGGGTTAAATAACAGGACAGATTGGGTTCTATAGCCTTGGCTGGCAACCAATCTACCACAGAGAGCAATGGCAATCTACTGCGGGATAATCTTCTGCCCAGTCAATCATGTCTCGAAAGAGACATGATCGCCCTAAGCGTGTTTCACGTATGGCACTTAAGTGACTGACTGACTGACTGTTGCAAATTTTCAAATCAATAGAAAAATCTGAAATTCGTGTGTTCATTCAGCATTGCTTTCTGATGGGAAAACTACTGTAAAAGAAAATTAATGGCTTGATAAGTGTTATTCCGTCTCTGCTTCTTGGGAAACAACGGTTAAGCGGTAGTATGCCGATTTAAACGCAGTCGTTTAAAGTCAGCTGAGTAGACAGCAGCAGGTGAAAGCCGTTCAAAGTGACCAAAGACGCAAACAGATGCAGGCAAGGTTTTGGCCTCCGTATTTTGGGATGCGCAAGGTATTTTTTCATCGATTACCATAAGAAATGAATAACCATCAATAGTGAATGTTTTATATGAATATTATTTGCGTTTGAAGGATGATATCGCCCAAAAAACGTCAACAAATGAAGAAGAAAAAGTTATCTTTCACCAAGACACCGCACCGTGTCACAAATCGATCGCAACGACGGCAAAACTACATGAATTCCAGTTCAAATTGCTTTCGCATCCACTCTATTCTCCAGATCTGCACCCCCACCCAACGCCTCCTGGCTGTTTGAAGAGCTCAAAAGAATGCTCCAGGGAAAGAGATTTGGTTTCAATGAAAGAGTGATATCGGAAATTGAGGCGTGTTTTGAGGCCAAAGACAAATCGTTCTACAAAAATGCATCAGATTGATAAAGAAGCTCTGGAATCATTGAGTAATCCAAAAAAAATGTTGATGTATAAAGTCAAATTTTGCTTAAAATTTGTTGTTGTATAAGTTAGGCCCGGGATGTATTATGTGATTTCTTATATATTCTCAATCTTCTCATTCTCATTAACCTTAAAAAAATTAAATGCAATGTCAATTGTTATTGTTAATTGTTATTTTAGTATCTATCTCTATTTAATCGTGGTTTTTCCCCATATTTTTTAACACTCAGTAATTCCGTTCATCTTAGCAGTTTTATTGCCATTCTTGGGGTGAAATTATTAAAAAAAAACTTTTAAAAATAATTGAACAGTTGCTACACATCTAGATAGACTCCATGATGGTAATCAAATTCTTTAAATAAAATTAGTTATGAACGAAAAATATTACTTGATCGAAATATTACAGTTCGCTTCAGGACGGTTTTTTATACATCTCACATGATGGCTTTGTTGTCTATTATCATAATTACAAACTGAAAGTAATATTAGTGAATTGAGAAAAATGAGTAAGACATACGATATTATAACACACTCATAGACACGCATATTTATTCAGAAAGAGAGAATATATATATAATGAAAAAAATAGTATGTTGTCATTAATTTTATTAATATTAAAATGATTTTGGTAAAGGGCTCGATGTAAATAGCATTATCAATTCACAGAGCAAAATATGTATATTATATAAATAAAATTCCGAATTCTACATTCGTTGTATAGATATTTCAGCGAGGAAAAAATCTCGCTTCCTCAGCAATTTCATATCCCTCTCTACATACTTTTGGAAGCTAAAGAATTCAAAACAGAAACCCAAAGTAAAATGGAAAATCCTAGATCTTGCAACTCATTTGACGACATCTGCCCTTTATGTTTAAGTGAAAAGCTACACATTCTAAAGTACCCCAACACAAGCGAACTATTAAACCGGAGAGACGAATTAGCAGTATTATGCAAACGTCGTAAATATTTCTCGTTAAAATTCAAATAAACAAAAAAGCACCCCACCCACAGGACCCCCCAAAAATGCAATAAATACACATAATCAGCCCTATTAATAAATAGAACAAAAAACGTAGAAATAAAAACAACAAAACCCCACACCACACCAACAATAAGTCCATCAACCTGTAAATGGTAGAAAAATAAAAGAAACTATCGACACTGCAAAAAAACAAAAAACATATCCCAATACAAAATAACCAAAACGAAAGAGTGACCTGCCCAAAACTAAATAAATCATATCCTCCTCTAAACCAAATAGCAGCACCTTAAGAACCATAAACGAAAAACTAGACCATCCTAAAATCACACACCACTCATATCATTAACAACGACGCCACTACTACTACAACCAGACAAGATAAATAGGAAACCTTTCCTGAACTAATTCACCTCTCCAAACCCCTAACTCTAAGAGTACAATATGGCCAACAGAATCAAAATAAACTCCCAACCCGACTTTCACTTAAAAAGCATATTCACCAACAAATAAACTGTTTTTCACCAGATAATTTTCATTCCAACTTCATCACCCGATGAGAAGCAGCTAAAAAAAAAAAAAAAAAAAAGGTTAGCTTTGAAACGCGAAAATTTTTGTGTAGTGATACAATGAATTTATAAACCATTGTAACAACTATTACAATATAACGCTCTACGTTTGTATCGAGCACTCTTTATAAAAGTAAATGCATGAACAGCAGGTTAAAAAACCTACGAGTTCCACAACTTTGTTACAATATATATATATATATATATATATATATATAGTTTAATTGGGATAATGTTTAGTGCCAGTGTTGTTATTCAGTACCTTTACTGATAAAATTAAGCTGGCTTTTTATCATAAGTTGTTCAATATCGGGGTGGAGAGAGACAGACAGACGAAGAGAAAAAGCGTTGATAAGTACAAAGTGTTTGGCTCTTTAACAGAACAGATTTATGTCCAAACCTGCATGAATATGTTATGTTAAAGAGATAAACTCTTTGTAGTTATCTATCTATCTATAAATGTGTGTGTGTGTGTGTGAGTATGTGTGTGAGAGAGAGAGATATCTTTTATAAATATAAGATAAAATAGCCGTGTAATTAGAACGATTTTTTCTTACCTTGAAACACCGGGTTCGATTTCCACGATATTCGATTTGTGAGGAATGTGTTCCCAGTCTGCGGCACATTTTGAAATTGTCTGATTTATTCAAATCTTGTGGTTAACGTTAGATAGGCTGGGCTCAAGAATGCATTCTAAAGACTGAATACAGTATTGAGAGACAGGGATTTCATTGGAAACAAAGAAAAGAGTACTGGACTCTTACGTGATATCAGTCCTCCTGTATTAGAGCAAAGGTTGGACAATATCCTCAAAGATAAAAGAGAAACACGAAGCAACAGAAATGTAATTCTACAGAAAGATGGACGAAACATGTGAGCAACGACAAGGTTTTGGAACTGATGCAAACGAAATGGATATTTATACTTAGCATCAGGAAGAGATAGCTGATGTTTCTGGAACACGAAATGAAGAAAGAGGGCTTGGAAAATCTAATACTTACAAGATGGATAGGGTCAAACGACAGGAACGTAGCACGAGAGATACTTGATGGGATTGAGCACGTATAGAGCTGGGCGGGGTTTGGGAGAGATTACAAGAGGAAAAATGTTAAAAGCAACAATGGATAGGGGCAAGTAGAAATCGATCCTCGCCTACGTCCTGAAAGGAACACGGCACAAAGAATTCCAGAATTGATTCAAAAGTTATTGTGACCGTGTGTTTAAGTGTCCTGACTATTGATCATGTCATTTTTTGCACTCTCATAAGAAGATAAAGCTAAAGTGAACTTAGTGCAGTTTCATTATAAACAACAAGCAGACTCTTTGGCTAATAAACGCATGTTTTCCGAAACGAATTGCTATATCGTTATGCACACATATTCCATATATTACTAACTTGATTACAATTTATGTTTAATGGAATGTCCCAAATTCCTATGTGAACTGACTATATTAGTAGCCATATATAGTGAGCACAGAAGATACCTGTGACTTGCTTCGGCAATTACTAACCTGCCCCCAGATACCCTGTCTTGCCGTAGTGTATTCGCTTTACAAATACCTTTCTTTTTTCATCTACGTACGTGTTGGTGTTCCTTCACTCGAGTACCACCTTGTTTGTTTTTTAAAGTTTAAAAAGGATACCACAATTTCCGATACTTATAGCAAGTATTAATTAATATATATATATATATATATATGTGTGTGTGTGTGTGTGTCTATGTGTATGTTTAAAACTGCATGTATTTATAAGGAAAGGCTGCACAATGGTTGTTCTTAATTATTACCTCCACAGTTTAAATAGATGGGTGCGAACATGTGCGCGTCTTTGCATTATCCGTGTGTGTTATTCGTATATACATTTATACACTCTCTCACACACACACGTGTGTGTGTGTGTGTGTGTGTGTGTGTGTGTGTGTGTGTTTATAGATAGATAAAGCAAATATGCACGTAAACAGACAGACACTCTCCAAGTCTAGACTTTGATAAGATAGGGTAATTTATTTAATTTATGATACTATAAAGATCCTAAGACTCACACACAATTTTTTTTCTTTCATTTAAACTGAGGAAGACAAAGAAACTATAGACTTCATCGGTGACTCGCGTCTTGAATCAAATTTTCCACGTTCTCTCACCTTTATATATATATATATATATATATATATATATATATGTGTGTGTGTGTGTGTGTGTGTGTGTGTGTTACATCTTCAATTACTAGACAATCCTGCAAGCTACTACGTTATAATTATGTAGCTCGTAGGATTTACATATGTTTTCACTACACGCTTTATTAATGATAAACATCTCTTTCGCGTTTCCTTTTTGAGTTAGACAAAACCACGCGTCAGTCCATATGAACACAGCCGTAATTCTCTCAGGCACTGAAAACCCTGTTATGTAAAGTGAAACAGTCGTTTTTCACATTCAGATGCAAGTGTATTTATTTATGAAACGTTTCTTAAAAGGCTAAAATTAATAACCTCATGTTTTTTTATTACTCGCCTTACTAATCATTTTCTTGCGCTTCTATTACCGTACATTCTCGATAAAATTTGCGAGAGCTGATATTATCATTAAGTGTTTGGTCAAAAATAGATATCGATTTTGGTGAGTTCATTTGTTTCGAGTCGAAGTTTACGTTCAAAGAAGCGCTTAGACTGAAACATTCATTGATCACAGCAGACATAGCCCTTCGGATATTCTCGGCGTGTATAAATACATGTATTCTGTACAAACGAATTTGTTTCTTGTAAAAATGAATATATATAAAAAAGAATCTCTCAAGGACAAAATACACATCCACTCTTGATTAAATTCACATTCACTTGTGTTCCTTAACTTGCAACTATATATGTGCAAGTAAATAAATACAGATAACAAACACACAAATAGATAAACATACATACATATATGCATATATATATTTTTTTAACATATATTGTTAAATATAAAAGACAATGCATGTCTATTATGTTTAATCATGAGCCGTTCTAAACATCGTTTTTTGGCTTTAATTTCAGGTGAAAATAAAGACAAAAATTGTTCAACATTTGGATATTTTTTATTATACTGGTTCTAAGCTTTCGGCTTGCTCGCTCGCACGCACGCACACACAAACACACATATATATAAATATATATATAGAGAGAGAGTGAGAGAAAAAGAGAGCACTATGTATAAATTATCCTCAAGTATAAATCTATATATATATATATATATATATAGATAAGATAGATAATATGTGTGTGTGTGTGTGTGTGTGGGTGGGTGGGTACTTAGGCAGCACATTTTCTTTAAGACATGTCAGATAAATAAATTGCTAAAATTGTGTCTGCTTATTTTTTAATTCGTTCATATTCACGGGATAATCTTTTGCATATTATATTTGAAAGATGTAAGAAATAAGCTGTAACTTTGATGGTTTTTCTTATTTATTTCTCGATGTTCTTAAGTACTTTCAATCTCGTTCCTCTATCATCAATTAAAAATTCATGGTCGTCAGCGAAATAGGTGTTTTTTAGATGTGAGATACCTATTGAGGATGTACATTAAAGTAAGTATTGTGACTTTCCTCAGTTTTTTCTACAAGTAATTTACGGCGACTGTTTCTTTCTCTGGTGCCTTGACCACATGTATTTACGCGTGCTACTAGATTGGCATCAAGGTTCCACCTTTTAATCGCCAAAATAGTTAAATGTAACTTGTACTCTAACAATATGTTTTATTCAAACTTCCAATTTTTGGAACCCCTTTCCGTTTGGTTGCTACAATCTCCAAAAGTTTAAATGCAACCTCAGTTGCCATCTTCTATCTTCATGATTTTCATCCATTCTCATCATCACTTTCTCTCACACTTTAACCCCCTGCGCACCAGTGGCGGTTCTTCCTTGCTATGAGTAAAATGAATATTTTAAAAAATAGTTAAAGGGACTTTTTTAGTAGTTTATTAATTTTACTTAATAAATGTTTCAAGTTACTTCAACATTTAAATAAGTAACTCTTGGATAAATCTTACCAATATCAACTTCGACCTCAAGTCACCATACCTGAAGTTCGTATTATTTTTTTCTTAATTCTTATAATTTTCATACCTATCAAAACTGATTAAGATAACACTGTCCAATCTTCTTATATATATATATTAGTTCTTACACGATAGCAGTAATAATGTCCGTATCGCTTATCTTCTGTAGAATTATAAAATTCATATAATTTAATTTTTTATGAAGCTGAAGTCGTTACAACATCACTCACACTATTTATTTTAATTTTTGCTTCTGTCAGTTCAATTTACTTGACTCATCCCAGCGGATAATTAATTTTATCACAACTTGCGATTCAACTGAAGTAAAATACGAGGAAATAATCTCACACAAATAAAACTGATAGGTTAAGATATTGTTTTTGGACATTTAAATGGAAAATAAAAAGGCGATAAAAACAAAAATAAAATCGGTAAGAAGCTGAATTAAAGTTGTTCAGTGTGTTCATCTAGACATATCGGAGGCTAATAATTTAAAATTTAAATTTCCATGTAAACGTTTAACATTTTAGAGGAATTATATATATATATATGTATATTCCAAATGAATAAAAACGTAAGAATAACATTACAACGTTCAAAATATTAATTCAAAATATAGCACAGTATAAAAATAGATTAATGAAAATTTATTATTAATTATTACTTTAGAACATGTGAAAAAAAACATTAATAAAAATTGTACATTTTGTTTCAAAATTTAAAAAACAATGTCTCATCAGGTAGTTAACAATGATAGTAATGAACTTTATATATATATATATATATATATATATATATATATATGAGAACAACACTTAACCCCTTAACGTTTATTTCTGGGGAAAAAAATTCCCCGTACGAGGTATAAAGATATTGAACAAAAGAAAAAGGAAGAAAGAGGGAAGAAAAGAGAAATAAAATAAATTAAATTACACACAAATTAATTCTTTTTGTTTATTTTATGTTTATTTTAGTTTTGTTTATATTCATTTTTATTCTAATTTATAATATTAGCTCTAACGAGTTTACATATTTGTATTATTTCTTTTTAATATCTTTTATTTTACGCTTTATGAATAATATTTTTCTGTTTGTGTATGGGATTTCATCATTTTAAAAAAAAATACCAAAATATTTTAGCCGTAACATTTTAACCTATGTTAATATCCGTCTGAAAACTATTTCCGCCCCAAATTTAAAACTTTTCTCTTTTAGCCGTTTTTATTGGCACTCTACATTTTCTCACTTATTTTTCTCTTTACTTTCTATTTCTTCTGTAACTTTCCTTTTCCTCTTTCTTTTTTTTTCTTGATTTCTTTTATTTTCTGCTCTTTTTTCTCATTTATCTTTTTAGCTGGTGAGGAGAAACAGATTTTTTCAAAAATAAACGGAAGTGTTGTTTTCATAAAATCCAAAAAGTTTTAAATAAAAACGTTTATTACTATCATTGTTAACTACGTGATGAGACATTGTTCTTTCAATGTCGAAGCAAAATGTACAATTTTGTAGTAGGGTTTAGTTTTTTTACATGTTCTAACGTAATAATTAATAATTCATTGGTTTATTTTTATAATGAATACTGTTTTAAATTAATGTTTTGAACGTTGCAATTTTATTCTTCGTTCTTATCCTTTTGTATATATATATATATATATATATATATATATATGAAATAAAATAAAATAAAGGGTATTTAAAAAGCAATACGAATATGTAAATTAATTATACCTAAAATTACAAATTAGAATAAAATATACTTTAAATATCTTATTTTATGCTTTATGAATAATATTTTTGTTTGTGTATGGGATTTTATCATATTTTAAAAAAATGCCAAAATATTTGAGCCGCAATATTGTAACTTATGTTAATATATGTCTGAAAACTATTTCCGCCCCAAATTTAAAATTTTTCTCTTTTAGCCGTTTTTATTGGCACTTCCCTCTGTACATTTTCTCACTTATTTTTCTCTTTCTATTTCTTTAACTTTCCTTTTTCTCTTTCTTTTCCTTTTCTTGATTTCTCTTTCTATTTTCTTCTCTTTTAGATCTGCTTATATCTTCGGTTATAGGCACTACCGTTTAGATTTTGTTTATTATTTCTGTAATCCTGAGACAAAGAATTACTGGGGAATGAAAACTAAGAAGAAAAATTTGTCTAAATAAATAAAAAGAAACTTACTTAATTTTGTTGGGTAACCATATTTGAGCAGACGTTCCGTTTATTTAGATAAACAGTATATTTATTTATTTATTTATATTCTCTACGTGCTTGAATTATTTTTAATCGTTTAACCCCAAGCAAGGCAGTACTGCTACTGGTGCGCATGGGGGCTACATAAGAGGAGAGCGAATAGAAAGAGGAACATGTTAAAAGGGATATCAGAAAATAGGTAAGAGAAAGATGAGAATACTGGTTTAAATGAGTAGAATGAAATGTAAAAAACAAAAAAAAAAGCCCCAAAAAAAAAGATACAGGTGTTTCAGGGAAAGAATAAGAAAGGGTGGGAGTCGAAGTCTTAAAAGAGTGCAATTGATGTTGCATTTAGATTTTTGGAGGTTATGGTTAGAAGGGAAGCAATTATACGAAAGCGAGTTCCACAAACGGGAATTACGAGAAAAGAAGCTGTTATTGTAGAAGACGCGGTTATATTTAACTATTGTAACAGTAATTGGGTGGGACCTTGTTTCCAGTCTAGTAGCTCGAGTAAATTCGTGTAGAATGAGCATCAAGGAGCTAAGCTCGTCGGAGAAGAGGCCGTGAAAATATATTTGTAGAAGAGGCAGAATCCACATCTCGTCAGAGAGAAAGTGATTGGAGTCGAGCTGCCAGTTCGGGATCGAATACATTGTAAGTTCCCCTTTATATTTTGTTTAGAACCCTGAAATGAATAGCAAGGGCACCCGACCAGATATGAGAACAATATTCAATGCAGGGGCGCATGGCTGATTTGTATATGTGTAAGATGGATTCAGACAAGAAAAACTCCCTACCCGACACAGTGATCAGAACTTTCTATCAGTAGATTTAGCTATTGATTCAATATAGTCGTACTAATTGAAGTCGGCTGTGAGAATGAGGCCGAGGAGGCGCAGTGTATTGCTTTCCGAGAGACTAGCCGAAGGAATCCATGCCGATAGGATGTAAGAAAGATTGTCTTTGGATAGCAGCTTCGTTTTGGAAGTATTACAATTTACAACCCATTTCTTACCCCAGTCCACCACAGATTGGAGTTTTGTTTCAGATCTGCAGCAAAAGGTTAGCTTTGTCAGCCTTGGCAGATTTCATACTGGGGCAGAAGTAAATGGTGGTGTTGTCAGCGTAAATGTCTACTTGGGACCTGGGAGAAAAATCTATAAAGAAAACTGAAAAAAACTGAGTTCTTCTGCAGAAGTCGAACCTGTATTCTCTTCGTTAGTTTCAATGTGCTTATACCGAATAAGGAGTACGTCACTGATCAAAGTTGAATACTGCCTTATAAGTGCACATATTTCTAAAACTCTCAAACCATTCATATCTGCTCAGTTTTGAATTTATCGCAAGCATTTAATTTGTTAAAGAGATAATGCATTTATTAATTCGATAGATTTATTACTCAAACGTTATTTTTTGTGGATTAACATGTTTGAGTAGACACTCCTTTTGCGTATTAAACTGTATATTGATTTTTGTCTACTGGCGTGAACGCTAAAGAATTCTTATTATAGAAACGCATGACGTGTATTCACTAAAAATAACGTTTAAGATTAATAAAATACATTTATTACTTCTTTAGAAGAAAAATAAAGGCGTAAGTCTAAAAGAATTCACTATAAACGCAAGAACGTTATGTATTCAAATATATTACTGTTACGAATACTCTTTTTAGCAGACAAAAACTTATTCTAAAAACCTTTTTACAAATTCAAGTAAAAAAATTATGGCTGTAATTTTTTTTACAACAGATTTAATAATAGAACCACATCAATCATACCAACATAAACACAAATATCTTAATTTGATACCCAACAATGTATTTCGGATTTTTATATGGACATCTACTCCTGCCTGATATAGTCATTTTGGCTGTTTTTCTTTTGTCCATAGCCGATTTGCCTCTTCTGCCTGATTCATCTTCTTCTATGTGCCTTGTCCTTTCAGGACGTAGGCGATCATGACCTTCCACGTCTCCCAATCGCTGGTGGCTGTTAGTTCTGTCATTCACCTGCTCAGGCTATTCAAATATGTTATCCGCTGCTTTCCTGTGTCAGTTTTTCCCTCTATCCGGCCTGTTAGTATCAGGTTCTCTAAGCCCTCCTTCCTCAATGCATGTCCCAGGAACTTCAGTTGTCTCTTCCTGATGCTCAATATTAAATTCCTTTTCGGTTCCATTCTTCCCAACACCTCATCATTGCTCACATGCTCGGTCATGATATACGCAGCATCCTTCTGTAGAACCACATTTCAGCTCCTTCAGGTTTTTCCTTCATCTTTAATATTATCCAACATTCACTGTCATATTAAAGAACTGACATTACATAGCAATCTAGTACTCTCTTCTTTGTTTCTAGTGAAAGTTTCCTGTGTCTTAATAATTTATTCAGCTTCTGGAAATGCGTCCTTCGCCATGCCAATTTGCTTTCGGATCTCTGTGTCGCACTTTCCGTCTTCTGTTAGAACACTTCCCAGGTATTTGAATTTTTGTACTTCCTTGAGTTTAGTATCCCACATTTGTATTTAGCAGTTTGGGTTGGTTTTTTACTGATGATCATACATTCGTTTTTTGTTCTTGTAGTTTCCTTTCCGGTGTCTGCAATCAGCACTGTATCATCTGCGTATCTCATGTTCAAATTGTGGCCTCCGATGACAAACCTGGCATATCATCTAGGATCCTTCAAAATAGTCTCGCTGTACAAGTTGAATAGATCCGGTGAAAAGACACATCCTTGTCTTACATTACAGAAAACAAAAGCTTTTCTTTACCGGGCGCAATTCGCGTTGAACAGTTCCGAAAATTTTAATCAGCGATGATTTCTACCATTTCATGGAGTCTGTCAAACTGAGTGGCAGAGATATCCCTCTAACTTACAGATACACCATTGACTTTCACTTGAAGTATTTCGCAGTTACTTTCGTAATATTTTCTCTGTAAATTGTATGGCTTCATTCATTTTGCCAGCAACAGTTGGTTTACCACTGCAGGGCATGTTACTAAGGACAGTTTCTCCTTTTTGTTTGACTTTCCGTTAGCTAAATGGAGTAGATAGATCTATCTATCGCCCGGTTCACACTCCACCCACGTCTATTGAACAGGTTAATTGTTCCCTGTTTAGGATGTGGTTTCCGGCTTTCTCTTTTCCAATCTCTTCACTATTACGTAGCCCCCTGCACATCAGTGGCGTTACCGCCTTGCTCGGGGTGATACGATGAAAAAGAAAATGTCACATCTGCAGTGTGCTTACATGAAGAGCAGCGTTTCTATAAACATACAGCACAATCTTACTCAATAAATAAAATTCTATGGTAGCTGTAAGCTTCCTACAATTGACTAGAAAGAAAGCCGTTTTGCTAAATTATCTTGGATACGTAATGGCAAAATAATTCTTAAAATGTTCCCTTGGACTACGGAATACATTATGATTAAAAATATACGGTAAATACCTATAAACTTATAACAGTAATTACAATCGGGCCGATAACCATATACATTAATTTAACTTCAGATCTTTCTGCGCATTAGTATGGCTTTTTAGTTACAGACAATCATGGCAAAATAGAAGATTTATGTACTGAGAGATTGATTGGCTGATTTGATATTTACTGCTCACCAAAGTCTTGATTGTACTAATATTTATTTAAGAGTAAATATTGCATTAACATTGTTTAGAATAAAATTAATTTTCTAGATACAATTGCTTCTATTTAATCCATATCTCGGGGGAAGATTATTGGATCTATTCTCTTTGCACTGGAAAACTAACAAATGAACGTAATGAATCCGACTAGAATTTGAACGCAGCTCTCCAGTATCTGATTCCAAGTCACTATCTTTTAAACTATTCACCCATTACTATGTGAATTGATGCCAGAAACATTTTTCTAGAAAAGATTTGTGCAAGCATAGTTAAATATCTTAAGAACACACTTAAAATGATAAGAATTTATAGGGAGATATTTTTGATTATTCCTCTTACATAGTTCATCGATTCCAGATTAAATTTTAAAAATTTCACATAAAACGAGAATTGGATGTGTCTGATGCTTCAGGATGTTCTGCTGTAGCTTAGACTCGTCATTAATTCCTAACTCCATAAGACTTTCAGTCAATTTATTTTCAATTTCTTCAGATAAATTTTCCTTTGATGCCATTTACAGTTTACAAATAATTCAGATATATAGGATAGCATATTTTCTATCAGTTAAGATATACAAGATATATTTTTTTTTATTCAAAAACGCAAATGAGTGATATATTTTTGTAATGTTTTCTAATAAGATCTAATTAGAAATTATAATAAAATCAAAAGAAAAATCAAATGTAGCAGAATATATGAAGTCCGCAAACAGCACATGTGAGAGGTGCTCAATGATATTTGTTTGGTTTTGATGAAATAAAAAAGTTATGTACCATCTTGGATTTCCTTGGAATACTATAATATATAAGTTAATAAAATTTGTTCAAAATTTTAATAACAGGATTTTAATTATGAGAATATTGATATTCAATGATTTATAGGACAGGCTGACTACTAAAACTGCAATTCTGATGCAAGATGAGACTGAAAAAATTTAAGATAAATCTATTGAGGTATTTGCATAAAAGAGACATAGAATGAGCAATATATATATATATATATATATATATTTAAATAAATTATTAGAAGTATAAATATATAACGGCACAAAACAAGGTAAATTTCATAATTACAAGCATATAAATGATGAAAAAAAAAAAAAAAGAAATAAGAGAACAACCGACAGGTTTCAATCCCATTTTTCATCAGGATTAACTAGGATTTTTTTGTTATTCAACATTAAAAAATATTAAAAATGAACATGAACATGAAGAGGTTCAAGAAAGTGGGTGGCGGAGGGTCAAGCACTAGATGGTAATGATGTGGATGACAGAGAGATAGATTACTAAGTTTAATATATAGAGACTCCAACGCCTGTAAATGAAACATGGAGTGTGATCCAGAGAGTAGAGTGAACTGGTCAACACTATAGTCAGTCACACACACAATATATATATATATATATATATATATATATATAACATTTGTAAACGAGTTATTTTGTGATCTAGGTTCTACCATGTGGTGGCTTCAAGCGATTTGCATTAACATTATCGCGTGATGACACTACATGGTAGAAACTTAGGTCGCGTAATAATTCGTTTACAAATGTAAAATATTCATAGGTTCTACAATTTAATTGTATTGAACACTTTAATACAAATGTGGACTTAATTTTAATTTTATGACCAAAAACTAAGTAATTAACATATATAGGGTGCTCCATTTAGACGGAATCAAAGTTAGCAGCAAATAAAACAGTGTTATTGCTGAAATACGTTAAAAAATGTCGCTCAGATATCCCCCAAGGCTTTGGCAACACACCAACACACGATGGTCCAAATTTTTGATGACGTCTCTGCATATTCGCCTTCTTATCTTATCCTTCAGCTGTAAAATTGTTGTTGGCTTGTTGCCGAAACCTTACTTTTGAGATGACCCTAAAGGAAGAAATCTAAAGGCGACAACTCAAATGCATTTCTGTTCAAACGTCTATTTTCGTAATGGGTGACTTCGAAAATTTTAACATATTCTTTAATTGTTAAGATTTCTATAGTAAAAATTGCTAAGGACTGAATTTGTTGAACCTGAAAGAAATTTAAAAACTCATTAAACACTTAAACTTTATATACATTTAAAATTGGCTCCAATTTATTCGAAGACTATGTATATATATTGATATGGACCCAGTATGTTTCCATAAAATAATGAGTCAACAGGTTGGTAGATCAAGAACATATATTACATCAACAAGAGATACAAAGAGAAAGTAACAATAGCTAGGCTACAAACGACCCACAGACAGACTAGGCTGAGTTGAACTGAAGTCGTATTGGAAACCAGTGTCTCTGTCGCACGGCTCAGTGTCTAGAATAATTAACTCGTTTAATATAGGCAAAGAAGAGTCCATTATTAAGTGGGTAACTTCCCACAACACCCCCTTCCAAGAGCTATCCCCCCCCTCACGAAAAGCTGCTTAATATTTTTTTCTTTTCGTTTAGGGTCGACGATCAAAGGATCCGTGAACTTTATTTTCCTAATAGATCGGCTTCTTTCGAGTGAAGCTTGGGGTGCCTTGAAATCGAAATCCTAAAAGATAATATCTATCGGCTCTTCATTTGACGGTAGTGAATCAGTCAGTTGTCTGACATTTCCTTATTTGATTTTGGTGGCACTTATGTATATTCTTAGGACCTTGTATCATGTAGACTAGGTCTCCCACTTTGTTTTATAATTCCAACTTCCCAAAACGTCATGTTATTCTTGTATACTTTGAAAAGTACTTTTTCACCACAAGAGTAACGTCTTCTGGGAAGTGTGATTGTCTTTTGGAATTTAGCTTGCTTGGGGATAAGCTTGTCGAAAACTGATCTGATTTTTCTCGCAACATCGTTTCTTGGGACATGGAGTAATTCTATACACCTGCATAAGCTGCTGCAGGGCCTTCTTAGTAGATGTGCCCTGTGATTTCTTAAGTGCTCGTTTCAATGTGTCGACGAAACATTCTGATTGCACATTAGACCTAGGGTGATATTGTGGAGTCGTGATATGGTTCAGTTGAAACGTTTCGCAGAATTGCTTGAATTCGCAAGATGGGAACTGCGTTCCGTTATCAGTTACTACGCAATCCACAACGCCGAAACGTGCAAACAGTTCATATAGAAAAGCTATCGAGCATCCTGTGGTTGGTATTTTACATCTGAGGACTTCCGGCCATTTAGTGTGGCTGTCTACGACAATGAGGTAATAGTGATCCTCTGATGGTCCCGCAAAATCGACATGTATCCTCTGCCATGGCTGGTCCGTCTTCGGCCAAGGCTTGCACGTAATTTAGCAGCAAATGCGCGTCCTTTGCATGCGTCAATCATGTCTGTGATATCTCTGTCCATGTTAGGCCAGTAGACATAACATCGCATGAGACTTTTAGTTCGGTTTTTTCCAGGATGAAAGTCCCGAAGGATTTTCTTTTGTAAACTTCTTGGTATCACCACTCTTTCGTTGTATAATAGTACCTTATCACAAAGAGAAAAAACTCAGGGACACTTGAGTCTTTTTTGTAAATTTTATTCTTGGTAGACGTAATGAACTCGTCTTTCAGAGCCTCCCTTTTAATGTCGGATAATGTAACTCGGAGCTCTCTTATGGTGCTGGCAATCATGATTTTTTATTTCGCAATCCGTTCTCAATGTTGCGAATATCGAGTCTTCGAAAAACTTTATTTTTAGCAACGAGTCTGGATAATCCGTGAGAGTGGCAAATATTCTTGGAAGACAAATGCTAGATTTTGAAATTGTATTTCAACAATATTCTCCCCCATTGAATGAGTCTGTTAGGAGTGTACACCGGCAATTCTTTTTTTACTTCCATATATCGTCAGGAGCAGCTTGTGTTCGGTTTGTAGAGTAAAATGTCTGCCATGCAGATATCTGTGGAATTTGGTCACAGCAAAGATTGTACTTAATGCCTCTTTTTCGGTCTGTCAATACTGCCTTTCTGTTGGCAGCAAAGATCGTGAAGCATGCGCTATCGGTTTTCTCGTTTCGTCCGGATGTTTATGTAATATAGAGGTGCCAATGTCATAAGAGATGGCATCGCTCGCTACTATAATATCCAATTTTGGATTATAGTGGGTGTGGGAAAGGTCTGACGTAAGTGTAGCTTTTATTTTCTGGAATGCCGATTGACTTCTTTCTTTAAATGATTATTCAACGGAGCCCTCAAGTTATGGATGTTCTTTATGAATACTTGATAGAAATTTGCTAGGCCTAAAAACTTTTGCAGAGCTTGTAGGTTATCTGGGACTGGCATGTCATTAATCGCCGTAGCCCTATCAGGATCCGGTCGTCGACCGTCTTTATCAATATTGTGTCCTAAATATTTTATTAGGGTTAAATAAAATTTGCACTTAGCTTCTTTAACTTTAAAACCATATTCCTGGATTTTATCGAATACGCTTATATGCTCTCTATGGTCTTTCACTGATGCACTCGTAACTAGAATGTCGTCAAGATAGGCAGTTGCGAAATCAAGGTTGCCCAGCATGGTGTCCATGACCAGTTGAAAAATAGCAGCCGCGACCTTGACCCCAAAATCCAATCTATTAAATTTATATAGACCTCTATGTGTACTTATACGAAATTTGGAGCATTCTTCGTCAAACTGGATTTGTAGGTTAGGGTCTGATAAAACAATTTTTGAAAAGAATTTATCCCGGTTTAATTTGTTGAATATTTCTTCGGGGTTAGGTAGAGGATAATGATGGTCTTTTAACGAGGCGTTCAAACTTGTCGAAAAATCAGCGCATACTCTGATTTGATTTAACTTAACGTATAGCACCGGAGCAGCCCATTCCGAAAAATCAATGTTAGACAGGATACCTGCATTTACTAATCTGTATAATTCTTCATCTATTTGGTTTACCGCTGCAAACTGAACGTCCCTCTTTTTGAACACGGGCTGTGAATTATCCTTTAACTTGAATTGAGCTTTTATTTTAGTGCATTTCCTTAAACCTGAAAACACCTCCGGGAATTTTTCCTTTAGTTCCAGTTCAGTTCTTCAATATTAGACGTTGTAGTTTCTATTTTTCAACAGAATATACTCATTGGACAGTCCCACAAATTGAACTTTTCAATCCAATCTGTACCGAACAAATTTTCAGTATTTTTCATTACATATGCTCTCAATGTTTTAGTTATTCTATTTAATGTTACCGAGAAAAATACTTCTAAAGTTTTTATGTTTTCACCTGTCATAGAGAGTGCCGTTTGGTTAGTTCTCAATAAGGTTGGCTTTTTTGGTCGCCTCCACGTTCGCAGGTCAGATCCACTTTTCAGCTTGAATTTAATTTTTTTTTATTTAATATTTGCACGATTACATATTTGCGCAAATTTTCATCTTCCTTATCGCTTAACTGTGTCTGCCTTATTTTATTTTTTGTTCTGGATTTTTTCGCATACCAGCAACCAGTCTCATTTTCTAGTTTTGTTAGCACTCGACGTCTAACTACAACGTCTCTGGCTAAGACCAAACCTTGAGCAAAAGTTAGGCATTTAAAGTCGTCAGTAGATAATTCCGCTAATTTGAAATCGTTACAGAATTATCGTAGCGGCAAATGTTAAATAATACTGTTGATCCTCTTTGAATAAATTTAGGCACTTCCGTCTTTTATGAAAAAGTGATGTGTTAGGCCCCAAAAATTCAGGCAGTAGCTTGACTGTTTCTGAGAATTCCAAGTCTGTTGTCTTTTTGGGGTGGATAAAATCAACAAACTTACTGTACCCAACTTCCTTAGTAATAAACGAACTTTCTTGGAATTGAACCAATTATTACAGTCGACGTTAAATAAATCCTCGTACCGCCCATAAAAAGCATCAAAGGTTTTTCGTCTTCAGGTACATACTCAAAAGTGTCCATTGTAGCCCTGATAGTACCTTGGAAAAAAGCAGTATCGTTCTCAGTTTGTTTGCCATTTAATGATTTAAAAAGTAACTCTTCAATTTGCTTTTGTCGTTCCTCGATCCTTTTAAAGTCTGTTTATGTAGCTCCATAAATAATTGTTGTTGTTGTAACTGCTCGTCGCTTTTTTGTTGCCGATCCAACTGAGTTTTCATTAATTGAATTATCAATTTGTAAGTCTTCCATTTTTTTTTCAAACTCAACACGAGCAATTTTTCGTAAACACGAGAGGAACAACACTAACTGTAGTCATAGGTTTTTCGTAAAATGTACGTCAAAGAGAAAGAGATAGGCTCAAAACGAATCTACTTACAGATTTTTCTGTGACGCCTTTCCATGCTTGTAGGGAATTTTTTTCATTCGGTTATAAAATTTTTCCTTCTCTACTTTTTTTTATTAATTGCAGGCTGGTTTATATGAGGTATATATTTTCCTTTCTTGATACTTCCACTTTTTTCCACCGTGAGGTGGGGGCTATCCCTTGGTACTTGAAATCCACTTTCAACCGTTGATGTTCTCAATTTCCGTATTTCTGACGTTGCTAGTTGATATGTGGCGATAATGATAAAAAAGGTTTTCTTTTCTTGCGTGAATTCTTATATCTTCATCGCTCGTTGATATATCGACATTGGTCAAAGAAAAAGGTTTTCCTTCTCTGCGTGAATTCTTATCTCTTCGTCGCCAAGTTGATATGTACCCAGTATGGGAGCATAAAATAATGAGTCAACACAGTGGTAGGTCAAGAACATATATTATGTCAACAAGGGCTACAAACAGATACAAAGAGAAAGTAATAATAGCTTGGCTACAAGTGACCCACAGCCAGACTGGGCTGAGCTGAGCTACAGTCGTACCAGTGTCTCTGTCGCACGGTTAATATAGGCAAAGAAGAGTCCATTATTAAGTGGGTAACTCCCCCCACCCATATATATATATATATATATATATATATATATATATATATATGTCTATTCTTAGCATTAACGAATGTCCGATACGTTGAAATCTTTACATAGTTATACTAGTAATATAGAGGGTGATGGAAAAGTAACTATTTAATGAATGTATTAGTGAATCGCTAGGCCTGCTGCTTTAATGCCCTGTAATTAGTTTATTTAGGGTTAGTTAGAATAGCTAGTTTTAACGACAACCGACTTTACGAAATGTCCTATAAGTCAGACAAGCCGGCATTTGAAATACAAAATGTGACTGAAATGTGTTGGTTAAAGGATCAAGTCTAATTTACCAAACCAAGACTTTAAAAAAAATTGAAGTGCAAATACAAGAAGTTATATCATAAGAGATGAAATTATTTGACACAGTTCTCGTGCAACTCGAGTGGCTGGTAGTGAAATCTGGTACCCATATCGTATCTTAAATAAAACCTCGTGCTAAACACTTTCCTCTCAAACCTATCTCTTGTAAAAATTAGAGTTAATAAATAAATTCTAAATATTTTAGAATGAAGAGCTACACTTCAATCACCCTGTAAAAAGAAATACTTAAAAATATCTTATATGAAGTTGGATCAGCTATTATTTATCGTTCTACAAGGTGACTAATATAAAAGGCAGTAAAAGAAATCAAACAAAAAAGCAAAACATATCTAAACTGAAAACAAAATGTTCGAATCGTTAATAATATCATTAATAATAAAATGTTAAACTGATAAGACCAAATCGTATCATGTTCAGTAAGCAGAAATTTAAGACAGTAATTATATAAACGAGTCGCATTTGGTATTTTATCATTTCACACCTAATTAATCATTGCAAATTCTTGTGTCGGACTCATATATTAAATGACTTGTGGGATAGATGACTAATTGTCATTTATTTATATATATATATATATATATCCGAGTGAATAAGGAACGAAGAAAAATTTACAACGTTCAAAACGTTAATTTAATCAGGGATCGATATACAATATATTCACATCAACATACATATTTTCGTTTCTATATTCATAACGTTGCAGCTTGTGTTTTCTTGACTTCTTCAGGAATCTATTGAATTCGCTAATCATATTGAAATTTCAATCTCCACCTTTATTCAATCTACAATCAATTTAGTGTTTCGACTCCAGTTTCGAGATTAACTATTTACCCATATCTGGGAATCTTACATGTGCTACTAACACGGGAAAGTGTAAAACTGAAAACAGCAGCAATTAAGAAGTGATTCTAAGCTCCTAAAAATCAGAATCCTTGTTTACAGATGTAATTTATTGTCATATAGAGAACGTCACTGAGCAAATCGTAGCAAACCTTTTAACGAAAGCATCCAATATAAATAGACTTATCAGACTAACGATCTTACTAAAATGGAGAATGCATATCTAATATGAGAAATTCCAGGAATAGATGAACCTTCCAAATGTTATAGTAATAAGGGTTCTGGCGGTGGCCATAGAAAAAATAAAATCTGACACTTAAACTCCATTCGCTTTCTTCTCCTAAAGGAATGAAAATCTGATTTCTCTTTAATGGCATTTTCTACTTAATAATCTCATTTTTATTTTTTAAGCTGTCGTTATGTATTCGTGAGATTTTCTAAAATAATACTATATTCACAATTTTCATTTTAACCTGAAAACACTAGCCATGGGTATATAGCACTCAGCGCAAATGACGCCATTTTTAATTACAATTTAATTTTCAGTACCTGATTTTTTTTTTCCTTATATATAACGTTTTTCAGTTCTTGTTAATGTTAACTTAAAGTACAAATATTGAAGTGCCTGCATGTAAAATATTTCAAATAAAGATTTATATCTAATATTTTTTGATATTTTCAAAATCGTGTATTATATACCCATGGTTATTAGTGGTGTAACTTTAATTGATGTTTCGTGTTCCAGGCTTAATAGTCGTTCTATGCCATCTTATGGATTTTCTTTTTAATCGTTTCACCCCGAGCAAGGCGGAAATGCCACTGATGTGCAGGGGGCTACATAAGTGTACAAAGATCAATTAGAAGAGAGTGAAGAGGAAGAAGAACCAGTTAGGAAGGAGCAAATAGAAAGCTGAGAATCCAGGTGTGATGACAGTTTCAAAGGTGGAGAGAAAGGGAAGGATATATGGGGTGGGGAGAGAGCTAGAGTCAAGTGGTTAATAGATGAGTATTGCATTTAAATTCCTGGAGGTTGTAGCCGTTAGGAAAGCAAGAATATGGGAGTGGGTTCCACAGACGGGAAGTGCGAGAGAAGAAGCTGCAGGAGTAGAATTGTCGTCTGCATTTGGCTAACCTAACTGTGAATGGGTGGGACCCAGTTGCTAATCTGGTTGTACGAGTAAACACCTGTTGAGGATGCACCATTGACTTAAGTTCGTCAGAGCAGAAGCCATGAAAGTATTAATAGAACAGACATAGGGAGGCCACATTTCGACGGTAGGGAAGTGGCTGTAGTCGAGCTGCCAAGTCAGTATCTATCACATTACTGATTCTCCTTTGGAGCCTGTCGAGAACACTGAGGTGAACGGCAGGGGTGCCTGACCATATATGGCAGCGGTACTCCATGCACGGACGAATGGTTGACTTGTATATATGCAGGATGGATTCAGGGGGAAAAACATCCTGGCCCGACACAGTGACCCAACCTTCTTAGTGAATTTAGCTATGGACTCGATGTAGTGGTTCCATTTGAGATCAGAAGAGAAGGTAAGGCCGATGAGGCGCAGTGTGTTGATCTCAGGGAGAAGAGCTTGGTCCATGCTTATGGGAGGCAGGAGAGGTTGCCTGTGATGATTGACTGACAACAGCTTGGTCTTAGACGCATTGAAATTTACAAGCCTCTTCTTGCCCCAATTCACCACAGAGTGTAGATCCCGTTCAAGGTCAGCATCGAGAATATGTTTGTCCGTCACGGCGGGTATTTTACTGATGCGGGAAGTAAATTGTGGTGTCATCTGCGTAGATACCTACTTGGCACTTGATCTCATCTGGGAGGTCGTTGATGAAAATAAGGAAGAGCGTCGGGCCCAGGATAGAGCTCTGTGGGAACACCAGCTTTAGAAGAATAATGTAACTAAAGAGAGATTTCGAGCCTAATCGGTTTTATTTCCTTTCCTCTAATTTCTTTTGAAAAGGCATGACACCATCCTTCTTTAGATGTTGAATTAATGACATTGTAAACGGAACTCTAGGTTAGCAACCAGTGTAAGAGAATGAAACTACGTATTTAAACAACCGTTTACTTACTTCTATATCCAAACATAGAGAAAATTGCTGATATAAATCTAAACAGAAAAATCCAGGATGGTAACCCGAAGACATTTGCATGTCATCATTGACCCCCTTCCTTCTGTCAACTGCTATAGCTAAACCGACTTCAAACGTTATAATCAGCATTCCCTTCGAACTCGACCATTTAGTTGTAAGTGGGGCCCTTTAGTCTAAGCTGTTTATGGCCTCCATACACACAGCCTGGGACCAACCGCGTGATGCGCACCAGTCAGATATCTAAACCATCAACTGTCCTATGATACTGACAGATGTCGAAGATGATTCAATATCAGAGTGGTTGTTTTATCACAAATCCCTGGTTCTATAATGCCTTTGGCCACGAGAGAAAGCCTCTCTAAATCAGAAAAGAAGTAGTGCCTTCCTGCGAGATATGAAGTCATATACTACAATTTCAAAGTTAATTCTTAATGAATTACTCATTGACCTCAATCGCTTTCTGAAATATGAGGTAGAATTTAGAATCTTCTCGCTATCTTTTGTATTATTTATTTTCTGTTCTTTGTTGCAACTGTGAAGCAGTTTATAATAATATATTTAAAAATAAGATAGCATGGTGTCAATCAGAGATCATCATCACCAATACTACAACTACTAGTAATAACAATAATTATAATAATAGTAATTGCTCTGATGTTAGAGTAGGTAAGATCTTCACTGATTGAAGATGTTATCATATCCATGTTTTATTCCCTTCTTGAGTGAAGTTGGTATACAGTCAAAAGTTTGCATGTACCGTGAGAGATTGACATGATGGACATCCATGTTAATGAGCGGATTTTTTGGATAGCATCATGACCAAATGTTAAAAGAGTTGTTTCGTTTTTAGGTTAGAATGATTAGGCCACTAAGGAGGTTCGTGTGTCGCACCTAGATATTTTGGAATTCTTTATACAGACGAAAATATGAGCAGACCGTATTATACGAGCTGAAGCTTTTACTAACTTGGTTCCAGTTGCAATGTGTGTATGTTTTCAGAATCTGTACTGTTTTTTTTTGTTTTTACTTTTTATAATCGTATGACTCCGAGCAAGGCGGTAACACCACTGATGTGCAGGGGGCTTCATAAGAGTAAGAAGATTTGATAGGAAGAAAGTAAAGAGAACGATGAACCAGTTAAGGATGGGAATAAAGGTGTGATGCAAAGGCAGAGAGAAAGGAAAAGTTATACAAGGTGGAGGGGAAAGAATTAGAGTCAAGTGTTTAAGAGTTGTAGCCGTCAAGAAAGTTAGAATATGGTGCAGTAGAAGTTGGTTCAGAACGAGAATTTTGGGAGCCGAGTTCGAATTTCAATTGAATTCCTTGCATTCACTTACGCGCAAGTACCATTAAGAAAGGTATTAATCCGATTCTTCCTTCCAGTTATGGCTTAAATAACAGACGAGATTGGGTTCTATAGTCTAGGCTGCCAACCAGTCTACCGCAGAAAGTAATGACAATCTACTTCAGGATAATCTTCTCCTTAGTCAGCCATGTCTCTTTCGAAACATGACCGCCCAAGTGTGTAACACGTATGGCACTTAACTGACTCATGACTTTTACCTCGAGTATTTGGATGTGTTTCATGTGTCTAGTAACAGACAGTGTGTCATGATGAATACATTAGGCTTTGTATATTTTTAATTTAGAATCACTTGTTTGGCATGGTGTTCTTTTCACAATATCATCAGCAACAACAGCAGCAATAATAATAATAATAATAATAATAATAATAATAATATTGGTCTTGTGAAATGAGTTTAAGATTATATTATTGTTGTTTGACGCGGTCTGTCTGGAATACATCAAGCCAATAAATAGTAAAATAATTGCCTACTTAAGCCAATGACGTATCAATATTCTTCAAAATACGTTTATCAAGATCTCATTCAACACAGCGTCTTTTCACTTTTCAAAATAGTCTGCTAAATTAACATTTGGGGCTATTATCAATAACTTTGTCGAAACTCTTCGACGGTCTAAAAGTATCATTTCAACAACAATTTCAGCTTTGAGAATAGCCAGACGTATCATTTAGCCAAATCTGGAGGTTTTGTTTGGCTAACATCTCTGCTTGATGATATGTTTTTGTGAAGAAGAAAAAAAAACCCTGCCAAATGAGGAAGTGTAGGCGGGAACATTGTCGTGATGAATTCTACTGTCAGACTTTACTTTAAATAGTGTTTTAGTGCTAACTGAATAACTACGATAAATAATATCTGATCACGAATTTCCAGTAAAGCCTTCTCCGCTTGTGGATAAGTTACAATATTATGTAACCGTTCAATCAAATCACAACTAATTCAAAATGGCGGGATACTTTCTGGAGATAATTCAGAAAGGTATTTTAATTCATCATCCTTGTTCAATTAATATGAGTCAATTAACTACTGAAACATGGAAGCAAATTTATTTATGTCCGATCAGGAATTCTGTTGCTCATAACTACTCACAAATTATTTTCCTTCGTAGCTCTATACAATTTTGTTTTTTCTTACTACGCCCCTCAGTAGCTTCTACCATCCATTTAGACACGCTCATTGGGTAGGTTACTTGCTGTTACTCTCTTTTACTCTTAAGTTCAATATTATGTGTGAGCATCGAATTCTCCAAACTTATTTCCTCGTTATGTATCCCAGAAATTTATTCTGTCTCTTTCTTGTGAAAGTAAAGGTGGTTTTAATTTTCCATGTGACATCCTCGTCGCTTACAGGTTCCGTCCATTGTATTCTGAACATTCTTCTGTCGAATCACATCGGAGAAAACTGTCCAGCATTCATTACCATTAGTAGGACTGATAGAAACTGGACACTCTTTTCTCTTTTTCTAGGGATTTTTATTCGTGTTTCTTAATACTTTATTTAGATTTTAGAAGGTTTTACTATTTCAATGCTCTTTCGTAATTTGCGTCACATCTGACAAGATAGTTACGTTTTTGTACATTTGATTCTAACGTCTCCAATTTTTAATCTGAATCTTAGGCCATTCATTTTGTTAACGGCGATAGATTATGTCTTTTTAGTATTGATAGTTCATTCTTCCCACTTCTCTTCACTACTTTGTGTAAAAATTTTTAAATTTTTATACTTAAATAGGCCATAAATAGGGCACCATCTACGTATCCTATTTACACTATTTATATTCGAACGATTATTCTCATCTTTGTTGTTCTCATCACAACGTTTTGGCTGTTGCACTCCCCGACCTTCATCAGATGCATATCAATTTGTGTAACCTACAGTAAATTCATAACACTTTATTTAATCTACCTGAGTAAACTGTACCCGTCGTACAGCAATAAATAAAATAAGAACTAGACGTCAGTACTAAAGAAGTTAATAACTTGAAATACCTTGACATAAACAGTGAACCGAATACAGTCCATCCTGGTAGTTAAATAAAGGATTCATTTTAAAATTCTTTGTAGGTTAATCAGATCGATGTACACTTGATGAAGGTTTGAATGCGCAACGTGGTGATAACAACAAAGGTGAGAACTATTGTCCGAATATCAGTCAGTGAAGTGTCATAAGTGATACACAATTAAGCAATCATATCTCGAAAGAGAAAGGACTAACTGGGCAGAGATTTTCCTGCAGTAGGTTGACATTGCTTTCTCCAGTAGACTGATTGACACCCAAGGCTATAGAACCTAATCTGTTCTGTTATTTAACCCATAACTGGATGGAAGAGACGGATTAATATGTTTCCCAAAATATTTGCGCGTAAGAGAATGCAATGAATTCAAATGGAATTCGAACTCGGCTCCCCGATTTCGAATTCTAATATACATAGCGTAAATAATGATAACTCCTCATCCCAGACATTCAAATGAACATGAATTATTTTATGTTGTTCATTTGTATCAACCAATAATATATCTTGACAGGAATTTTACTTCACTGAGGAGAGCCCCGCTGTAAAGTTTAAATAAATCCGATCAGTAGAAGCATGTGTGTCTTACGCCACGTCTTATTTTTGGTTACGTGCTCAATTTATTTTAAATTCATACACAAGTGGTTTGCTTCCGAGTAAATATTCTGGTAATTTACTAATAAGAGTGGCACCATGCCGTTACAATTGACAGCTAAATATTTATATTGATATGCCGTTTAAAATGACGGCAATATATATATATATATATATATATATATATATATATATTCATTTACCTATAACTGAGTATCATAAGAAAAGAACCCAAACCCCTGAGCGTGACATGAAAGGATATATATATATATATATATATAACGGTCTTTATTATGATAAAGAAGAGATACCTTATTCACTACTCGATGACATAATTATTGCAAAAAAATAAATTAATAAGGCCCTGTTAAAAAGCAAACACGCGGCAAAAGTTTTCATAACTGGTAGTAAAGAGAATGAACTGAGCTGACGCTGTCGACTTTCTCTTAAGAAGCGTGACAGAATGGATATATATATATATATATATATATATATATATATTGTATATTTGGCAACAATCTCTTTTATGTAGGTTTCGTTAAAAATGACAGACAATATTATCATTAAGCTTTTTATATAATTTTTCATGTGTTCTTATGATTTTTTCTTTTCAGAACACAAATTTTATAAGAACTGTTCAAAGTTTTTGTATTTTCGCGTGAATTCAGCTATACTTTTAGTCATTATCAAGAATGAATATTGTTTTTCTTGTAAATAAATATGCGTAATGTTTACGTATATAGTGTCAATGTGTATGTTAAGTTCCGAACACTTGTCTTTCATTTTTAATGAAACATGCATATATATATATATATATATATATAATTAAACAGACACCGGATCTTTCTTCAGATAAATGAATGCTTTATCGCCATTCATATAGAGATTTGTTTTCGCAAAGAACAAAACATCCCAGCTTTTGATAAATCAGAAAAGCATAAAAACATGATGAAAGATTTTGTGTCTGTATTTCTTAAATGAGGGTTTTTAAATAGTCTCATTATTTGCACTGTTTACACTTTTTTCTTCATCTTTACTAACATATGCACAACGTTTCGACTATTCTGCGCTCCGACCTTCTTCAGGTGATACTAGATGGAATTTTGAACTGGTTCAGGAGATAGATGCGTTATTTGAAGGATTTTAAAAATGATTTGACACAAAGGACGAAAATTTTAGTGAGTTGTGTTACTAAGGGGAATTAAGTGAAACTAACATATCTAGAAATGCATTGGCACGTGGAATTAGAACAATCTACCCTCGTGGACAATATCAATGTTACAGTTCGAAATTCCAACTAATATCACTTGAAGAAGGCCAGAACGTACAAAAACCGAAACGTCTTGAATATTACAATTAAATAAGGGGACAACAGTCCGAAAAATGTAAGTAAAGATTTTGTATTTGTATATGAAAAAAATCGATTTTAAGCATTTAGAACGTCAATGTATTTATGTTTCATGCAACTTTGCGCATCAGAGAGTCGTGGTAAGTATATAGGACATTGAAAACTCACTTGTTGGTTTTATTTTGGCAATCCTCTGAGTGACAAGAAAAGCTCTTTAGTTTAATGCCTGGCGTATTTATTCCCTTTACTCTATCCAACGGGCATTGTTTCAGGTGCAGTGTCGAATCAGTGAAACGTCAATGAACGGCAAGAATAAAATTCTAAACCTATTATCCCAGACCGTTTTTTCCGCCTTTTCTATTTTGTTTCCTATTTTGGGCTGTATTTCAATCTATAATTTTCTCTTTATCTATCTACCTATCTATCTCTTTTCTAAATAATCTATCAGTCTAGATAGTTAATCTCTATCGATTCTTTCTATCAATATCTTTTTCTCAATGGTCTATCAATAAACATAGTTAGCTAATCTATCTGTTTATTTCTCAATAATATATCCGTCCAGCTAGTTATTCTCTATTAATTCCTTCTATTGATCTATCTTTTACTCAATGAAATATCAATAAACATACCTATCTATCTATTTTCTTAATCTATCAGTCCAGCTAATTAATCCCTATCGAGTCTATCTTTTACTCAATGGTCTATCAATAAACATAAATAGCTAATACATTATCTCTCTATCTATATATCTTCCTAATCTATCAAACTAGTTAATCTCGGTTCTTTCTATCGATCTATCTTTTTCTCAATGATCTATTAATGAACTTAGCTAATCTCTCTATCTAATTATCTATCTATCTATCTATTTCTCAATAATCTATCAGTCCAGCTAGTTAATATCTATCAATTCTTTCTATCGATCTATCTTTTTTTTGACGGTCTATCAATAAACATAGTTAGCTAATCCACTATCTATGTATCTATCTATCTAATGTAGAAAATGTATTTGCAATGTAAAATTCACGCATACGTATAAAGAATATAAAATATTTATATAGATCTAATTTTCTATTAGATTAGTCTACAAATAAAAATACGCGTACCAAACCTATCAGACTATTAAAAATACAATACAGTTCTTTTATTCATTTAATGCTTATCGATCAATGTCTCAATTTTTTATTTCTAAATTTAGAAATTTTATTTTTTGCCGATGCTTGTCCTAAGCTTAAAATAGAAAACCATTCATTGATAGTTTTATGAAAATGTAATAACACGCAGACAGTGACGTGCAAAATTTTTGTCATGTTCGGAGACAATTCCTTGAATATATTCTCGTAAGACTCAGCTAGTTGTTCGATGCGATGCATAGAGCCTGGTACTGAGAAATGTAAGAAAGTAATATATTTGAAATTTGTAAAAAGAATAAGAGACAAAACAGATGATGCAGGAAACAAACACTTCATTCAAATAAAATATAAACTAGTTTTTTTTTTATTTTACTCCTTGGTTAGATGCCCCCCCCCAACTGATATTAATGTCAGGGGCCGTCGCATCATATACTTCCCTTCTGAATACTACTGCACGCAGAGTAATATAAATGGTAGTCAGTTAAGTCCCATACGTGATACACGCTTGTGTGATCATGTCTCTTTCGATCCATGACTGACTAGGCAGTAGGCTTCCCGCAGTAGGTTTCTATTTCTTTTTGCGAAAGACTGGTTGCTAACCAAGGCTATTGAACTCATTTTGTCCTGATGTTCAACCCATAGATGCAGGGAGAAGAAATAGATTAATACCTTTCCCCAAGAGTACTTTCGAGTCAGTGAATGCAATGAATTCGAAATGCTTAAGTTGACGAATCTATCTATTTATTCTGACCCTATTCTTCTTCAAGGTTTGCTATTATTTATGTTAATCATTATCTATCTAATGTCTCTCTGAATTTGTCTATCTATCTAATGTCTCTCTGTCTATCTATCTAATGTCTCTCTGTCTATCTATCTAATGTCTCTCTGAATTTGTCTATCTATCTAATGTCTCTCTGAATTTGTCTATCTATCTATCTATCTATCACGGCCTTTCATATCTATCTATCTATCTATCTATATCTGAGTTTTATTTAGACGATTTCTCTGAAAAAAAAAAAAAAGAATGTTTATGAGAAAAATAGTGACTGGAAATTTATTAATAATTTTTTCTTGTTATCAGAGACTGAATAAAAATAGAAGACTTAACATTAAAGAACGGATAGAATTTTGTGAATATCGTATAAAAGTTTTAAATGAAAAACATCACAAGTATTTTCTCGCTCATTCAAACTCGAATAACTATTTAGCACGAATAAATGTAATATAAAATATGTGTGTCTATATACGCGCGAGCACACTTAGCAATTTTAGGCAGGAAATGGCAAAAATATTTTTAATCATCGGTTTTATGTCTCATAGAACAGAAAGGAAATGAATTGAGAACGCAAACTGACCCACATATAGGCAAATAGATTCATACGTACATACACACACAGTACACATACACATTTCCAATTTGAATTGTATTTCGGCAGTGAATGCCCTTTAAGAAAAATATTATTAAAGACAGCAGACATTTTGTGTCAAATAATTTTATTCATCGTTTTTTTTTTAATTTATGAATGTTCCTTCTCGGTTAAGGAGGAAATTCCGTAAACAATTGTCCAAAGTCTTTTTAGAAATAAATATAGTTCCAGCTTTCGACTTTTCTATGTCATCATGACGGTTATTATGTACAAATTGTGCGTTTCGTAGAACTGGTGATTGTAGCGACAATTTGCAGTATGAACATTACAATTCGTACTTCTTTAATGTACGAAAGTCCTTTCAGTGCTTGGAACGTTCATAGCTCTCTACCATTTGTCTTTTGTAGCTCTGAGCAATGTTTGGGCTTTTTATTATCCTTTCCACAATTTGACCTGATATTCACTTACACACTTGTAAATCATTTGATATTGAATATGAAAGACTCCAAAACATGCTAGTTGTGGGCGGTGGCATAACAGATATAGGAGTTTGTTATTGTTAGCTACGTGGCACGAGTTCAATACTTGCATCTGATATTGACACGCCAATTCACCAATTTATATCCCATATCAGCCAATCAAGTAACACCTGATGATGACCAGTGGGCTCTTGGGTGAGTATTGTGTCTATAATAACATTTATCTCAACCAATATATGAACAATATTTGAAATAATACAATTGACAGTTACTCATCTCAGAAATGAAACTCTAAATAATTTTTTAAAAATCTTTCGTTTTCTTTTTGTCAGCTGAGAATTTAGCGACAAACCTTCATCTTAAATATACTTAAAGACTAGTAAGATCACATGAATTAATCTCTCCTACGTTTGGTTACTACTTATTCAACTCTGGATTCATCATATAATATCGGTAAGTGGGTATATGTCATTAGGGAGTTTCTCCGAACATGGAAACTTCTCACCAGTAACTAAAGATTTCTTGACTCTTTCCCTCTCGGATAAAGTTCCTTATATATGTACCTGTCACTCGATTTCTACATGCGTAGCTGCATCGATCACCTGTCTACATGTTGCGAGTAAACAAACATCCACTGTGGGTGGTCTCAAATGTTCACTTAATGCCGAAAAAGTCATCTACCATATCAAGCCACTGATGGACCTGACTTCTATGACACTCTGAAATAACAATGAGTGAAATCCTGTTATGTTACAACCTGGGATTAGTCTATATTTATAGTTATAGTATATCAATTTCTGTGAGAATAAATATTCCAAATCGACATTAAATGCGATTCTCAGCGTGTGGTATTTTCGGGACTGAATCAAATTCTACTTTTCATTCTCCCCAAATATAAAGCAGAAATTATAAATAAAGAGAATTAAGTTGGAATGAAAAATATTTGTGCTGGTGAATTTCTTTTAAAAATAATGCAGATAGCCCATTTTCACAGCAAAAAAAAATGAGAAATAATTTACTATGTTTTTGTTCTAACAATAATACATTTTACTTGAAGGTTTCTTTTCAGTGTTTTGTTAGACTTTACATATTAGGATGTAAATATGCGTGTTACACTATAATACACTTGAGGAAATCATTACTTTGTTAGAAGCATTCAAATTTCAAAATTGCATCATAATTTCAGGTATTAATGTGCAAGCTATAAGCAGCCCCGGTTCAAGGTACTGGCAACTCGGAAAGTTGCCTGGGGTGCCATCATGCTGCCATGTCATGTGTCTAGGACCTTCCATACAAAAAGAAAACATGTGAAAATAATCAATAAAATGAAATAATATAAACAAAATATTAAATGTCTTAAATAGAGTAAAATTTGTTTTGGTGTGGTGATCAAAAGTAAATCCTAAAAACATGCCTGCAGAGGTAACTAACTTAATACAGAATAAATTATTTGGCTATTTTGTCAATAAAAATATCTTGTAAAGAAGATAGGTGTATAAAAGAAAAAGCTAGAAAAATGTTATAGATATGATAATCAATGTTTTCTTTAGCTTGTATTAAGTTGTATATTGTAATAAACTCGTTATTCTTTATTTTATGTTTTTCTCGTTTTAAAGATTTCAAAAATTATACTTGTAAGGGCACTGAAGTTCTAATTGCCTGTGGTGAAAACAGCCCTAGGACTGGAGCTGGCAATATGTACTTACTCTATACATTAAAATCTTGCAAAATGCAGATAGATGTTATAACAACACTTCAAAATCATACAATAGAACATTACTCAAAAATATACAAATTTAAATTAGATGAATAAAAATAAAACATTTTAATTCAACTTTGAGAGGATATTTATTTACTAATTATTTTAAAATTCAGAAGCCAGTAAGGTATAAAATATACAAAACAATTTAAAACATATTCAGCTAAGAATCTACATTTATATCCAGACAACTACAAGAAGCAAAACGGAAATGATTAACTTGCTACTCATTCGATGTATTTTGCTTCCAAACTCAAAACTGATCGGATACTATGAATACTTATGTAGAACAGAAAAGTCTGGTTTATATTGGTCTCACTTCTTTTTGTTTTATAAAACACCAGCCGGTGATTTTTTTTTAAAATCTGGATTTTAAGAGGCATTGAAAGGTAAACTGGAATTAAATGAGCGGAGAGCGGGGTTGAAAAACAAGCAACAACAAACCGAAATTGATAATCTCTGGGTCAGTCAGTTAAGTGCCAAACGTGATACACGGTTAGCCGACCATGTCCGTTTCGAAATATAACTGACTAAAGAGAAGTTTTTCCAAGAGCATGTTGCCATTACTTTCTGCGGTAGACTGGTTGTCAATCAAACCTGTAGAACCCTGTCTTTTCTGGTATTTAACCCAATAGCTGGAGGGAAGAAACGGATTGATATCTTTCTCTCATTTTTCTTGTGCGTAAGTGAATGCAACGAATTCAACTGAAATTCGAAATCGGCTCTCCAATTTCTTATTTCGAGCCGATATCCACTGCACCATAACACACATCTTTGCGCACATACACAAACGAATTAATACATGTACTAGCCTGCAGAGGTCAAAGAACAGGATTGATTGATTTTAAGGCTTATCAAAATTTTGTAGATTATTTAAAACCGAGACATATTTAAAACCGAAACATATTTAAAACTGAAATATATTTTTGTAGTATGAAAATAAGTTTTGGTTGGTGAAGAAGGAGTAAATTTGAATTAATTCTTTTTTAGTAGATAATAATGACTTTTCTTTTTAGTAGATAATAATGACTTTTCTTTTTAGTAGATAATAATGACTTTTCTTTTTAGTAGATAATAATGACTTTTCTTTTTAGTAGATAATAATGACTTTTCTTTTTAGTAGATAATAATGACTTTTCTTTTTAGTAGATAATAATGACTTTTCTTTTTAGTAGATAATAATGACTTTTCTTTTTAGTAGATAATAATGACTTTTCTTTTTAGTAGATAATAATGACTTTTCTTTTTAGTAGATAATAATGACTTTTCTTTTTAGTAGATAATAATGACTTTTCTTTTTAGTAGATAATAATGACTTTTTTTTTAGTAGATAATAATGATTTTTAGTAAATAATAGTGATTTTTTCAAAATAAAAATTTTATTTTCAAGATACAATTTCTACTACTTACTGACCAGGATGAAAAACGAAAACTTAAATATGTGGAAAGAAAAATGAGTCGTCTCACATTGAAACATTCAAGTGATCACAAACATAACGAAAGATTGATGATTCAAACAGGACTTATCGAATATTTAATTATCGATTATGAATATTCAATCTATTTGGAGACTGGCCAAAATCTATAAATAATGTATATCATTTAGATTATGTAATATTTAAATATGCTTTGAATTTGCCAAAGAAACATTGTTGTTAGAAACCTCAAAAAAGAAAATATGGTAAAGAACAAAGCGTATAAATTTACTTCCATATGTTTGGGTTTTATTACAATTGTAATCATCGTTTTTGAAAACAGTAAATATTACCGAAAAGTAGAGGTAGCTAAAATGCAGTGTAACGGGGGAAAACTGCCCATTTTGACACTCCATCTCATTACTGACACATTTTCAGTGCTGGTCGAATATATAAATCGCAAGACAGACTATTCATCGTCGCTTCATCCATACGATAACTCGCATATAATTATCACCTGCTTAATAAATGCACAATGACTGTAAGAATTGTGAACAGAATATATGTCACAGACGATTTAGTAAAAAATCATTCATCGAATGTAAGCAATGTAATTTACTGTCTTAAATACAGATAATTTCATTATTAAATGAATATCTATGGTATATACTTATGTACAGATAAGTCAAAATGTACTAAATAATGCAAGGCGAAAAGCAAATTTTGTCAAATATTTGAATAAAACAATATTGCATCAACAATTCACAAAATATTTTGTCAGCTTTTCTTGAGATGACGGCAGCCAACTCTCTTAGAGAGCAAGCATTGATTTAAGACCGAGCAAATAAGATTTATGAAATAGAATATGTCAACAATTTTCAAAGGAAACCTCAAGACAAATGAACTGTTGTGCTGGCTGAACACAGGATGCTCACCATATTCTATGCATCTCTTCAAAGACATTAAAAATGTTCTTTTTTTTCAGTTTTATGTAAACACTACATTTTATTTTTATCTTTATAGAGTCTGTGCCAATACTTCCACCAACAAGTACAGTACGCCCAACACCACCTATACCACCTCGAGTGCGAGGTAAGTTAAGGAATTCTTTTCTTTTTCTCAAAAATATTTACTGAATTCTAAATTTTAAACATTTCCTAAATTAATATGTATTTATGACATTTCTTTTCAGTATTTGTTCTGTTACTGTAGTTCCAGTGAATGTCTCGTTATCAAGAATTCACACATTTGCGAGAATGCATGTATATGACTCACTATTTAAATGCAAACATGTGTGCTGGCTTTTAAAGAAGAAAACAAGACGAGATATGATAAAAGAAAAATAAGAATTAAAAGAAATGCTGAAAAAATGTAACTTGAAAGACAAGAGAGGGAATCCAGCTATTCAGGCGATTTTTTCTATTTTCTTCAATTGATAAAATATGAAAAATATTTTTAAAAATATTATTTTTAACAATTCTTTCATTAGATTTAAGAGGCATTTTCATGTATTCGCTCTGGAAAGTAATTTCCTTTCCTTTTAAATATAACGGCATCAGAAGAAAATATTTATTTTTAATCAAACATTTAAATCTCTCAAAAAAAAAACCACACACACACAAAAATGATAATAAAAGTTAGTTTAAAAGAGATTTCGATTTAATTGCGAATTTCTTCGGCGACATTTCTGTCATTTAGCCAAAAATAAACCTGCTTGCCTAATGCGCTTAATTTAATATAATATCACATATCATCTTCATGCATGTACCGTGGGGATCATGGCTTTCCGCAATGTTTTGTTCTTTGTAGGTCTTAGTAAATAATAGCTAACCGTGAATTATATGCTCACAATTTCTTTTTTCGCACTTCTCGCTTGTGGAATTACCTTCCATCTACCTGGTTTCCAGTCAACTACAAACGGCAAAAAAAGAAATAGAATGTCAGTTGCTATTTTTAGGTTATTAAAAATGTAAAAATACAAAAATAAATAAATAAATAAATGATAAAGAATAATAAATAAAAACTGTTCATTGATGATAGTTTAGAAAACAATTTCCATTAGGTTTATTGAATTAAGGATAATAGAAAAGTTGAATGGTCATTTAGTGCGGAAGAAACCTAGTTAAAAATACTTAAGTTAAATATATTTGTGTAGCTCTAACATCGGAGGTTTCCATATTCAATCTAATAGCGTTAATATATATATATATATATATATATATATATATATATATATAGTGTTGAGTTGTGATGATTTTTAGTGCCAAGATTGTCGTTTTTGAGTTTACAGTAGTTTTACTAATAAAAGGTTTTTTGCCATAAAGTGTTCGAGAGCGAAGTAGCAACAGAATGCTGATAGATTTGATGCAAAGTATTTGTCACTTTAACTGAGCACAATCATGTAGACTTCGAAGTTTCGTGAAGACACTATTATGATGCTGTCACTCACTATTTTGATCTGCATATCGAAAAACCCAACCCTGATTAGTGAAGGCATATATATAATATAGTCTCGAATATATTATATATATATATATATATATATATATATATATATATATATTCGAAATGTTAGGAAATCCTTTACGAAATGGATTAAATCCGGTATATTTGTAATTTATTGTTTAAAATTTATTTTTAATGTATGTTCTTCTTTGGGTAGATGCTCTGTCTTTTAGTATTAAACAGTATTTTATTATGAATTTTTTGTAAATTGATTGTCTTTGTTTACATTAGGAGGCATTGATGCCACAACCCTAGGTCAAAAGTCTTTATCATGCTAAACGCAATATATACCTGATAAATATAGCATACCTTAAAACTATGTATATATACACTAGATAAACTTGATAGAAACAACAGTATGATCTCTGAAATCAACCATAAAAGTGAAAATTTCGCAAATATCTTAAATATTGCAGATAGAGTGGGGAAGGTCCATACCAAGGATACATACCCTTTATTTAAGTTTATTAATAACACTCAGTCCAGTTTAATGAATCCTACAAAACATCACTAGGTTTTAATCCAAAATATAAAATGTAACCAATACATTACTAGTTACACTCTGTACTAATCTCTGGAAAGATTCATTTGACATAATCAAATGGATTGTCAATAATGATAAGGAAAGAGCTGCTTTTATCAAATTTGATATCATACATTTCCATTCTTCTATATCGAAGGATCTCTTGGTAAATTGTATTAAATTTGCTAAAAACTAAGTAGAGGTCAAGGATGAGGAGATTAATATCATCCTAACATCCTGAAAATTACTTCTAACTTTTAATCATTCCACTTAGACTAAATGCCATAATGACAATTTTAATGTCTATTTGGGTGCATATAATTCAGCTCAAGCTGCTGAGTTAGTATGTATTTGTACTAAAGACACCCTTAGTAGAATAGTAGATCCTAAACAGATAGGCCTATAACGTGATGGACTAATTTTCATCCCCAATAAAAATGGTCAACTAACCGAGAAGATTAAAAAAATCATTAAGTCGTTTAAATTACTAGGGTTTAAAACTGAGATTCCTTCTAACTTTAAAATAGTTTATTATCTAGACAGCACACTTAACCTGAATAATATAACATTTAAACCATACCATAAAGACAATGAAACCCCCACCTATATTAATGTTAACTCTAACTACCACAATGCTATTGTGAAACCCATCACTGTCGGCACTAGGATAAGTCGACTATCATCTAACAGCAACGTATTTAATAAAAAAAAAATATAAGTTTCGCAGATGATACATTGCTGATAGCAGACACAGAAAGGAAACTACAAGTCCTCCTACAGAAGGTAGCTGAAGAGAGTGATAAGAAAGGACTATACTATAAATAAACTGCAAGAAAACCGAATGCATGGTCATCAGTAAAAAGGTAGCCCAGTATGCCAAATACAAGTCGGGGATACTAGAATCAAGCTGGTACAAAAAATTTAAATACCTGGGAATTGTTATAACAGAAGACGGAAAGTGCGACAAAGAGATCCGAAGGCGAATTGGCATGTCGAAGAAGCATTCCAGAAGTTGAGTTATGTATTAAGAAACAGGACAATTTCGCTAGAAACAAGGAAGAGAGTACTGGATTGCAATGTGTTGTCAGTTTTTCAATATGGCAGTGAATGCTGGACAATATCATCAAAGATGAAGGAAAAACTTGAAGCAACTGAAATGTGGTTCTACAGAAGGATGTTGCGAATATCATGGATCGAGCATGTGAGCAATGAAGAGAATTGATGGAAACAAAAAGGAGATTAATATTGAGCACCAGGAAGAGACAACTGAAGTTCCTGGAACATACAATGAGGAAGAAGGGATTGGAGAACCTGATACTAACAGGCCAGATACAGGGAAGGAGAGAAAGGGGAAAGCAATGGATAACATATATGAAGGACCTATTCGAGTAGATGATGGAACGAGTGTTGCATGGTGTAACAGGAGAAGATGTGCTAAGAGCCACCAGGGATAGGGAGACGTGGAAAGCCATGATCGCCTGAAAGGACAGGTCACATAGAAGAAGGAACATTTCATTACAAATAAGTGGTTTTAAGACAAATTATCCCACCCTTTCAAGTAAAACATTTAAAGTATAATGTAAACATAAAAAAAATCATATGATTCAACCACACTTCTGCAAATTATCAAATATTAAAATCGAACAGTATTTTCTGAAGTTAATAAAAAAAAACATTAAAAAATAGGAAAACCATTAAAATTAACTACTCCTATATCAACATGTACAAAATTATCAATTCACGTAACAATCACATTTTTAAGAAAATATGAGATAAACTACAAGCTTGGTATTAGACTCTCCTGTAGCTGTAGATCTAACGAAAATTGTCCAGTGGAGGGGGAATGTAGATATACTGAAATTATATAATAGGCTATCATTTCCACCAAAGAAAATAAGAAAAATTATGTTTACATTTGAATTTCCGCGGAGGAATGGAAACGGAGGTTTTATGCTCATAGATATTCATTTCTAAACCATGGGCTGTTACATCAGACAGCTCTTTTGAAAAAAAAACTTTGGGAATTGGAGGAGAAAGGCCTAAACTCGCAGATAGCTTACAAGATTATAGGTTCCGCGCGTTTTTCTAATAATCTTAAGACAGGGGTAACTTATTTTTAAAAGAAAAATTTCGAATAATAAAATACAATAAACAAAGCCGACTATTAAATAAAAAAAAACGAACGGTTGTTTAAATATCTCTATAAAAAACAAAATTTAAACTTCCATAAAAATCTTCTTCATATTGAAACAAAAATTCTTCTACCCTCTTGACTCTTAATTATTGCTCTTGGTAGGAACGAAACCTCACTTCCAACATGAATTCAGTCCACAACAAGAATTTGACAAAATCGACAACTACAAGGCTACCTGTTACAATAGACTATTCCTGATGTCCGGTGATTCAAAATTTAACATTTTAATCAGTATTTGTTCCGCAATTAAAAACGTTGAGTTCTTTTTATGGATCAGTTTTAATATATTACGAGGATCCACTTAGTTTATTTAGCAAGGAAAGTTCTCTTACTACATATTGTTTTACATTAATATAAGAAAATAAAGTGTTTTTAATGTAGCTCACGGATATAAATACGAATATATATAGAAAAGAAGTTGAAAATGTAACTGATGTTTTAAGAATATTTATTTTAAGTATTTTACTCGTTTCACAGTTCCATTTTTTTAAAAAAGTTAAACTGGGAGGCGAAACACTTCATGATGCAGCAACACGTCTCTCCACCACAAGTTAGTCTTTGAAAATCACAAATCTATGAAAACCGGTAAAGTTACTTTAAAGAAATATACTTAAAGACACCAGTTGCATTTTCAACATTTTTAGATTCACACGCGCTCACATACACACGTGTTTACATATGCACGTGGACTCACACACACACACATTATATATATATATACATTATATATATATATATATATATAGATAGATAGATAGATAGAGAGAGAAAGAGAGGAGTGGAGCAGTGAATGTGGAGTAGCTTTTACTGAGCAGAAAACAAATGTCCCTGAAGAGTGACTACATTACAAAAATGCCCCCACAAAACTTCGAAGTCTGCATGACTTAGATAACACATATGTGCTAAGTGACAACCTTCTCAGCATTGATTCTATTAACGCTATCTCCTTATCTTGATATCAAGCACATTATGACAAAAATGTTCTTGCCTAAAATGCCTTTCTACTAGTGAAATACTGAACCCTCAGCAGTAGTGCTAAAAAACATCATTGTAATTTAACATATATATACATATACATATATATAAGACATTGAATGAGTTCTCGCTGTTTTCCAGTAGATGGCGTTCCCAGAACTGCGTGCTTGTATTTTCAGATTGTAACGCATCTATGAGTAAGTACTATAAGCAAGCGTGAAATTCAGTCTAAGTTATTTTGCCGAAGAGAAAACAACTTTGTTTTTCATAGCGTTAAAATGTCGGATTAAGGGAATTTTAATGCACTATTTTATTTAAAAAAAATCTTAAGCTGAAGCAAGGAAAATTCTTGTTGAAATTTACAGCGAGCATGCTCTATTGAAAACATCATGCAGGGATTAATTTAGACGCTTAAAAATAATGATTTTGATGTTAAAGATAAAGATCGCTCTGTCGCGTTAAAAAATTTGAAGACAAAGAATTGGAGGCATTACTTCATGAATACTCATGTCATGTGCAAGCTGAACTTGCAGAATCATTAGAAGTTGATTACACAACAGTTTCAAAACTTTTCAAAAAGTGTTGTGGATTCTGGTTGAGAAACCACACAAAATAATAAATAACAAAAACAGATATGGAGATAGAAAATGTAAGTTATATTGAACGAAAATATACAAACTGGAATACGGGTTAGTCACTTCAAGAATACTATTAGTAGAAATCAATATATGCAGTCTTGTTTGAGTCGAGTATTGAAGAAAAGACCAGCTGTTATACAAACAAAAACACGACAAAATGGCCTTGCAACATAACAACGCTAGACCACATGTAAAATGTGTCAAAACCTGCTTGGAAACGCTTATATAGAAATCCTACCCAAAACGCCGTATTCACCAGTCATTGCACCGTCCGACATTTACTTGTTCATATCAATGGTACATGGCCTGACTGAGCAGCACTTTCATTTTATGAAGATACCAAACAAATGGGATGACTCGTGGTTAGCCTAAAATAGCGTGCAGTTTTCTAGACATAGAATTCAAATGCTGCCAAGTAAAGATGGGAAAAATTATTGGCTAGCGACGAATAATATTTTCAGTGAAATATTTCTTAAAAATGTTGGTAAATAAAACATTACTTTTTATGAAAACATGCGAGAACATATTCCAGGTCCTAATATATATATGTATATAAATAAGCGTAAGCAAACATATCTATGTGCATATTTATAAGTTAAATCTTTTTCATATATTTATTGTAACTTATGTATAAGTGAGTAAATGATTACGAGATTTTCATTCGCTCTTGTATTATTATTATTATTGCATTCATGATAACTTTATTATTATTGTTGCTGCATTCATGATAACTTGACTTCAATAACTTTGCAAAATTTATTCGAAGCATTGAATAAAAGTAACCATTTTCCCTGCGATCATTCAATAAAACAATTATTTAGTTATTAAATAATTTCAGTGTTCTTTTTCAACATTTTGTCGCCCCATTCTTAACGATTTCTGAATGCGTTACCTGCAGACTAATTATTGCCAATTCTACCAGTTTTCTGCAAAGCAAATATTTTCATTCGCCCTGTTTTCTTTTATAGGCATACATCTAAAACACGAATTTTTACAGAATAATTTCAGTGTTCTCTGTTCATTTTTACAACTGTTTATATCGAATTTTCTGTTTGATTTATTCAATGTTTATTTGTTCGATGCCAACGTTGCATAAATGAATAATTTTAACTTTTACTTTGTTTTATCTTTTCCAATTGGAGGAAGCGAACATAAAGGTAACCTCTTCTTTTCTTTGTTTCAAGCTGGATTCTTCTAGCAACTGAAAGGTTTTTTTTTTTTTTCATCAAACAATCAAGATATCATTAATGGAATTTAGTTTTAACTGCTAATCAATTACGCATCAAAATATTTTTTTTTGAAATGTTATACATTAAATGCTAATGTGTGCTCATTGAGGTAAACATTTATGCATTGCTCTCTTCGGATCATTTTCATGTTCCGATTTCAGGCGAAATTTACAAAGAATTTTCCAAGGCGCTACTCTCAAATTATTCATCCAACAGTGTCAAATTTCACTTTTTGACGTTATTTTAAGATTAAACTAATTTAACTATTTTTAAAATCATTCAATTGACTACTGTGTTATTATACTTGTTAAAATATACATTTTGAGTAAAATTATTGAAATTGGCAGGTTGAGAAAATATGTTAAAATATGCAGAGTACGAAAATGTTAATGGGACGGTAGAAACAGGTTATTAAAATACGCTGTTTGGTCAATCACATTAAAATGCACAGGTTCAGCAAAATCATTAATATATGCAGAGATAAGGAAATATATAAGAATTTTCAGGTTGAACAAATTTACTGAAATATTCCGGTTGAGCAAACATGTTAAATGAAGATGAACTGAAATTACTATACAGTTTGAACAAACAAGTTATAAGGTACAGCTTCAGGAAAGAGGTTAAAATATGCAGCTTGGGAAAAATTATAATATTGAGCTATAAGGTCAAATGTGAGGGTTGGGAAAACGGGTTAAAATGTACATGTGAACAAAATCATCTAAATTTGCACGGTGAGAAGACACCTTGAATATGCAGGTTCAGACAAATTGCTAAAATGTTGGGGGTGAGAAAGCTACAATCTATAGCCAATAATTTATTTTGATTCATATAATTTTTTTCACTTACTATATATATATATATATATATATATATATAGAGAGAGAGAGAGAGAGAGAGAAAGAGACTAATACTTATCTACATATACGTTAATGAACACAAAAGATATATGCTGGCAAGTTTTCAGCCTAAAGCACTTCCCAAAATCGCAACAAATAACTATGCATACTTATTTTAAACACTTTTTCTCTCTTCACTATATATATGTGTGTGTATGTATGTGTGTAAAACAAGTCGCTATTTATTTTGAGAACAATTGAAAAGTGCCAAGTAAAGATAATGTTTTTTTAATGTATGAATGACACGACATTTTGCCTCGTCAGCATACTCCGGCATATATCTGCATTTTTACACACACACACACACACACACACACAGTGTGTGCCTCTCTATAAATATATGTGTATTTCTCTACGTTGCTCTTTTGTGTATTTGTGTTGATTATTGTATTTCTGTTCATGATTAAAGATATGTATGTTGGAACGAATGTTCACTTATTTTATAAGCAAATTTATTCCTTCATATACAGTAGCGTGTTTTGGAATAATCAGTCGATATTTCTCCAATATATTTTGGAGGTCATTAACAGCAATAGTTATACCATTTGGATTAAGATTTTGACAGCATAAACATCAATGGCTCTCGAAAATTATCAAAATATTTTCATTTCAATAATTAAACGGTTACACATGCAGTCACTGCGGTAGTTACTGGATATGTAAGCAGAAACAAGACGCTTACATTAGTAGAGACTTGTACCTACTGTAAAGGTCAGCAAGTTTGTCTCTGCTTCATGTACCGTTTTCTTTCAGGACGTAGGGAATCATGGGCTTCTTTTTGCATTTTCGTGCTTAGTACTTTTCCTCTTGCTATCTCTCCCAAACCCCACTCCGCCATCCACCTGCTCAAGCCCAACAAGTAGGTCTCGCGCTGCGTTCCCCTGTTTCTTTTTTCTTCTATCCGTCTTGTGAGTATTAGATTTTCTATGTCTTTCTTCCTCGTTACGTGTCCCCAAAACCTCAGCTATGTCCTGATGCCAAGTACAATTTTCCTTTTCGTTTGCATTCTCTCTAAAACTTCATCTAACTAGACTGTGTAGTGAGTTCGATCCTCACTGCGCTCGCCATATTTTAGCTCTTGTGCAACACCTTAGTTACACTGTTAATTTAGAAACTCTTCTGCTGTGGCTCAACGAAGATGTCGATTAGCGATAAGGCACCATAATTTTTTATACAGAAATTTCCTTCTCTAATGCTGATGGTAGTGGTTACATTAAAAATGTAAGGTTACCTTGTTTTTGCTATTGAGTTTTAACTCAAAATAAGAACTCACATGAACTTTACTTTCTCACAATATTTAATACTTCCATGTTATAATTTAAGCCATATTTGCAAATATATAATCAGAATTTGGAGTCTTTCTGAGTACCAAGCAGATAAATACAATGCCATGATAATATGCACGAAGATAGAAGCGAGAGGAATTATAGACATTGAAGAATAGATTTAGGAAATCCTTTATGAAATGGATTAACTTCGACATATTCTTAATTATTTTTTTTAAACATTATTTTAGTATATGCTCGTATTTGAGTAAATACTGTCTTTTTTTGTTTTAGTTTTTATAATTAAAAAGTATATTTATTTATATCTACCGGCCTGAAAATCGAGGTATCTTGTAAGGAATGCGTCCTCCGGCAAAATTCGAACCTGTGTCCTCTAAGGGAAATCGTCAATTGGTCAGACATGTCTTAGACCGATCTACCACGAAAGACTTACCGTCAAACAAAACCCGAAATAACGCTTTTAAGCAATCATTTTCCTGATTTTTCGTAATATTCATATCTGCTCTGTTTTTCGTATCCTAATATAAACAAAGACAATTTATTAACGAAATTTTACGAAATCCTCTAGGAAATGGATTAACTCCGACATATTCTTTTATTAATATGTTTAATATAATGTTTAAACAAATAAACTATAAATTAAAGAATATGTTTTGACTGAAGGTAGTTTGTTTCACTGGTATCTGGTAAACAGTAAAGAGACACTCCTAAAATTTGCGACTAAATCGAAAAACCTTGCAAAGAAAAGCATCGATAACAAAGAACAGAGAAGAATACAGAAATAGAGCATTGAAAGAAAATTTAAAAGAAATCTAATTCACTCCGAAAGATCATCTATCACCAAATGGAATCGGATAAGTGCAAGCTGTGAGGCATGGAGATGGGAAATGCCACTCCTATTATTAGAGTTTATGAAGAAAGAATACAAATGCTGCCATGATAAATTGGTGTCCCGTCTGCTATTGCGCATGTGTATGAAATATGAACTTCAAGTTGAACAGAAATAGTATCGTCACAAATCAGTGAAGTCGATAGAAAACGATTAAGTCAAGTCAAAACATGAGATTTCGCCATCTAAACTGACAGCCACTTGAGGCCACCAATCACTATTTAAAAAAAATAGGAACAAAGCAAGAAAATCCTTGGCATCGTTGGTGCTGTTCCTGGTGACCGTAACATAAAGATAATATAATTTGAAAAGCATACTTCAGGATTTAGGTTCCTAAAATTTTAGGTGTCCAGGACTCTGTTGTTCCAGTTATCACTGGAGCGTTGGGATCAGTATCACCGAACTTAAAGGCCTAAATTAAGAAAAATGTAAATAAACAAAGAGAGCATTGGATTGTTGTGTGGTACTTATATGGCAGCGAATGGCAGCGAATGCTGAAAAAATCTCATCAAAGATGAAAGCAACCGATGAAAGCAATCAAAATGTGGTTTTACAGTAGGATGCTGAGAATGCCATGGACCAAACATGTGAGCAACGACAAGTTTTTGAAGGAGATGCAAACGAAAAAGAGACTGATACTTAACATCAGGAAAAGACAGCTGAAGTTTTTGGGACACTGAATGAGAAAGCTGGGCTTAGAGTATCTGATGCCCACAGGACAGATAAAGATAAAGAGATATAGGGAAACCAAGGTAAGAAACACTTGATGGGCTTGAGCAGATAGATGGCATAGCAGATTTTGAGTGGGGTAACAAGAAAAAGGGTGTTAAGAGCTAGAAGTCATAGGGAGATGAGTAGGGCTATAATCAACTAACGCCCTGAAGGGACACCGGCACATAGAAGAAGAAGAAAAGAAGAAGAAGAAGATGATGATGATGATGATGATGATCTCTACGCTTCAGAATTCTGCGTTGTTTGGCACTGAAATATTCTACGAAAGGTACTGTTTCAGGTCGTACGACCTGATAGAAAATAACCTAAATTCAAGATTCCCGGTTGAAAAGTAAAATCCTAGCGGAAGAATAAAATATGATAATAATGAGTAGAAGACGCGAGGAATATCATGGTCAGTTGTTCTAATGAATTTTCCTTAATCTCTAATGATGAGTCGGTCAAGATGACATGGGAATCATATTTAAATATTGCGGATGTCCTCAGTCTAAGAGCGTCTTAATAGATTGAGTTAGCCGACCGGAAGGGATTTGGAATTGGGCCTCACTTGTAATCTTATGCACTGATGTTAACAAAACGTGTAACAATATCACTCACATTTGGCTAAGATGCTGATCAAGCTATATGTCGTGATAAATTTATTGGGTTTGCTATAATTGAATCCCAAAGCGTACTGCTCTAATAATAATAATAATGCTCTTATAATAATAATAATGTAAAATGATAAAATATAACAAAGCAACACATTGAAAAACTCCCTGCAACTCATGCTTAAGAAATATACAAAAATTGTCTTGTTAAATACAGTCCACTGACTAAGGAGAACTTTGTCGATGTAATGCTAGTGGTGTTATGGGAGATAGAAAAACAAATGAAAAGTTAACATAACAACACACCACCACCTAACATGGGTTTTTCCGCAGACTTGGTAGATAGTGTAACCATAGCAGAAATTTAATTATGATTAAAATGAAGTAAAAGTAATAGTAATGTTCTATACGTGCAAAACGGCTGAGCAATTATGTCATTTTCGTATTCATGATTGATTACGTAGAATATCTTCCGATGTAGACTGATTTTATTCGGCAGTAGACTGGTTGACAAACAAGAGCACCGCCTGTCACGCTATTCAAGCCATAGCTGTGGAGAGAAAAATGGACATTTCCTTATTGTATTTGTGCATAAGTAAACGTAACAAACCCGATTAGAAACTCCGATTTCTTATTTCGAGTTATCTATTACCCCACACGTTGTGGTACAGTGGATATCGGCTCGGAACGAGAAGCCGGGGAGCCGAGTTTGAATTCCAGTTGAATCCATTGTATTCACTTACGCGCAAATACCTTTGGGAAAGGTAATAATCCGTCTCTTCCTTCCATTTATGGGTTAAATAGCAGGACAGACTTGGTTCTATAGCCTTGGTTGGCAACCAGTCTACCGCAGAAAGCAATGGCAACCTACTGCGGGATAATCTTCTGCCCAGTCAGTCATATCTCTTTCGAGACATGATCGCCCAAGCGTGTATCACGTATGGCACTTAACTGACTGATTACCCCACACCGCACATTCGAATAATATTAATAATAATAATGTGTGAGATTTAATTATTATTATTATTATTAGGAAATCAATGACATTAGCATTTTCAGTTAAAATATAAATTTGATGCAGGCTGTCATATTTGCGGGGATGTAACATAGTTCCTTCAGTCAGTGAGTCGAAGTGGTACTAGATGCTAAGTCGTGTCAGTGAGTGTGTTATTTTTTGTTTTCTGCTGATCTTGTAACATTGCTGCAGCTAGTTTTTTTTTTTTTTTTTTTTTTTTTTTTTACAATATTTGCACTTTTTCTCCTTTTCCTCAAAAAAGTCAGCAGGTACATGAATAAAGTTTTTTTTATTACACGAAATGTGCAGCAAATCAATACGCATACAGGGCGCGATGGATGAATTGTGGAAAGCGTGAGGCCAAGAAAGTGCAGTTTTTTGCCCTAAAGGAGTTTAGCATTATATACTATATAGCGATTTAATTAATCGCTATTTGGGCAGCAATCCTTCATTTAAACATGTTTCGGTAAAAATTACAAACAAGGAAACCATAACAACATCGGAAGTATGAGATCCTTGAAAATGGCCTGTAAAAGCGCTTGGAGGGTCGAAAATTATGGAATATCTTTCCATTCCTTATCTCCATAAAAAAGGACACATGTAAGATAACTACAAAAATTGAATAAAACATTAATAAATTCTTTCTTGTCGGTCGTTTTAAACGAAACATGTTTACATAACAGTTGTAAATAATTTAATTTGAAATAAATAAGATAGATGACATATTTATTAAAATATACTTTTAAAACTGTTGTGAAAATTTAATATGACCGCTTATGTTGAAAATGAAATTCTTTTAGTAACACACCTAAATAATTGATAACATTATCATTATGTATCTCGGCCTTTTGGCTGGGAGGTATATGACCTGATATGACAAGCTTTGACCAGATAAGCCCAGTTTAGTACCCAGCTACCGCGCAAGCAGGAGCTGGGTAATATTTTCCCAGTGACCTGAGTTTACGCACTCAGGTTCCCTACGTTAAAAATAACCTTGTGTCGCATCTCTATCCAGTGTGGGTATAGGGTAAATATCTCATTATGTATTTCGGCCTTTTGGCTGGGAGGAGTATGACCTGATATGACAAGCTTTGACCAGGTAAGACCAGTTTGGTACCCTTTCATCGCTTAATCGGGGGCTGGATAACATCGTACGCGATCAGGTTCCCCACGTTAAGAAATGACCTTGCGTCGCATCTCTATCCGGTGGGGAGTAGGGTAAATATATCATTATGTATGTGGGCATCTTGGCGTGATGTACTAATTAGCAAGCCTATATTGCTAAAACCTATTACATCTGAATAGTGAGTTCGATCCTCACTGGGTGCCCCATAATTTCGGCCTTCTAAGCGGCGCTTAGAAAATCAACTAACATTATGTACGTGTTAACGAAATTTAGTTTTGTAGGTATTTATAAAATATTATGCATCAGTATTTCTCTATATTTCTGAGATGAGTTAGTATTTTCAGTATTTACATTATTCGGACTATTGTCCGAATCTTTGTTGCCATTTGTACGACCTTTCGGCCCTTAATACACTCCGGTCTTCTTCAGGTGCTAGGAATTTCGAACCGAAACCTTTATTACAATCACTGTGGTATATCATCTTCATTCCTTGCCTAAAGCCTTGATTGAAAGTCATGTCATGAGTTAGATTTGTGAATTCAATACCTAATAACTTGCAGCGTAAGAGATAACTCATGACATGAATTCCAATCGAGGCTTTACGCGAGGAATGAGGATGATATATCCCAGTAATTATAATAAAGGGTTCGGTTCAAAATTCTTAGCACCTGAAGAAGGCCGGAGCGTACAAAGGCCGAAACGTCTTACAAATGGCAACAAAGATGAGGAAATAGTTCGAATAATGTAAATACTGATTATGCATCATTATTATTTCTTAGCGCGCAAAACGTTCAAATATTGACTCCTGTCTTAACTATCGAAGCATGTTATTAGCAATGTCAGATAGCTGTCATAAAACAAGTTATAAACCATGCAATATTAATCACTCCTCCGAAAATATATTGTATAGAATGATTTAATAATAAGCAAACATTTTCTTTATGCATCATATTTTCTTTGTTTCGTGGCCCCTCATGACCTATGCAATGTCTTTACACAATTCCTTGTCCTTTGTAGCTCTTAATAAACTTTGATTTTTTTTTTATTTCTCCTAAATCCTATTTCGCCATTCATGTACTCATAAACATTATGTATGTTATGCGTTGTTTCCTTTACTTCTCATTACTTTAATCTGTCCCGTGAGTATCAAATTTTCCAAGCTCTCTTTCCTCATTATATGCCTAATAACTTTCAACTTTCTTCTGTTAAATAGAAGTTTCTTTTTTGCTTACATTTTCTCTAAAAACATCTAATTTGCTCAAATTTTCAGTTCATGGTAACCTCAGTATTATTTTGTAGGATCACATTTCAGTTGCCTCAAATCAATTTATTTATATTTAAAGAGATTGTCTAGCATTCACTGCCATATAAGAAGACATCTATCACACAAAAGTAATTCAGTAGTTTTTTCTTTGTTTTCTCGATATAAAATTAAGATTATTCGATAAAACCATCCCCAGCCACGTGAACTGCCTCAATGAAACCTCAGAAGTGAGTATTTGATTAAATAAAGTGTTCCTATGTCATGTTGAGCATTGAGTTCTTGTTAGTCTTGCTCTCGATAATTCTCCTTGAGTAATAGTCAAAATGATTCCAATCGTAACGAGCAGGTCATAGTTTTGCAGGGATATGATCGATATATTTTTCAGCCAACCACTTCTGAGTCATGCAGTTGGAGGTCTAGTTGAATGTCTGCTGGAATACATGACTACCTCTTACATCCATATCTTTGTGTCCAGCAATTCAATTTGGATGGCGACAATGAATCCAAGGCTCTGCGGTAAAACGTCGACTAAAATCATATGTTCACGACGCCGAGGACTATCACAGAATTTCGAACTTTTGATACATCACTGTTTGTATACCTCAGTCGAATCGGTGTAAAGTCATTCTTCTTTATATTCTTCCATATAGTTAGCTACATTCAAGAACTTCTCTATCTCTCAATTACTTTCGTTGGTGGCTCGTTCCACGAACATGGTGTTCAATTTCGTTTCTTGTTTCAGATTGAATGTTCATATAACAATGACTCCGACACGTCCAAAAAAGTAAAAAGATTCTTAAAGTATGTCACATGTTTCGTGTTATGACGCTTGGTATTTTACCAGTTATTACCCACGACATGTATCTTCTCAGGTGCCTATCTCGTCCTATACATGTATAGAATACTTAAATTCATCTTTTTTTATTTCTGTTTGTGTTCCCTTTCAAAATGTAAGAAATAATGGTTCTCAACTTCCTATTCATTGTACATCTTATCAATGTTTGTAGTTCTTGACAGGGATTTACATTTTAGTATCCTTTCCACTCCTAGTTTTGCATCAGTTTCTACAAACTCGTTAGTTTACTCGCTGTTTCTATCTTTCCTTCCGTATATCCTGTAAGTGTAAAAAAATTTCAAGCTTTCTTTCGTCATTATGTGTCTCTCTTCCAGTTCTAAGTATAAACCTCCTTTTCGCCTTTATTTTCCTGAAGAAATTCTCACAGAATTGCTCTACGGTCGTACCACTATTCTTCTGTACGTATTTTTACGGTTTATCAATCTTTATCAGCATTTTGTAAATTATTTAAAGCTAAAACCTGTTTCAGATTATAGGAATTTGCTTACAGTACCCGATGTTCCCAAGCAGTCCATCTTATAACTAATGGCCGGGATCAACACTGCTTAACTTCGGTGATCGGATTAGAACCAGTATTTTTAAAATAGCTTGGCCTAAGCTCTATCATTCTGTAGAGCCACATCTCTTTTGCATATTGCTAATCAATTTAATTAAAAATAACAATGAGATTTTTTTAAAATTTTGGGCATATAAAATATAAATAAAGCACAAGGAATATATTTTAATTGATTTTACTCCAGGCAGGTTTAGATTTATTTAAATACTTCGGCATATATATATATATATATATATATAGTTCCGATATCGTTATTTCTGGAGTAAAATCCATGTCTTTTAAGCAGCGTAAAACTTTTCTTCCCGCTCATCTATTATTCTGCAATCCTTGTCGAATATATCACGTCTGCTTGAACAGTTCTTTAAGCGTAGCGAACGTTTTCCACTAAAAATAATTAACAAGGATAAAGGCTTCTATCACGTCAAATACGCCATCAGCTTTGATCTAAAAATGATCTAACGACGCTTTCATTACTTTTATGTCTCTGTCAGTTTGTGCGTCTACTTATACGATCAGTTTGCACATCAGTTCATCCAGAAATACGATTGTATACCTTGTGGCTATGTGAGTTTTAATTATAGAATCCGGAATTACTGCCAATCCCGTGGATGTTATTTGTTCTTAGATTGTTCAAAAAGATTAAAATGTTTAACTTGGTGACTTTTTTCTAAATTATGTAAATGTCATCTTGAATAAACTAAAAATAAATATCCAAATCCTCGTTTTTTAAATGTCAGATGCAAACGCATCTTAACGGTGTGTTTTGATTTTATAAGCGTTTTACCCCGAGCAAGGCATGTCACTGCCACTACTGCGCAGGGGGCTACATAGAGTTGAGAAAGAATATAACTTATTATAAAAAAATTGTAAGTGACTATACGATTTCATGTTTGAAACTCATTATTTATAATTAATATATTCACTTAATCATTTTTTTTAGCTCCATGAAAGACGACCGACAATTTACTACGAGTAAGCCTGATATTAATTTTTCTTTGTGCTCGTTTAGGCTTTTTTTTTTCTGAACATTAAGTGTGTAGTTAAGTATAAAGTGTGTTAGATTCATTGAAATACACAGGGAAATATACCAAACTTTATTCCACAAAATACTTGTAGAAATGGTGTAATAGCCTCGTCTACATGTAGAAAAAAAACTAAATATAATGAAAGCACTAAAAAGTCAGCCCCCAGTAACACCAACTATGCACACAGCCACAATATGCTGATCTTATTTGGAAAAAAAAACATTCCTATAAATCTAGATACATTCATAAAAATTTGTAAATTCAGTTAACAATAAAAAAAAAGTCTTTGATGAGTAAAGAAAGAGCCGAAAGTGTTCGGATATACAGAACATTTGTAAACTTTATGTCCAGAAAAGAAAATAATTACGCAGACACCATTAAAAATGAATAAAAATATTAATTACAGTTTCTTGTCAGTCGTCGTCTTCTTTTGTGCCATGACCTTTCAGGACGTAGGCGATCATGGCCTTCCACGTCTCCCTGGTGGGTCTCAGCATGCTTTCTCCTGTTACACTATGCAACCCTCGTTCCGTCATCCACCTAATCAGGTCCTTCAAATACCCTCTGCTTTCCCCTGTCTCTTTTACCCCTCTATCTGGCCTGTTAGCATCAGGTTTTCCAAGCCCTCCTTCGATATTGCATATCCTAGGAACTTTAGTTGTCTCTTCCTGATGCTCAATATTAATTTTCTTTTTGTTTCCATCCTTTCCAAAACCTCGTCATTGCTCACATGCTCGGTTCATGATATCCGCAGCATCATCTGAAGAACCACATTTCAGCTGCTTCAAAGTTTCCTTCATTTTTGAAGATAGATAATGCAAAATGAGATATAATTAACTATCTTTCTAAAGAAAATTGTAAGTTAAATATCCAGATGTGTTTAACTGCCTCTGGATTTTTTTTTTTTTTTTCAGTGGTGTAAATTTTGCCAGTGAAAAACACTTAAACATGATTTATCACTGCGTATATTTCACTATGAAAATTTCCTTTCTTATTGTTTTACAGTAAAGTCTACTCTGGCCTAATAGCCACTCGAGGTAGAAGTTACGTTAAGAAGTAGTTTATATAGATAGTGACTAAGATAACGGTTAACTCTAGATATGAACGGGTTAAGATTGTAGTCACTGAGGAAACATCTTAGGAGTCTGTTCCATAGGATAGTGGTTCGCGGGAAGAAGCTGCTTGAGTGGAGCTCATTTCTCGCCGATGGAATATGGAGTAAGTGGCATGGTGAGTAGTGAGACTCACCAGATCCGACCTATGCGAGAGAGAGAGAGAGAGAGAGAGAGAGAGAGAGAGAGAGAGAGAGAGAGGCTGGAGGGTGCAAAATAAGGATCTGGAGACGGTTTTAAATTCTATCGAGATTAGAAAGTGATTCCCGGGTAGCTCCTGCCCAAATATCCCAACAGTACTCAATTTTCTTACCGTATCTGTCTCTTATAAAGGTAGAAGGTAGCATGAGGAATCAGGTACTTACTAGAATGGTACAGGGAGCCGATCATCTTTGGCATTGGATCGTATATAAGAGTTCGATTCGTGGTTGGCTATTAATTTAAGGCCCAATATTCTCTCAGGCCACGGTCCTCCTCAAGAACATGATTAGTTCATCATAACTTGCGTTCATTAGGGGTCTGATCGTCGGTGATGGAATTTATCTTAATCTTGTTTCATCAGAACTTTTGGATATAAGATTACCAAATCGATAGCCTGGCATGAATGTATGACCCGTGTTTGTACAGCGAGATCCCCTGAAATCACATCTTTAGGTGTGTGGTGTGTTTTTATGTGGGTAGAGGAGCATAGTAAGAAAGCCGTTTGAAACAGAAAACCTGATTTGAGGTTTTAAAAAATGAAGCATAGTTAGTAACACTAAAATTTATGTCAAAATGCTGTTCGACATTTTCAGGAAAGATTACAACTTTGCAATAACTATGTTGGCTCATCGACAGCGAAATAATTACAGTAATGTTTGTTAATAAAAAATATACTTTATTTTACGTTTCGAAAATGGTAGTTAATGTATTTACAAATACACACACACATACATGCACACTCGTACAGACATCCGGGTTCGAATTTCGCCATAATTGATTAGTCAGGAACGTGATACCAGCAGTGCATCGTACAGCATATTGGCAATATCATGATTAAATGAAACCATTCCGAAGCCGTTGGGAGTTGTGTTAACCCGAAGTCACAAGTCAATGTAACCGAGTGTTTGAGCGTATTTATCAAACCAGATAATATACTTTCTCCCAGAAACCGTAACTAAAAGCTATTCAGTATATTATAACCACAGCTAGACTGTGGGGCGTTGAATAAAAACAGATGACATTTAGCCCTCGTCTGCTCAACAGATGCAGGCTTACCACTTGCAAATGGGTGTGCTTGAAAACGACAATGGCCGATCATTATATATAGTTATTATTATTAATAACAATAATGGCATATTACAAACTTAACAGCTATAAAGTTACGGTGTAATTGCACCATCCTGAGGCAGTAAAGTGTGGTTAATTTACTTGGTAATATATATATAAGGAGATCAAAAAACATAATAAAGAAGCCATCCAATGAGATGAATTGTGGGGTTGGGAGGTTATGACGTTTGAAGAATGGTGTGTGTAATAAGGATAGATGATAGTGTTTCAATGTTTTGCCACAGAAAACCAGACATGTCAAGAATCGAGACAGAGAGAGAGAGAGAGAGAGAGAGAGAGAGAGAGAGAGAGAGAGAGAGAGACACTGGTGCGATAGAAAAAAAAAACATCAAAAACGATAAGAAAATTAAAAAATTTCTTAAGGGGATTTGTTCATAAGTACAAATAAAAAATACTCATGAAAAAATTACAGTTAAAGCTAAATTTTATAATATAATAAAAGGCATAATTAGTAAAAATATTGAGATAAAATTGAGATAATATATATTTAAGAGTACAGAAAATGATTAATTTTTTCAGCATCCTAACTTTTTGCTTTGTAAAAGTTAAGGAATATAAAAAGTTCCATAATTTTTATTGTCCCAAGCGCTTTCAGACACTTCTGTAGGCATTTTCAAGAGTATTTATGTCTCTGTTGTTATTTTTTCTCATCTTTTGACTGTTACGATGTACTTTATTGATTTTGAAACAATCAAATAAAATAATTATAGTTATGAAATTAGTCTTTTATAAAACGTGACTTTTTCTTTGAGTCTCGAATATTTTCAAATGTATGATGTGGCCTGCCCTGAATCTTCTAGTCGTCATTACTATAGACGCTTAGAAATATTAATTTGGTAACTTTATAACAATTGATTCTATTGTAGACACACGAGAAATGCATAATTAGTGATACAAAAGTGAATTAAATTGGCTTACACATGTTTTGTCTCAACCGAGTCATACTTTTTCTAAGCAAATTTTAGGAGGCTGATTACATAAAACCAAATCCATTGCGAAAATTTAGCGTCATATTTTGCTCCTCTGAACTTGTTTATTTTATATGACTATTTTTAGACGAATTTTTCCTAATGTATTAATGTTGAATGCTACCTTCAAATAAAAAGAATGTTATTGAATTCCGGATTGCTCAAACGCCTGGTTTGTGATAAGGCATAATCATAACGACAGTGTAGTTATATTGTTCTAAATTATGAATGGAAATATAAATTCCTGGAATATAAGCCATAATGGTAATAACTGTTTAGTTATATTGTTCTAAATTATGAATGCAAACAGTATAAATCCTTCGATAAAATATTCTGGAGCATAAAAATACAAAATAATGCAAAAATATGAACGTTATATTTGAATAAAAGCAATTGCTAAACATCCAGTTCGGAATGTTTTTTTAGGCATGTGTTATTACATTGATATAATTTGGAAATATTTTAATAGGGAGAATTTGAAAATATCTCCGTATTATCAATAGTAGCATTATAATTCATTGTAGTTATTCATATTATATTTGTATATTTAATTTTGATTTGTTATTATTATTGTTATTGTTATTATTATTAAATTCTATTCTTTTTAAAATGCAGATATTTCAAGCGTATCTTTTTTCCAGGTCCCAAGACCGTTCCACCGCGTGGTGCTGCTTCTCGGAGTAATAGATGCATTTCCTATACAACTAAACTAACTTTCAGTTTTCTCTACATGTACGGTTGGCCAAATCCTTCCTCTATTCATGGTCGATGTTGTGATTGTCGCTGTTTGTTTTAAGATATTTTTTCTTCTACTGGAATTGATGCATGTTGTTGAATTTCATTCCCTCTTGTCTTGGCATTAATTTGGAATCGCTTTTTGTTGTGACTATTATTTTTATTTTCCTTTTTATCATTTTCGTTGCAAATTATTTATATTTTTGAATGTTGTGTTCTGATATGTACTTATCTTCATGAATTTATATAAACAAATTAAGCTGTATAGTATCACCAAGTTAAAAAAAAAACAAATAAAACACGTCACATGAGCATACCAAGAAACCATACTTGGAAACCGACGCTTTGGCAGACGACCACAACATATGGACGAGAATAGTGGACAGTTTAGCACAGGGCTGCCTCAAAAAATTCTTCCATCGTTAAGAGCGAAAGATATGTATATATCTATATCTATATATATATATATATATATATATAGATATACACACACAAACACAAATATATATATTGTGCAACAATACCTCTTTTATTCAAGTTTCATTAAAAATGACTTGAAAACTGCTATAATGATAATGGCTGAACGTATAACCGAAAGCGATTAGATAACAAAACAATCGGAAAAATTTTATATAAAAATACATGTCACTTTTAGCGTAACTTGCATACATACACAATTTATATATATATATATATATATATATATATATAAAAAAGAGAGAGAGAGAGAGAGAGAGAGAGAGAGAGAGAGAGCATTCGGATGCAATCTCCCTCTTTACACAAAATATTATTTACAAACAGACGCCTAGACTATCCACATTTAAAAAAACTGGCGCCACACAAGAATCCTATACAAGTTTCACTCTAAATTTGCCGTTCTTCCTATTGTTCGTATTTACCTGATAACTAGATTATCCTATGAATGGTGTCAGAATGGGCGTCAATCGGCACATTTCTCAAATTTCAGTATCACGGCTGAAGCAAAATCACACATATGCAAGCGCCACCTTTGCTCTAATCAATATACATGTGACGAATATCTGAACAGTTAGTGGAATTTATATTTTATTTTTAATCAGAAATATCAATAAAATGCGCTTTGAGTGTAAAGATATTTACCTCGCCTCCCCACAGAGACGTGATGAACGCAAGGTCGAGAACCCGAACGCGTACGTTCAAGCCAAGGCTCCAAATCGCCCAGTCCCAGCAACTGTCTACCATTCTAGTGCAATGGGGCGGTGCAACCTCAGACATCTGTACCCCAGGATTGGGCACCTCTAAGTATTTTATTTTTCTCATCTGCCAATCTGTCCTCGGACAGAGAAACAACTGAGACGCAAAAAATAGATGATGGTCCCTACCAGGCTGGTGCCAGTTAAGTGTTATAGTGCGTATCCATGCTTGAAATACAACCTCGGTTTTTACTTTGAAAAGTTTGTATTACCTCTATCGACCTGCGCAATCAGGAAATCTTAACAAAGAAAATGTGTCAGTCAGTCAGTTAAGTGCCATACGTGATACACGCTTGGGCGATCATGTCTCGAAAGAGACATGAATGACTGGGAAGAAGATTATCCCGTAGTAGGTTGCCATTGCTTTCTGCGGTAGACTGGTTGCCGACCAAGGCTTTAGAACCCAATCTGTCCTGTTATTTAACCCATAATTGGAAGGAAGAGACGGATTAATACCGTTCCCAAGGGTATTTGCGCGTAAGTGAATACAATGGATTCAACTGAATTTCGAACTCGGCTTCCCGGCTTCTCGTGCCGAGCCGATATCCACTGTACCACAACGCACATCAAGAAAATGTTTATATACCTGAAAAGGGAAAATAGACACTTGTTAATTTGTGATACTCTCTGTAACGAGCACTCCGGTTAAACAGTTGTATCTCTTAAAAAATAGTGTATATATATATATATATATATATATATATATTTTTTTTTTGATTTTGCTGGCTCATAAATGTAATAAATTACTGTTTAAAATAAAAAGGCACTGTTTGAAATAATGATATCACGTTCAATAACGTTTGATGTAAAGAATTTAGTAACTTTATAAGACAATTTGAAAAGCCTAAATTCGTGGTTTTTCGCCGATTGACCGACCGGCGTTATCAGAAAAGTAATTTTTGTTTGAAAGAACAAATTCTTTATTGGCAGTACAAGAGGTCGTTTGTTTAATTTTTATTTAATCGTATATGTTTTTATTGAAATTAGATTTTAACTAATTTCAACTTAATTTTTATATTCGCTTTCCCTTTAAGATGACAACAACGTGATCATAATTTAAACCTCAACATTGAATACAAATTGCACAGACAAAGATATATTGAACGTTTCAAGGTGTCAGTCAGTTAAGTGCCATACAGGATTGGGCGATCACGTCTCTTTCGATTCATGACTAACTAGAAAGACAATTTATCCGCATTTGATTGCCATCGCTTTATGAGGTAGACTGGTTGCCAACCAAGGTTAAAAAAAAACCCAGTACGTCTTGCTATTCAACCCACAGCTGGAGAGAGAAGAGGCGGATTAATGAATTTTCCTATGGGTACATGCGCACAGATGAATCCAATGAATAAAACTGGAATTCGAACTCAGCTCTCTGATTTCTTATTCCGAAACTATATCCATTGCACCACTACGCACATATTTCTAATTATCACCTCTACTTACTAAATTAAAACAATAGGATACGAAAGCACAGAAATAAAAAAATTAAATTAAATATATAAATAAAAATCAAAGATAAATAAAAATATAAACTCAGCTGCAATTAAAGTCTTTTTTCCATAAGTAAAAAGAAATCATTGAAATGGTAAACGTAAATGGTAGTTTGTCTCGCCATTGTTCTTATGAAATAAAGTATATTTTTACAAAACCAGTTCTTTGAAAAATTTGAAATTATTATTTGAGAAAAGTGTTTTATATATTTCGTCGGATTGTCTCGCACAGCACACGGAAAGAAATTTCTTAGGAACAAACGTTGCAATTAATTCAGTATAGTCTTTTTAATTCATGTTGGAAACTAATATGCCAACTGCAAGTCGAAGAATCTAAAATAAAACAAATAAAAAAATTCAAATATCTGAGAAGTGTTTTGACAGAAAATAGAGAGTGTGACATGGAGATTAAAAGACGCATTGGCATGGCCAAAGACGCATTTCAGAAGCTAAACAGAGTACTGAAAGACATGAAAATCTCATTAGAAACAAAGTAAAGAGTGCTGGATTGCTAAGAGATATCTTTTCTTCTGTATGGAAGAGAGGAAAGAGAGACTTGAGGCAGCAGAAATGTGGTTTTCCAGAAGGATGCTGAGGATACCATGGACGGAGCACGTGTGCAACGATGAGGTGTTGGAAAGGATGCAAACGAGAAGAAAATTGATGCTAATTATCAGGAAGAGACAAATGACGTTCATGGGAGACGTAATAAGGAAGGAGAACTTGGAGAACTTAATACTAACAGGTCGGATAAATAAAAGGAGAGACAGGGGAAAGCAGCGCGAGACGTACTTGTTAGGTCTGAGTAAATGGTTGACGGAGCGGGGCTTAGAAGAGATACCAAGAGAAAAATTATTGAGAGCGACAAGAGACAGAGCCAAGTGGAAGTCCATAATCGCCTATGTCCTGAAGGGACTCGGCACATGAAGAATAAGTCGAGAATGTTAACCCGAGAAGGTGCAACGATTCACTCTCCTTGAGGTTAACGTCAACTATGCTGATGAAAGGCAAAAAGGTGATCTCAGATTATTAATAGAGGGGTGCTTTGTTTTGAAGGCGTTCAGAACAGAAGTAAATGGTTTTGTCATCAGAGTAATAACTTAGCTCTAAAAGTATTAAATTTGTGTTTTGTTTGCTATAAACCTTCGTAATTCGAAAATTATTTCTTATGCAATGAGATTCAATAAACTTCTGCTCCAGCAACATCCAAGGCAAAATATATATTTTTTTGCATTATATTCTTTGAAATGTGTTTAATTTGTAACATTATATTTTTTGTTTATTAAAAATAATTAATATTTTTTTAATTTTTTAGCGGAAATGTATTTTTTTGTTTTTTCTTAAGTTTCATTTTCACAAGTGTACGTGTGATGTTTATTTACTGTTGCCTGTTTTGTAAACCTGCTATTTTCTTTGTTTGATATTGATTTTATTTTAAAATTCATTTTTATTTTATATAGCTAATTGATTTTTAAGTATTCTTTAATTGAAAATATTTTTGTAGCTCACATTTTGCTGGAGGTGTAAGTATATATCTTTTAATAAATGTATTTATATAATCTTTTATATTTATACGCATTTATTTAATCAATGAAGTCATATTTCTCTGGATGTTATCATGCACTCTTCTTGTTTGACCTCAGCAACATATAAGTGTGCGTGTGTGTGTGTGTGTGTGTGTGTGTGTGTATGTATGTATGTGTGTGTGTGTGATATAATAATATCTGAGTCAAATTGAAGATTATTTGACAGGTCGAACATTTATTAACGACACTTCTACTCTCTTTGGTTCCCCCAAATTAGAATAAAAGAAAAACAGTTTGTTAGAGAGAATGCTTTGAGAAGATATGAATTAAACATAAATCAAATTAAATAAATTTCACCTTCAATATTCAGAATTTAACAGTTTCTGTCCGCCTGTTTATTGATTTTATCTATGTCAGTGGTGTCTGATTATGATGGATTTCAAATCAGTTCCCAGATCTACGGAATATTTTTCATTATGAGAGAGAATGGCAACCCGTGAAGACGGAGTTGATAATCCAAAAGATTTTATCTAATTAATATGAATATAAATTAAACAAAAACAGAGCTGATTGAATATCATCCAGAACAAATATATTGAGAGGAAAACTAAACACAAAATTAAACGGTTACAAATCCAGAATTTATTTCAACAATGTAAAAGTTTTTACAATTGCCTTGTTCACACCATTGACGAATAAATACATTTTAATTTCACTCACAATATTAAAAAACGGTTTAAAACAGTGGGATTTTAAACCGGAAATCAATTGTGAATAGATACATCAAATCACACATATAAGATTTGACAGAATTAGGAATTAAATCGCACATAAATAAAACAATAAGCAAGAAAGTATACACACAAAAATAGTAGGAAAGGATATACATGCAGAAACCAACACCTAGACAGAATTAATAACAAATTATTTATGAAGAAATATATGCATAAACAAAAAAGGGGCGAGATGAGGAAAAGATCAAATATATAACTTCATATACGTGCGCACGTAAATATATTAGACCATTTTCTGTATATTTGTGAATACAAGCATATGTATATACAAGTACACATACACATAAGTGTATGTATATTATGCAAGGGTGTACAGGGTGCGATGTATAACTTCTTGTTTAAATTACACATAAGTAAAAATAACACTGACATCTCATTTTAACAGATATATTTACCATAATTACACAAAAATATATTGAGATACTAAAGAGTAAATTTATTCAATAAAGTTGATATTAGCTTCAAACACGGTCTAAAGACAGCTTCGGAATTTTCTGAACCTCTTCTAAACTGTTTCCTTGTTTAGGTTGGCAAGTGCCGCCATAAAACTTGCCTTCAGTTCATCTTTAGTGTTACGCGAGTGATGTTGGTGTCTTGCTTCACTGCACATAACAGTTAAAGAAGTTGTAGTCTTGTGAGTTAGGTGGCCATAAGTAAAGGGTGATGTAGCAGAAATTGTTTGACAGCCATGTTTCTCCTGCATGTGTGGCATGATACAGAGTCTTGTTGCCAGACGTAGGGTCTTCGAGAAAGCACGCTTTTGACTCCGAGGGAGCACTACCGTTTTAAGTCACATAATATAGGTTTCTGTGTGGAGTCTGAGGCCCGCACCAACAAATTCAGAAGTTCTTTTTTTACCAGAATGATCAGAGTCAGGTTTCCTAGTAGACGTATTTTCGTAATCACCATTAAACTCATGCCGAATCCCGCAGTCGACAAAATCATAAGCAAACAAGGTGCATTCGCAAAAGTAAAAAATATAAAATGCCTATGATTACGATTTACCATCTCACCCTTTATATATATATATTTGCATAGTGACTTTCTAAGCATAGTCAAAAGTATGGAGAAATCAGTGAGTATCTATATCATTAATCAATCATATTTGTTCTAGCACAACAACGTTGCTATTTATGGGATGTTGTATAAGGCGAAAAGTTGAGAGCGCTTAGTAGAGAACCAAACTCACTATATCGTCGTAATTGATAGAGCAAAACATGCTTGTAAACCATTCTGCCATGTCGAAGTGCCAAATGCATGTTTGTATGTACATATGTATAAATATGGCTCTTATAGTATGCCTGTGCGTGCATGTGTATGTATATACGTATGTAAGAGTTTATATAACTGGGCTTGGATAAAACTAAATTATTACTATTCCCTGTTACCTCCTCTTGCAATATATATAAGCTGCCATAAATTTAGTTTCTTAAATTTTAAAACTAATTAAAATTAAATTTAATTCGTGAATTTCGAATATCCTTTAGATACTTAAGTAAATTATGTGCGTGTGTATATACTTGTATTAATAGAAATGGGTTATTTTGCGATCTACCTTTGAATTTGATATTTTTAATCTTAAATTTAAATTTTAAGGGGAGGAGTATGTCTTCTAATATGGGAAAGCGATATCTGTCTGCCTTTCCCCTTCTTACTTCCTTACATTTAAAATTCTTAATCCAGCCCCATTTTATTTCTTTTGTGTATGGAGGATTTTTTTAAACTTCTATCGGTATATTTGAATTTGAGTAAATAAAATTTTCGTTTTGCCGTTGCTGAAGAAGCGATGATTTCCTCGTAGAAATGGCTATCCAACGGATTTAAATTTTTGTTTTATTTCATATATATATATATATATATATTACATTGTATTCATTGAAGGTAAACAAGAAATGGGATGTAACCACCAAAATACATCATGTCTCCATCTCAGTCATCTATATCCGTGGTTTTGACAGTATATCTATATATAGTGTGTTTGGGCAACAAACTATTTTATAGAGGTTACATTAAAAAGGACACAAAGTATTGGTAATTCAATTATTTTTTTAATATAGTTTTTCATGTGTTCGTATATATTTGGACAAATTTTATATAATTTGAGTTCCGAAAAAAAAAAAAATTAAAAATTATACGAACACAAAAAATTAAAAAATTATATATAAAAAAAAATAACTGACAAGGTAGCGTTATTAAGTTAACTAAGCACACACACACACACTCACACACACACACACACACGGAAAGTTTGCAAATAAACGGTGTCTCTATTGGATCTTGTCTGAGTCCTGCCTAAGCCAATATATTTGTGTTTTTTGTGTGTCTTTAATCTTCACGCGTGAATATAAGACGTCCATGTATTATCGATATGTGGACGATAATTTTTGTTTGTTTGATAATGAGGGGCAGGCCGACTCATTTCTTGCTACTTTGAATCAGTTGCATCCGTCCTTAAAATTTACAATTGAAAAAAGTCCGAATGTTCTTTATCGTTTATCAACGTTTTCGTTTATCGGACTCCAGCTAAATTTGAAACTTCCGTGTTTCGTAAAGCCAGGTTTTCGGTATTATACATACTCATTTTGTCCTACAAAACAAAAAAAAAACAATTTAATTAAGACCCTTACACACAGGGCATTAAATATTTGCAGTTAAAGTTATTTGGACGTGGAGTTAGATTATATTCCGCAGCACCGTATCTAAAAATGGTTATCCCAGTGATTTTGTTAATAGTGCTATGAAGGATAAAATAAATAATTTTTCAAAGGATAAGCCGTATACTGTGGAAAAATGTCCGGTGTACTTAAGGCTACCTTATATTGGTTCACGTAGTGAGAAGCTGGCGAAGCAAATTTTTGGAGCAGTTACTTGTTATTTTTCTGCTCAGGTTAGGGTCCATCTTGGCATTCGTTCTGCTTTCCCTTCTATGACAAATGACTTACTTCCTCCCCATCATATTACTTCTGTTATTTACAGATTTATCTGTAGTTATGGTAATGGCAACACAGAAATTGCATTGTAGAATAAAACAGCATGTGTCACTAAGTAGTTTCAAAACGGATGTTCGTGCGGATCAACTTGTGATCACTTCCGAGTCAACCATTGTTGAACACCTGATAAGTAGCAGAAATTGTGTAAATGGCTTCAGTTTGGACCAATTGACTGTGTTATGTGGTTCACACTCTACATTCCATTTACAGGCATTGGAAGTCGATATACATTAAGACCAGGATCCTGTCTACCTGCAAACACAGAGAATGTGCTATCGGACTCCATATCATTACTATTTAGTGCCTGCCCGTACCCTCTCCATAGTTTTATCCCCAATACGTCATGATTCATTTTCATCTTTTAATATTTTGAATGTTGAAAAATTGAATTTAAAAAAAATCCAGTTGACCCTGATGATGAATAGGGATTGAAACCGGCCAGTGGTTTTCGTATTACTTATTTTTATGGCATATTATTATTATGTCATCTATAAATGTCTGTAAGTATGAAATTGACTTTATTTGTTGCTATTATAAAATTTTGTGCCGATAGTAATTTGTTTATATATATATATATATATATATATATATTGTTTAATTACTTTTTAGATTTTGGTCATAATAAAATTAGACCAGTACATAGTTGTATTAAAAAAGTGTTCAATACATTTATATTGTAGAACTTATGAATATTCTTTATTTGAGAAAATATATATATATATATATATATATATATATATATATTTGTATTCAGTGAAGGTAAACAAGAAATGGGATGAAAAACCCAAAAATGCAGAATGTCTCCACCATTTATATCAGCATTTTCAGCAGGTTACCAAAAAAATTGATAAATTATCTATTTCATACGTTAATGGGGAAAACAGATCCATATCAAAACAAAAAACATTATGGAAATGTCAGTGAAAAATATTTTTATCGTAAAAATATGTCACGTTTGTCCAGTGAGAAATTAAAATGTAGAGAATGAATTTTCCATAATATAAAGAAATCTCTTATTAGCAAACACAACTGAAGATACACACACACACACACACATATATATTTTATACACACGCACACACACACATATATATGTGTGCGTGCGTGCGCACGTGCGTATATGCATATTGTTTGTTTACGTGCGTGTGTGCAAGTAAAGCGGAGCAATAATCCGATGGAATGCAAAATATATATGATTTTAGCATTGACATGTTCCTTAGGAATCAACGCTATCAGAAAAAGAATATAATTTCTCAAGAATAATATAGATTTTATTTCCTTCCGAAGCTTTTTTCTTATGAGATAAATTTTAAAATTTTCTTACACACACACACACACACACGCTATTGCGCTATTGATTAAATAAATACCATAGGAAGGATCTGTTATGGTGCATTATGTTAAGAAAAGTATGTTTTTAAACAAACATATTTATTGATGAGACATAAAAGGGCAAAATGTTCAAAGTACGATGCAACAATTTACATCGTAATGATAATACCGACACACTGATCATTGAAATTTCATGTTTGGAGATTGATTATTTTAAATATTCTTACAAATTCCAAAAGTTTTTAAGACATTTACTTTTTTTAGGATCCGCAATAATTTATCTCGACATTCTCAGTTAGCCTAACATTTATAACTTTCCATGTTCAATCTAGGTTCGTGATTAAGTTTGATTTGATGTTATCGGTTGTTACTAGGTTTTCGTCTCTTTCCTACCGCAGTAACTTCGCTTATTGTTTTTTCTATATTTCCACAGTAATTGTTATGTTGAGTTTTCCTGTCTTCTTCCTATCTACACTTAACTAATCTATTGCTAACTAGGTCTCATAATGTCACCACTAAATTTGCAAGAAATAACTAAGCCCTATTTTTCTCTAACACTCATTGCTTCTGAAATTCTCTTCCAACTTCTTTTCTGTCAAATTTTCTTTCAAAAAACATTGATACAACATCAAACATCTTCTGTATTCTTAGAATCTTGTTTTCTTTCACCCTCATTAATTTCTCGGATTTAGTTGGTTTTATCGACTTGTTTGGCGCGAAATTATTGAAATACTTATATATAATTAATCTTCTAAATATTAAAATAGGAACAATAATATATATATATATATATATATATATATATATATATATAAATAAAACGTAGCACACTTGGTATACTATCCAGGTAAATTCCGATAACGACGAACTCAAAAGAACACAATGTTAAATTCATTTATTTAATTTAACAGAGTAATATAATTTAGAAAAGATTTTTGATTTATTATAATGGGTAATACATATTTCACCGCTTAATGACGTTATTATTGCGGCTCGTCAGACCGAAATGGTACAACAGTTGATCCTCAAAATATCCCCCCACATTTTTTCTTACACAGACGCTCACATGTCCATATTTAAAATAGACATTTGTAATAGTTATTAACAAAATATTTCTCGCTCATTTAAAAAGAACCCCAAAGAATAGGAAAAAAGCAAGGAAAAACAAAAGTAGACGATTGATTAATGTAAAGAAGAGAAAGTAAAAAAGAAAGAAAAAAAGGACAAAGAAATAAAATAAAAAGAAAATAAACCGTATCCAGAGGAATAAAATGCTAACTTCATGTATCGACACAGCGTCTTTAACGACTCGTCTGCTTTCTTAGAAAAACATGACGTGGAAATTTTAACATAGGAATTTAGTTTCAAATATAATATAATGGGATATAATTACGGTACAAAAATAAATAGTACATCATAATTTTAATACAATTTGAAAAAATAACAACTATTACCATTATTTTTAAAATTCATATTGAATTAAAAATTCAGTTAAAATTACTAAAAAATAAAAATTCTAATTAAATATAGAAAAAGGAAAAGCTAGAAAGATAAACCTAAAAAGAGAGTAAAATAAAAAAATATATATAGTCTGATAAAAGGTATTTTGGCAGTCAGATTTTTATCGCAAATACTCTATATCGGGTTAGAGATAGAGCCTTGATAGGTTCACTGCAAAAATTTTGTCACTTTAACTGAGCAGGTTCATGCCGAAAATACATGAGAACACCGTTATGATGTCGTGATCCGCCAGGGCTGGATTCTTTTTTGCAATCCACAGATCTTCAAAGTCATCATGAACCTGCTCAGTTAGAGTGACAAATTCCTTGCATTATATAGGATGATTTGAAAGTAACTACCCATTTTAAAATACGTATAATTTATTTATTAACTAATATTTTTTTGTACATGAAATAAATATGAATGAATGAGTTTAGCATGAGGGTTTGTATAAAATTCGATATGGGCACCAGATGTCCCTACCAGCTTCAAGAGCCGCCTAAAATCGTGTCAACTAATTTCGCCTTGGACTCACTCTGCTAAAGAAGAGATAACTTCTGGTATTCGCCCTTCAAGATGTTCTAAAGAATTGATTTGATATAGTAGACTTACTTCTTTAACCAAAGAAAAAGTAAAAAGTCACAGGCTTTTAAGACATTAAAGAAAGTTAAGTAAAAACTATTTTATGATTTTATATATGAATGGCCAATCAGGCTAATAGGGAGTTACTTTTCCATTACCTTACCTGTGTATATATATATATATATATATATATATATATATATAGAGAGAGAGAGAGAGAGAAGGGGGAGAGAGAAAGAGTTTAATCATAGTTTAATTTCTGTTATTTCACTTAAATACAGATTTTATCTATATGAATGTTCACGTATATTGGTTTGTTTTGTTCACATTTTCCATCACTCTGAAATCATCGAGGGTTTAAGTCGGTAAAAATAAGCTGTCATGTCCCATTAAATCATTTTTAAGCATTATTTATTTGACATCAATTTGAAAATTTATTTTTTAGTGGTGTAAAGGACATTTATCTTAATTTACTTTTCCAATAATGTTTTATTAAGTTCTTTTCTTAAACACAAATTAGACATAAAAGATACAAATAAACAATATTAAATCCACTTCGAGATTTTGTCAGATTGAGTTATTCAGTAGAATTGAATTTATTCAGCTACTTTAATTCAGTTTTTCTAGGTAAAATAATGTGTCTTCAATAACGGAAATTATTTATTTACATTATTAGAAATATTTTTAAAAAGTCTTAGTACAGGATTTTTTTAAGCATTTCAATTTTTGCTTCGTAAATATATTCCTCAATTATATAAATCAATAACCTAATGGGACCAAAATATTTAAATTATTATAACATAAGTATTTAAAACCATTCTTGTAAAGATTATTGATTTATCGAATATGTTTCTTCAGACTATAATGTCCTTGATATATGATATCTATGAAAACAATTAAAAGCTTATCTAATTAAATAATAAGGCAGTTTAATTGTAGCTTGTATTTTAATATTGGGTGAAAATTTTTGAAGAGCAGTAAGTACTTAAAAAAGTAGATGATTTGGATTATCGGAGGAGTCCTGCGTTTAACAAATAAAACAATGTTTGGGATCAGAATTTGATTTATAGGCATTTCATGAAGTTAAGTGTGGATAGCAGATGTAAAAGAAACTATTTTTATTAGGATTTTCTAAAAATAGTACCTTTAAAAATAAATACATTCATCTGTGAATAATTATTGAAAGGTTCATTAAAATTTGACAAACATTTGAATTTTGAAAGAATTTTTGAATCAGTTTGTTAATTTAATGGAAAAAAGGTGCTACACCGTTACACCGTTTACGCAAAAAAAAGGTTTTTAACCAACATTTCTAACGTGTTAGAACGGATCAGAAAATAGAAAAATGATTTGAAAAATATTTTAGTATTTTTCCTTGATAACACCATAAATATTTTGACGATAAAACTTTGTTTTTATTAAGTTTGGGTCATTTTTCTTTTTTTTACCATACTACGCTGTTTATCAGATAAACATTATTATTCCTCAATAGATATAACTTGCTTTTTTATGAGATTCAGAGATTAAAAAACTTCCAATATAGTTCATATTTCCATTTCGAATGCAGTGAAAATATGAAGAATAAATAATTATATTAATTTCCATTTAAAATTCCAATGCTGAATTTAAAGAGAGAGATAATCCTGCTTTGTTTATTTTGTTCTTGTCGGAATTAATTTCATTAATCTCATTCTTATTTTCCTGATGAGTTAGTCATGTAATTTTAAAGATCTCGTTCCAGCCTAATCACTACATGATCAACGAATAAACAGTTGATCACTTGATTACGTTAAACTACAAACTGAAGAAACTGATTACTTTATTCATTTTTTTTCATTTTTTTCATAAGTGATACAATTGCAAATAATTACATAATAAGAGACAGACACGAGACAAGGACACATACAAATCTCGATCAAATATCGAGTGTTTTTGATACTAATTAGATTTAACTGCAAGAAATATTTATCTGTAATCACTGATTAATATTCAGAAGGCGAAATGGAGCCATTTTCAACCGATTGCTAACGTCAGTCTAGAGTCTTTGAATATTGAATGATGGTAAATACTGCGCTAAATGATAGAATATCTCGGTAACAACTGGTCTGTTTACTGCTGAAATGCAGCTTAATAATTCAAGATTAAATTGAACTGTCTGGTTGGATTTAATAAAATAAAACGAACAGAGATAAAGTTGTGACAAATTATGAATAAATTATCTTTAATTGACATGAAATAAGACGGTGAACAGCTAGGTCATTAGCCGACACGTACACATGTAACAGATATGTAGGATTATAATGATGTAAATGCTTCTTGAATTAGCAAAGTTATGTTATTTACTAAGCTTCTGATATTTCATTCTTTCCTCTCTGTTAAATAAATGATTAAAATCTATACAGTAAAACAGCCTGAAAGAATATCCACACAAAACACATTTATATCTATAGACAAATGCATACGAACATGTGTGAGTTAAACAGTGTACTGCACATACAGGTTCATGAATATATGCTTTAAGGTCTTTTCTTTGACCAATTATGTCGTCAATATTTTCATGTGAGTATGAAATTTTCTGAGCCTTCTTGCTTTATCTGTCTCTTTCTGAAGTTAGTGTCGTTTTTATTTTAATTTTGTTTATCGTTGTTCACATGTTCAATCCATGGTATTCTCAGCACCTTTCTGTAGAACCAAATTTCTTTTAGCTTAAGCCTTTTCTTCCTTGCTAGAAAGCAGGACTGGCATTGAATAAAACCTTTTTTCTTTGTTTCACATGAAAAGTTTTCTTATCTTTTGAAAAGCATCATTCACTATCTCAATATACCTTCGGGTTTCGAAGGTATGGCATTTTCCGTCTTCTGTTTAAATATTTCGTAAATATTTAAATACTTATATTTTTTGGACTTTGGTATCTCCAGTTTGAAATTGCATGTTGGATTATTTCTTTTGCTCACAACCATATATTCTGTCCTCTTAAAGTTGATGCTTTTCCATTTATTCTTGCTTTCTTTTACCACTTTAATAGAGGTTTCTGTAGTTTCTTTTTTTATGTCTGATATCAACATTGTGTCATCTGCATTTCTTATGCTGTTAAGGTTGTAGTAACAAAGATTGAATCCTGGTAGAAAATTTACTTATTAAAAAAACAATCTTATTTCTTTCGAAGCTGCTATGGTGAGATTTTTTTTTTTTGTTAATACGAAATGGCTGTATGCCTTCCGGAAAAACATCGTCTTTTAAGTGGCGTGACGTTTACGGACAAGAATAGCTTTTAACAGCTTCATGTTCTTTGTCTATTTAAACAAGCTCGTTAAGTAGATAATGCGTTGTTTTATTCTCTCTTTGCTTTCAGTATCAACCCTTGAGTGTCAAATTTATCTCATTATGTACCTTAGAAATTTGAAATATTTCTTCCTGATGCCAGGTATAATTGTCCATTTTGTTTATATTTTCTCTAATACTTTGTCCGTGCGTATGTGTTTAGTTCATAGTATTCTCAGCATCCTTCCGTAGAATGACATTTCTGTTGTCTCTTGTCTCTTCTCTATCTGTGACTGCTTTATAGGAGGACTGGTATTGCATAATAATTCAGTACACTTTTCTTTGTTTCATACTTGGCAACTAGGATACAGTTGCTTTCTCACCGACGCAGTGGGGCTTCCCTGTGTCTCTTCTACAAATACTTTCACGGCTTCTGCTCCGTTGAACTTAGCCCACTGGTACCTCCCATATATAAATTTCTTCGAGCCACAAGATTAGCAACTACGTCCCACCCTTTTACTGTGAAACCGATAAACTGTAAACGCAATTCTACTCCAGCAGCTTTTTTGTCGCACTTCCCGCCTTCTATTTACTTGCTTTCCCGACAGCTATAATCTCTAAGAATTTAAATGTAAAGTCAATAGTCATCTATCTCACTAACCTGCATCCTCTCTCTCATGCTCTTTTTTCCAGTATTCTCTTGCTTCTCATACCCTCTGACACCCCCTGTAACCTGTCACTCTTTCTCATAATATTTCTATGTAACCCCCTGCACAACAGTGACAATAAAATGCCTTGATTGGGGCCTACACGATTAAAAAAAATTTTTTCTGTTTCTTAACATTTTTACTTATTCTTTGAATCACATTTTTCACCAACACAATGCCCCTTCGGATTTGGTTGTCGCATTTTTCTGTTCTGTCATTAAATATATTAGATATTCAACTGTTTGTAATTTTTGGACTTCGGTATTTTCAATTTAAAATTGGCAGGTTTAGTTCTTTCTTTTACTGACAACCATATATTCTGTCTTCTTACAGTTGATGATTCGTCTTTTCCTACCTTCTGTGGGTGTTCCTGTATTCCCTTTTTGTATCTACTGCCAAGACAATATCAGATATGCATTTGATACAATTAAGAATGTAGCAATAATTAATCCTGGTAAAACATATTTCTCTCAGATTCACCTCATTGTAGAGATTGCATTAATTCTTCAGATTTATTCAAAGCGCATGAGTGTTGCTACAGAACAGCGAAATAAAAATATAGTATAGGCAGTAATTTAACTTATATAAATGTAATATTTATTAATGTTGATCTGTATGCTTGGTGCGTACTACAATATTAAAATAAAATTTTAAGTTAAAAGAGAAATAAGGTAAATATCTATTATACAAAGTTTTATTTATCTGGTATTTATAAACAATTATATTTCAACTAGCAGGGCTCTGAAAGGATGATACATTTTGAAGAAATTCTTTACAAAAACATGAACTTATCTAACAAAAACAAAGATTGTTCTCAACTCAAGAGACAGCTCAAGATTTGAACTACGTAATGGAGACGTCAAAATTAATTTACGGGAACTCAACTATCTTACTAATGTAGTAACAAACGATAGAAATGTGACATATCTGAAAGGGCACAAAAAAAGGGAAAGATGATTTCCAGAAATTCCACAGTATTAGGAGATGTCAAAATATTGTAAGAAACTGTGTGCTGAAATTCTATGCCATATCTAAAGGTAAACATAGCTGTAAAATATTGAATTCTTACCAGAAATGTAGAGACCTGGTGCGACAATGACGACGGACGCTGAGAATACCATGGGAAGAACATTTAAGCTCTGAACTAGACTGAACCTTATAGTCACCATCTAAAAGAGATGGTTGAAGTTTTTCGGACAAATTATGAGGAATGCAGGCATAGAGAATTTAATGCTCAAGGAAGTAGTGAATTTAGTAAATGCATAAGAAAAGATCGAGTAACTTAATGCAAGTGTTTGTAGGAATTCTTCATTCTATTTTTTTATCTGCCTCGTTCCTCCATAGATCTCCTCATCCTCCTATCCATTGCTAATCTTAATGTCTTTTGTCTTATTTCTTCCAAACCTGTTCTGCCATATATATATATATATATATATATATATATATATATATTAAAAAAAGGATTAATTCAAAGATGTTGAATGGCCATTTCGATATGAAGATCCCCACGGGGGATCTTCATATCGAAATGGCCATTCAACATCTTTGAATTAATCCTTTTTTTAATATATATTTGCTCTGTAATATTTTATTACATGGAGCTCTCTTCCTGTATCATTTTTTAATATTAAAATAAAATTTTTAATATTAATTAGGACCGGGGTTTTTTGGAATTTACCTTCCTGCTTTTTTCCCTTGGATTGAAGTATCTGAATTAAAAGATTATATATATATATATATATATAATGAATTAGAGCACTATGGCTATTGGGCGTGTATAATAATATACGCGCTAAAAATTCTGCCTTCTTCCACCGAACGCTCGTATCCCAGAGGTAGAATCGCCGACTGACGCCAATTCGGTCGGGTTTCAATCCTGAGTAAAAAATCAATCGGAGTCTAACCGTACTGATGAGCTGTGATACAGCGAAACAGATCTGTCTACGGATGACTATAGTATATATACACATATACACGCCATCTTTATTAAGTATCCCCTACAAGATCTGTCCTTCCGACATTGTATTATGTTTTTCCAATTTCCGAATGAGCTTTGAAAAAAGCTCATTTTACAATTTTTGTTTTTCCATTTCTGCAATTTGTTATAGTAATTTCGACTAATTTCTGTGCCAAGAATTGAGATCTATCAGTGTGTTAAGCAAGATGGATTTGTTTAATTACCTACGTTTTTATATTGCTGTAAGTAAAATTTAAAATATAAAAATATTATATATATATACTTTTCATTCCCCCAAAATAATAAACCGCAAGTGATTTCACTTGTAATATACCTACAGAACTTGTCCCTAACAAAAGATACCCTTCATTTTTAATTAACCTTTATGATTTCACTTTCAAAATCCGTGTTTATGTTTCAGGCTAAACAAAAATTATAGATATAATAAATTAAAAAATGGCATCCCAGATTTGTCTTATATAATGAACTTAAAGAACGCAACGAAAAAAAATTAAGAATTCAAATCTAGAATGGGTTAGTTCATAATGACTCTGGTAATTGCCCCGCGTATGAAACTGAGTCGTGCTACGGCTGTTGGGTATGAATATTCATATAATATTTATTCAGACACACACACATACATATATATATATATATATATATAATACAGCTCTGTTCATACATAGAGCACTGTTTTATTAACACCTGAATATTAATAACTTACAAATGTACACATTCCTCATATGTATATTTATTAATTTAGGCTATATATATATATATATATATATATATATATATCAGTGACACACACACAGAGAGAGGATTATACAAAAGTAGGTGAACAGTAGGTGTGTAAATTGTGATGGGCAACATTTTGAGCAGCTGTGTTAAGCGTTTTTGTACGATTATCAGTCAGTTAAGTGCCATATGTGATACACGCTTGGGCGATCATGTCTCGAAAGTGACATGACTGACTGGGCAGAAGATTATCCCGCAGTAGGTTGCCATTGCTTTCTGCGGTAGACTGGTTGCCGACCAATGCTATAGAACCCAAACTGTCCTATTATTTAACCCATAACTGGAAGGAATAGACGGATTAATACCTTTCCCAAGGTTATTTGCGCGTAAGTGAATGCAATGAATTCAGCTGGAATTCGAACACGGTTCGCCGCTTTCTCGTTCCGAACCGATATCCACTGCACCACAATGTATTAGTAAATATAATTGAATACATATCCTCCAAATAAATCTGATCAATTGCTGCCGGCCTAATTTTGGACCACCCTGAATTTACACAAGTGTGATTAAAGATGACTGAAAAAAAATGCGATTAAAACTGTATTAAATTTTCAGTCATCTTTAATCACACTTGTGTAAATTCAGGCCGGCAGCAATTGATCAGATTTATTTGGAGGATATGTATTCAATTATATTTACTAATACATTGTGGTGCAGTGGATATCGGTTCGGAACGAGAAAGCGGCGAACCGTGTTCGAATTCCAGCTGAATTCATTGCATTCACTTACGCGCAAATAACCTTGGAAAGGTATTAATCCGTCTATTCCTTCCAGTTATGGGTTAAAAAATAGGACAGTTTGGATTCTATAGCATTGGTCGGCAACCAGTCTACCGCAGAAAGCAATGGCAACCTACTGCGGGATAATCTTCTGCCCAGTCAGTCATGTCACTTTCGAGACATGATCGCCCAAGCGTGTATCACGTATGGCACTTAACTGACTGATAATAGTACAAAAACGCTTAACACAGCTGCTCAAAATGTTGCCCATCACAATTTACACACCTACTGTTCACCTACTTTTGTATAATCCTCTCTGTGCGTCTCTCTCTCTCTCTCTCTATCTATCTATCTGTGTGTGTGTGTCACTGATTTTCATACTGTGTGTGTAGTTTGATCAAATACTACATATAGAAAATTCGATTAACTAGCTTCACCTGTTCAGTATAAAAGATCTAATTCCACAAGAATATCAGTGCTTCTCTTCCTCCGCCCCGAATAATGAGCTCTATAGTTGTGCTACCTGACTTTGCGCTTCACTTATTCGATTTACCTTGCAGCGGCGATCTTACATTTGTCCTCCTTAGCGACACCCGTTCCCAAAATGTTCTGCTTTGAACGTAACGAATAAGAAAGCATTATCGATTTCTTTTACTTATTGATCATTCCCTGACCAAGTGGCCGAACCAATCCGGCCGCCTGAGACTTTTCGGACGATGCAGCGTGAGAAGGGTGTGTGACAACAAGGAAAGATTAAAGAGTATACAAGTGACTAGTGACTATGTGCCGCTAGAGATTCAGCTGTAAATTAGTCTGTTTTGGTTTTAATATTCTATTATTCTTATTCGTATTCTTATATTCTGAAGAATCAAATGTAATTCTGACGTTGAGTTTTCAAAGACTAGACAGAAAATATCTTCGATATGGGAATAATGTAACATTATAGCTCAATAAAAATGGATCATAACTTAAAGTTAGACAACTAGAGCGATATATACCACGAGATAAATGTAGATATTAAACCTGATCTTATCGGAAAATATATTAGCTATCTTTAGCAGTTAAATACTGACAGAACTAAAGAGAGAACCGAAAAAACGCTACTATAGGCGTCTCACAAACAGTATTAAAAAGTCATCACAATATATATATATATATATATATATATATATATAGTGTATCGAGGCAGCAGATAATTTTCTAAACATATACTGTTAAATATAACAGACAATGAATGCCTATTTATGTTTAATGATAAGCCGTTCTAAACATCGTATTTTGGCTTTAATTTCAGATGAAAATAAAGACAAAAATTGTCTAACATTTGAATATTTTTTTATTACGCTGGTTCTACGTTTTTATCATAGAACCGATGTACAAATTTACGAACGGCTTTTGCTATTCGGTGACTTATCAATGCATAGTAATGTTTCATGTCAACACAAGATAAAATCATCTTTGATGGGGGATGTCTTTATGTTAACGTCTCTTTAACTTCTCTGAAGATGTCTCATGTGAGTCGAAAGCTTAGAAGCAGCATAAAAAATATCCAATTGTTGAACAATTTTTGTCTTAATTTTCACCTGAAATTAAAGCCAAATTACGATGTTTAGAACGACTCATGATTAAACAGAATAGACATTCGTTTTCTGTTATATTTAACTATATATATATATATATATATATATATATCCCTCTGTCTCTTCTATAAATACTTTCATGGCTTCTGCTCGGATGAGCTTAAGTCACTGATGCCTCCTCAACAGGTGTTTACCCGTGCAACCAGACTGGCAACTGGGTCACACCCATTCACAGTCAGGTTAGCCAAATGCAGACGACAATTCTACTCCTGCAGCTTCTTCTCTCGCACTTCCCGCCTGTGGAACTCACTCCCGTATTCTTGCTTTCCTGACGGCTACAACCTCCAGAAATTTAAATGCAAAGTTAATACTCATCTACTAACCTCTGGACTCTAGCTCTCTCCCCTCCCCTGTATAACCTTCCCTTTCTCTCCACCTATGTATCTGTCATCGCACTTGCTTTCTCAGCTTTCTATTGTTCCTTTCTAACTAGCTTTACTCCTCAGTCTTTTCTAATTAATCTTTTTACATTTATGTAACACCCTGCACATCAGTGGCCTTTTTTGCCTTGCTTGGGGTGAAATGATTAAAAAAAGAAGATATAGCAAGATATATATATATATATATATATATATATATATGTGTATGTGTGTGTGTGTGTGTGTGTGTGTGTGTGTGTGTGTGCGTGTGGAAAGACCAACATCTTTCAAACTTTATATCCTGTGTAATTCAAATTTAAATACAACGATATTGATTATAATAGAATAGAAACGTCCTCTATATTTAACATCAGTGTTTTACATCATTAACTCAAATTCATGCCTTGTCAGTTAAAGATTAGAAACTGACATATTATAAGAATCGTTGTAAGAATTATTTAAATGATTAAATATGATCCTATTTACTAGAAAATCTGTATTATTCGACATTCAAGCAAATAATAATGGAAACTTAGATGAATTAGATTAGCAAAAGTATGAAATTGTAGTAACCAAGCCACATAATTATCCTTGCATATTTATTTACATATTTCTTGCCTCACCTATATTGGAAAGGAGGTAAATCAACTTAATTAGTAGATTTATTAGTGATTAATTCCCTTAGTCATTTTAATAAACTATACAATAAAATATTTACCTGCATTTAAACAAAATCTGTTTCGGAGCAAATTGAACCGTTTAATTAATCAGTTTAATTACTCCGATGTTTCTTAAATTCCAGTGATATTTATCCAAACTTTTTGGATGAAACACTCATATCTTTGTCTATTAAGTGATCATCTTGCTTCAATTTGCTCTTGAAATAGTCTTTGAGATCGCCATTTTTGTCGTTCTATTACTACTTTTTTCCGCAAGATATTTCCATTTAGCTGTTATATTAAACTCAAAAAATGTAACATGAAAAGATACTGAGCAAAAAGCGATTAATATAATAGAAAGAGTAATCAATGAACCATTGAACGTCTGCAAAATATAAAAGAATCGAATTAATTAAATGATTTATTTGCCTCTATTTTATTTGTGGATTTTTTATGTCTTGCTATTGAATCTTAATGGATTGTTTCAATTTCTTTGTTTCCTGGCATCTAATTATTAAACTTTTTTTTAACTGCCGTCATTTTTTACGGAACATATATCCTAATTTTATTAGAAAACAAATTATTATAACATTAATTGCACACCTTGATCTAAACTAAACGTTGTGCATATTAAACCACATAGGGAAGTTGAATGACCCTGGTGTTTTTTATTAAGATTATCTAGTAATAGACTAAGCTAAACTCAGTGAATTTCTATAACGGTCTTCCGTGTGAATTGAAGAGAACACGTTTCCTCAAAAGGATTCCAAACTTGTAACAATTTGATAATTGTCTCCCTTCGCACGGAAATTGAGACATTTCTGCGAATTTCATATTTAAATATTAATATTTATTAACAAGTATTATTGATAACCAATTTTTCTATTTGGGGCCATTTTTATTATAAAAAACATTCAATAAATTTTCTTTACTTATAAATCAAGAGAAATTGAAGGTATAACGGATCTAAATGATCAATCGGAGTGTCGAGTTTGAAGTTCAGTCGGATTAGTTACATTCACTTACGCGCAAATACCCTTGGGAAAGGTATGAATCCATCTCTTCTTCCACCAGGTATGGTGGAAATAGTAGAACAGACTAGGACCTATAGTCTTGGTTGGCAATCAGAAACTATCAGCCGGCACCTTCTGTCTAGTCAGTCATGAATCAAAGAGACATGGCATTCTAAACCTGCATCGCGTATGGCAATTAACTGACTGACTGATATAACATATGACCGTATGTATCATTAACCTAATATTTCTATACACTTAAATTATTTATAGGTTATTATACGATCCTTGACATTCTGCAATCTACATTCTTATTGATTAAACGTGCCTACTTTTTTAGACTATAGCAATAATTATAATATTTACATTAGCATTTCTCATGGAACTTTATTTTAGTTTTTACCTTATCTCATATACGTCTTTATATATTTTACATTGAAATATTTTTATAAATGTGATAGTTTAGTAACTTATATATGGTAGGCAACTTTTTTATATGAATTTTAAAACGTTTAAGGGGAGAAATTTGGGTCACTATGTCGATCCAGAATGTTTTTTCCACCTGAATCCATCCTGCATATATACAAGTCAACCATCCGTCCCTGCATGTAGTAATGCTGCCATTTATGGTCAGGTACCCCTGCCGTTCTCCTCAGTGTTCTTGACAGGCTCCAAAGGAGAGTCTGTAATGTGATAGGTACTGATCTGGCGACTCGACTGCAGCCACTTCCCCATCGTCTTCCCCTTTGTTCTATAAATGCTTTCATGGCTTCTGCTCAGACGAACTTAAGTCACTGATGCCTCCTCAACAGGTGTTTACTCGTGCAACCAGACTGGCAACTGGGTCCCACCCATTCACAGTCAGGTTAGCCAAATGCAGACGACAATTCTACTCCTGCAGCTTCTTCTCTCGCACTTCCCGCCTGTAGAACTCGCTCCCGTATTCTTGCATTCCTGACGGCTACAACCTCCAGAAATTTAAATGCAAAGTCAATACTCATCTACTAACCACTGGACTCTAACTCTCTCCCCACCCCCGTGTAACCTTCCCTTTCTCTCCACCTATGTATCTGTCATCGCACCTGCTTTCTCAGCTTTCTTTTGTTCCTTTCTAACTAGTTTGTATTCCTCACTCTTTTCTAATTAATCTTTTTACATTTATGTAGTCCCCTGCACATCAATGGCATTTCCGCCTTGCTCGGGGTGAAATTATTAAAAAAAAAAAAAAAAAAAATTTAGAAAATAATATTCTGCATCCTTTCTCACATTACCATCACTAGTCTCTTCAAATATATATATATATATTTTTAAATCACTTGAGTGTTCTTTCCTTTTTAATTCTGTAATCCATTTCTTTTGCGATTGTTGTGTGGTTTGTTGGCAATTTGCGTGTCCTGAAAATGTTACGCAATATCTTCTATTTCTTCTGAGGTTATATATTTCTTATGATCTAATATTTATATGTTTGGGTGTGCGTTGTGGTGTAGTGGATATCGGCTTGGAAAGAGAAATCGAGGAGTCGAGATCGAATTCCAGTTGAATTCCATGTATTGACTTACGCGCAAATACCCTTGGGAAGGTATTAATCCAGCTCTTCCCCCAGTTACCGGTTAAATAACAGAACAGATTGGGTTCTATAGCCTTGGTCGGCAACCAGTTTACCACAGAAAGCAATGGCACCTTACTGCGGGATAATCTTCTGCCCAGTCAGTCCTGACTCATTGGAGACATGATCGCCTAAGCGTGTATCACGTATGGCACTTAACTGACTGAGTATTTATATAGCTGAAATTTAAAGAAAAATTTCTTCCTATCATTAGAATTCTGCTTTTTTAATAATTTTACCTCACGAAAAGCATTAAAAACACTAAGTCAGTGTTAGGGAATATAGAGAGAAGTGCTCAGAATAATTTGCTAGCATAGAATTTATATTTTGCCATTTCAAATGTAAATCGATGAGACCTAGCTGCCAATATATTACTGCGCTCAATTTTGTAACATTGACATAACAAAGAGGAAAGCTCAACAGAACAATTGCCGGGAAAGTGTTTATAGAAAAGGCACAGGGAAGTTAGCTACATTAGGGTGGTTGGAAAGATCTGGGGTCAGGTCTGATAACATTGCACTAAATTTTTGTGGATTTTATTTATATTTTCAAAATACTTAGCAAAAGCACCAGACCAGATGTGACAGTACTATTCACTGCATGGACAAATGGTAGACTTATAAATATGTAAGACAAATTCTGCCGAGAAAATGAATCCCTAGCAGTAGACATAGTAATTAATCTAATATAACATTTGCACTTAATGTCAGCGGAAAATGTTAGCAGGTGCAATGAGTGCCAATGCTGGAGATTAGAATAAGCTCTGCTATATCATTTTTTTATTACAACATATTGTATTATTTCTCACATGCCATGAAATAAGACTAAATATTTTGTCTCGACGATAACCATCAAGATGTTTACATGTCGATTCGGATATATTGCATTTGAAAAAATAAAATAAGATTGATATAATCGAACGGCAACCTTCCCAGGTCTGCTTCAATATATCAACACAGGCGCTGACCAGCAATTCAAGGATGAACGTTGAGATGAGATGATTTTGATATAAAATTTTAATAAGTAATAAAAGATCAAAATAAAAAGAGAAATATTTAAGTATGAATTAGAATGTCCAATGACCTGAACCTCAAAATTATATTTGGATACCCAATGTAGTCGAAATAGCCATTTACAATATACAGTAGTAAATATGAATGAATACAGGCGACTACGAATGCAAAAGATTAACACAAGAGAAAATGAGGAGAACCATATTATTTATAAACACTTGGTATGGTGTATGTGGTAACATAATATTTGTGGAAGTGTATGCGTGTTCTAACATGGGTCTAAGAGAATAATAACTTATCTTTATATCAGTTCCTTCTCTCTTCCTTTTACTGTCTTTTCTGTCTTCTTTCTTTATACACTTGAAATGTATGTAGTTATGACTGTTTCTATTTCTTTCAGTTGACTATTATATTTTCAGCATACAAATATTCTGAAATGTTCGCACATTTCTTTATTCTTTTCTTCAACTAGCGTCATATTTTCTGTACTGAAATCATTCTGCTTTGTTCTTTATCTTCCTTTATATGTTGACTGTTCTGTGTTTCTATCTCTTTTCTTTTCTTCTCTTGATAAACCACTTAGCTTCGCTTTCTTTTTCTTCTTTGAATAAACCAGAATCAGCATATGAATTATATTAGAGCTTTTCTTATCTTTAACGCTATCTTTCTTTTTTCCTTGATAAAACGATTCAGCTTTGCTTTCTTCTTCTTCCTTCAACAAGTAGGAGTCAGCGTACAGATAATTGGAGTAGATAGATCTATATATCGCCCAGTTCACACTCCACCCTCGTCTATTGAACAGGTTAAGAGGCTCACCCCTTGTTCCCTGTTTAGGATGTGGTTTCTGGCTTTCTCTTTTCCAATCTTTTCACTATTACGTAGCCCCCTGCACATCAGTGGCGTTACCGCCTTGCTCGGGGTGATACGAGTAAAAAAAAAAAGTAAACAGATAAGCTTAAATTGAAATGGTATATTTATTATATATCTACAACCTTAAATTATTGCCACTATAGATTGGTTAATATTTTGTATATTGTGAAAATATTGATGTTCTTAATAAAAATCTGGAAATGAGTTTTTGAATTGAAACATTTGAATCTGAGATCATTCCAGGATTAACGGAAGTGCACGTTTTTTAAGAAATTGACACTTATTAAATATTTCTTCATACTTGTATTTAAATGTATTTATGCCTTGTATTTTCGGAATATAACATTTCAATACTCTTCTGTCAGTTTTCGAGTGTGGTTAGTAATGCAATAAAACTTAGTAATTAGATTTAATTTATTCAATAACACAGATATATGTGGGCTGTTATTATTTCGTAATGTCTTCTTTTTCGTACCATCATGCTAATAATTAAATTCGGGACACTTCAACGCAGTGCAATGATTAGCATGCTTGACTCGCTAGAGTAATTGTTACCACTGGGTAGTGGGTGCAATCCTTACTGGATGACACATCTAAGCTACGCTTAGAAAATCATATGGCACTTCTACGTGGTGTAATGGTTAGCGAGCTAGTCTTGCTAGATCAATTACGACTTAATAGCGAGTTGGATGCTCCGTGTTTTTTGGCCACGTGCCACATCTAAGCTACAATCATTTATAATTACCTGGCACATGCTAGGAAAATTTTAAAAATATGAAGCCAAAGCGCCAGGGGTCTTTCCTTCTAGGTAGTACGTTTCATTCGAGAGTGGGCTGGGTTTATTGTCCGGCGAATAAGGCGTTCCAAAAAAAAAAAAAAAAAAAAAAAAAAAAAAAAAAAAAGAAAGTACCAAGGCCGACACAGCCATTTTTTTTTCATAGTATTACTGTTAAACCTAGTTTAAGCCACGGCCTTGTGTCACATTCGGTAGCGACGCAGGCGCACTGAAACATGTCCATACTAATAATTGAGCTATTACTCATCATCATCATCATCAGAAGCTGCAGCAGCAACGTTCTATCTGAATAATACGAGATTTACATTCATACATTTAAAAGCTGTTAACCTGAATCTCATGAAATTTTAAGCGGTTTTCATTCATAAATCAATTTCGAATCGATCAAAGTGACAAAGAATCAATTTCGAACTGATGACGTCATAATTTTACGTCTGCACCACTGGTGCCTTTTAATGGTAAATGTGTACTGTTTTCTTTCCTTTTTTTATTGCTTATGTTTTTGTATTTTTTTCAGAGCGGATATTTTAAGAATTAAATGCAAAGCTTATTTCATTTATTTATTTGATATGTAACATTAAAATATCCAAGTCGACTAATATTAAATTATTTTTTTTACATTTAAAATATTGCGTATAGAATATCTATTTGATTGTGTGTTTTTTTTCTGTCAAGTTTATTCTTTTTATTACATTGTGATTAATCCCTTGCTCACTTTTTTTGTGATATCCAAATGTTTGTCCTGGGAAACTACTTCGTAAATATACTTATCTAATCTTTCTTTAATCTTGCACAATGACTCGGTAAGAAAATGTCTAGCGAGAACTGACCTTACTTCATTAGGTTGATAAGAAAGTCCTGACTTACTTAAGAAGTGTAAAGAAATCAACAAAATTTTACAGAGCTATAAAAACACGATCCCCAGCTGCGTCCAGCCAACCTTCCTTCCTGATTTTTATTCGATTCCGTCCACGTTGTGTTGTTGATCTAGGATTAACCAAAGCAGGATTGCTTATTATCACTTGACGAGGCTGGTCCAGACATGCGAGTGCTTGGTATATAATGAAAACCAGATTTAAGACCGCAAAGACAAGGTGTAGGTTTATATATATTTTTATATATCGAATAATTACAAGACTACAAGGAAGTCAAAGTAAGTGATGAAAATGAGATATCAGTTGGCTGCTATTTTAAAATTAATTCAGTAACAATATTTTCTGAGTTGGGGTTTACTGAATTGGCTTTTGACAGCACGTTCGTTTCAGTCCGACCGTATGATTTAAATCACTTACCCAAACTTACCTCTTTCTAAGCTTCTCTATTCAAACACGGGTCCGAACTAATTAATTTCGTCTTGCACTCTGGTTTTGTGAAACAATCACCCAGACCGGTTGGGGTAGTTAAGTATGGGTTTCTGTTTTCCCCACTGTGTAAGTCTTACAAGCTTGAAATAAAAACAATTACATTTAACATTTCAATTTTCATGGGAAAGGGAGGCAAACCCACACCCTGTCATTATCTGCTTGTTCTTATCAGCTGTCCTGTTAATCAGTGTACAGGAAATTATGAAAGCTGTATTTTGACCTACGGTCACATATTGTCAAAATCCGTTGACAAATATTTTGACTAGAATTAGGTAACTAACTTTGATAAATAACGTTTGCTTCTCCCAACAAAAGATTTTTCCACTCAATGATTCCTGTATCTGTATTTTCTACTTGTTAACATTTCGGCTACTTTACCCGACAAAAATAATTGTATTCTTCAATTTTAGAGAAATTTCCTCTCATCTTGAAAATCACTTAAAATTAATACCTTCCATCTGAAAATAGGGTTACAGCTATACCAATATTTTTTCCTTAAAATAAAGTCCTTCATTTTTGATGATCTTCTGACAGCGATCAATCAACATCCGAATCTATGACAGATAGCAGTCTGCTGGCTTTGAATAAAAAAATCTGTAAGCAAGTTTTCTTCACTTCATTAAAAGTGGTTAATCTCTGACTGCGGAGGAAGTGTGTCATTGAGCAGAATAAACCATAGTCACTCGGGGCAGCATCAGGACTGAACAGTAAATGTGGAAGAATTTCAACACAGTCCATTGGTTTGAATATCTCATCAGTCAACCTGGCAGTGTGTGACCTCGTATTGTCTTGCTGAAACAAAGTACGACCTCGATTGACCATATAAGTATACTCCTTCTTTAATTTGTTGTATACGTGGTCTAGCCGCTGGCAATACACTTTAGCCTTGATGGTGCGACTATGTGAAACAAGCTCAAAATGCAGTACTCCTTGGACATTCCACCAGACTGAGATAAACATTTGTTGTTTTCTTTCCGCTTCCTAAGGGATTCAAAACTTTCTGGCCACCCTAGTATTTTGGTTCTCTATCGATATCTCACCCAAAGTGGCATTGTGCTAGATTCAGTTAAAAATCGTAAATCACGTATGATTCACGTGATTTTTGCGATATCCGAAATGAGCAGTTTTATGTAATCTAACCTCCTTTTTCAGATATCATCTAAGCGTATTATCTAATTTTGCTTTCTCTTTCTTTTTTTAAATTCAGAATGTGCCATCAAAGTCTTTGGCAAACCTGTCCATCAACGCTACACTAACCGCAGCTGGGGTGCCTGGATGCAAGATTCACGCGGTAACAGACATAAATACTGGTATGCGCCAGATTTTTACGGTAACTCGCTTTACGAGTACAAGGACCGCAACCATTATAAAAACAACATACCAGACCGGAAATATGATCTGGGATCGTTCTCATATCAGGGAGTTGGGCATGTGATCTACAAGGGCTCTTTCTATTTTCATCTAGCCAACACGAGCTCAGTCACACGATACAAATTATCGGATGGTTCCGTGACCATACTAAATATCACAGAAGCAATCTACGATGGCGATCGATTGTTGTATTCGTTTAAAAATAATTTCTTTGATTTTGCCGTTGATGAAAACGGTCTTTGGGTTTTATATGGTATGAATGTGTCCAAAGATATGCTGGGTATACTTAAACTTGATCCAGAAACATTAAAAGTCCTAAAGAAATGGGAACTACCCATCAAACACCAGTCGTACGGAAATGCTTTCATTGTGTGCGGTGTATTGTACTTAGTTAAGAGCGTAACAAAGCCAAAGACAAAAGTAGAAATAGCCTACGATTTGTACGAAGACAAGAAACTCTGTCATCAACTGGCTTTCTCTAACCCGTTTGAAAAGAATTACATGGTTGCATTTTACAACAACAAAATCTATGGATACGACAACGGGAATGAGATAATGTACCCCGTTCTAATGTTGAACCAAAAAGAGCTGAAAAATTTGAAGTCCAAGTGTTAGTAAAGCGTGTCCTTCCTGTCTTTTTTTTTTTTACTATTTTTATATATATGATATATATATATATATATATATATATGCCTACTTATAAATGCGGCCTACACTAGGCAGGCCTCAACGTTCAATGATGGTTCAATGTTTCCCGCTTTATCAAATGCCCAGCGATGAAGAATATAATGGCCTGGAAAAGATAAGCATACACGCCTTCAAATAGTTTGCATATAGATTGGCATGAGTGTATTGTATGGATTATCTCGGGCCTATGTCTATGTTGATTATTCTACTCGTATGTAAAGATGATTAATTCTTTTAACTCATTGTTCCCTTTGAAATTTTCGAGTTAATAGTATTATTACTGATAATTAATAAAATCAATTTTTTATTTCTGCCATACTATACATATATATATATATATATATATATATATATATATATATATGATTTTTTTATTCTACATTTGCTCTCCATTGAAAACTTCAGTTTGATAAAGTCAAAGGTGCTAGCCTACGAATGGGGTGCATTAAAAGAATAAATGTCATAAAGACTTTAATTAACCTTTAAAAAGTCATAATGAACAATTAATAAAAATATATACATGGATCTTAGTATGTAGCAGCAGCTCTAAGGAATTCTCTCTTGTGAATAAAACATTTTATAATTAACATTACATTATTTTTGTTTGAAAGGTTGGGCGTGATTACCATTCTATTCAGTATTAGATGTCTCTTGTGGCTAATGTTAATCATTTTTTATCCGAATTTGTAATAAAAATTCATTATTGCCGAGAAGAATCCTATTAATATTATTCCAAATGAGAAATTTCTATCAAAAAGACTGTTTGGTCAAAACAAAATGTGTTTCTAATCATATTACGAAATAAAAATAATATTATTGATTACTTAAGTTGAACAATAGGAATGGTCAAGCTTCATTTACATGCTTTCAATATTAATTATTTACAATATAAAGTGTCCCAAAATTGTTTAGCATAATTGCAATGTTTGCACACAAATTTTATATAACCTATCACACACACACACACACATATATATATATCGGTCTCTACATATCTATCTACCTCAGTGGTATCTACCTCAGTCTGCCATCTTTTTATCGATTTCTCTTTCTTTATTTCCTTTTTTCTTCTTTTTCCTCCTTCATCTCTCACTATCTTCATATATATATATATATATATATATATATATATATAGTAGGTATGGATGAAATATAATTCTGTGTCCCAAAAAATGCTATTCTTAAGACGTACTTAATACAAGGTAAAGCGAATAATAATTATTTAAAATTCATAACAATAGTATGCTATACTATCGCAACGAAAGTAACTATTTTGTTTCGCCATTTCTTGTGTCTTATCCACTGATGGTGCTGATTGCGAGATGAAGAGTTTACCGAAAGGAAACTCTTCATTAATCTTTTCGCACTCAACACAATCACTTGATAAAACGCAAAAAGTGTCAAAATAGTTATAACATTCTTATGTTATAAATTTTATATGCATATTGTCATCATGCCAATGCATATTTATATATAGTTTCCTATTATGCGCTTTTGACATTTATTTATTTAGATAAATCAATATTGTTTGGTTAGTTCAAAATTCTTCAGGTCACGATTTTCATTTATGCAAACATTTACCCATACCAACCAATAGACACAGACTTGTGCACCTACCACACACACACATATATATATATATATATATATATATATATATATGGACATAGATTGCATATAGGTACGTATGCTAAGTAGATTTTCACACATATATTTTGTAAAGCGCACATACATAGATATCGTAAAAAGCACAAGCACACACAGTGTTTATATATATATATATATATATATATATATATAGTGTGCCAAAATATCTAAATACATAATTTGCTTCCACCAACGATGTCTATTTGCAGAAATTTTATCAATCCTGTTAATAATAAAATATAAAGGCTATCATATCCACTGGAAATGCTAATATTTTGTTTTAAGGCTTATTCAATTACTTGAGGAGTTCTCTTTTTTTAGCAAAAATGTATAGTTTGCAGTCCCAAGAGATATAAATGCATCCTAGTATTCTCTAATGCACTTTGTTACCTTTTGTAACTCGTCAGCGAATTTCTTCTGTTTCAGCCTGTGATTCCGCAACTGTATTGTTTAATGTGGCATACACTTCGTCTTTATTTTAGATACCTATAACAATCGATGGCTACTCTTTTGTTTTGTTTTGGAAGTGTTTGTTTAGTTAATTTTGTTTGACATCATATTGACTAAAAGTTAAACCGTAAATATAAGTCACCCTCTCCCACATGTACACAAATTATTTCTGCAATCATTATCCTTTAAAATATCAAGTATCTGAATATTTTGAGGCACTATCTGTAAACATATGACAGTAGGATCAGTGTACATCTTTCTATAAAAACATAAATATTCTTATGCAAATATTAGAAACTTTATGAAAATCCCGCAAAGAAGATTTCGCAATATATTTCTCTTCGTATATAGTCATGAGTCATGTGATTAGATTTTATTACATCTCCGAAGTATATTTTATAATATTCTCTCTTTATCTCCTAAAAATATAAAAGCGGAAACTAAAGTTTTGTATCCGCTTATTAAACAATAAACAATATATTATAAAAACTTCCATAAGAATTTCGAGCATAGTATAGAAAATTAATAATTTCCAAAATTTATAAACACAAAATATAAATATATTCGCCTACACTGATCCGTGATAATAATAATAATAATAATAATAATAATACTGTCAAATCTACAGATTTAGCAAAAAGAACTAATTTCAGTATAAAACCATTAAACGCAATAGTTCTCGTTGAATTAACATGGAAGTTGTATATCGAAAAGAAAAATAATCATATTTCTATTGCTAAAGATAAAACGATAATGCCAAACAGTTTAATAAATAGCCAAGGAGAAATTGTTTTCATCAAATAATCATAAGAAATTTAACAACTAACACCATAAAGTTTTAACTAAAAGAATACATCCACCACTCGTATTTCGTATACAAGTGATGTATTATAATTATATTCAAGCAGTGGAGTAATATTTTCACGATTAAATATGAAATCAATAAATGTCCAAAAATATTTTGAGATCAGTTGCATTCAATAATTATCTGTTTACATAGTTTTCTAGCTCTTTGATCAAAGTTGTTTGATCCAGTGAATATTCATAAATGTTGAGCTCCTATTAGGTAGCGAATTCGTAATGTCTTTAAAGATGTTTTCAAACATCACTCTACATTTTTATATATATATATATATATATATATATATATATATATGTGTATGATCGTGACAGTATATCGCGCTAAAATTATTCTTTTTCAGCAGTTATTACTGATAAAATCTATTCTAGCAAGCATATGTTTTTTTATTTTAATAAAAAAATATAAATACATGCATACACCCAGTCATGACAAAAATAGAAAATAATACAACCGCTAAACGGAAAATACAAATAAAATAAACATGATTAAAAGCAGAAAAAGCACATAATCCTTATGAACATAAACCCAACACAAATAACAAAATAAACCAACACACTAAAAAATGTTCAAACCGAGGTCAAAAAACGAAAGAGCCCATCCCAACTAAACAAATACCCAATCACACATACATTAAAAAATAAAAATAAAATTATTATACAATAAAAAATCAATCATAAACAAGATGAAAAAGAATAACTAACCAACCACAAACAAGAATACTCCCACAATGCCACACCATGTTCTATATAAACAAGAAATCTTATCTTAAAGACCTGACGAGTGAAAAAATAATAACGCAGTCCTCAAGAAACTTATGAATTATATATGTACATCGTCATCATGCCTATGCATATTTATACATAGTCTCCTAGTATGCGCTTCTGACATTTATTTATTTAGATAAATTAATATTGTTTGGTTATGAATACGCTCTGTTAAAAGACAAACTCATTATATATATATATATATATATATATATATATATATATATAATGTACCTTGCTGTGAAAAAGTAAATAAACGTCTAAGATAATATAAAAAATATTCTCCTTTTTTCAGATAATCAACAAATCCTTATTAAATTATATATTAATCAAGAAAGCCCGTTATTAAATGAATCATAACCACTTTCAAACATGTTTTGAAGCTGTAATTAAAATATAATAAAAAATTAAAATGTGCTAAGTGAACATTTACATTAAACATTTACTGATCTTCCTTCTGAAGTCATGACGTTCGACTAATCTTATCCTAGAAATTTTAAGAAGTTTCGGCCTGTAGTGAGCACCAATTTTTTTCCCATATTTCTTGATAAAACTCCCACGACCTCACGATATTACCTGGATTTATCGCGTGTACTTCTTTCTTTAACTTGAACCACACACTTTCAACTGGATTTAGAAGAATCCTCTTATTAGGCCACTGTAAGGCTTGAAATTTTTTTCGAACCGATTCTTTTATAGATTTGCTTTGATGCTTCTGATCATTGTCCTGTTGGAAGATCCAGCCGCGACCTAAATCCAACTTTCGAATTGAGGGCAAGACACTTTCATTCAAAATTGCTTGGTATCTTCCCGGTTCTGTTGTGACATCAATGCGTGCTAAGTACCTCGAAAATCATAATCCTGCCGTCACCATGTTTAACTGTTGGCACCAAATTTTTCTCTTCAAAAGTCTTATTAGGAAGTCGTTATATTTAATGCCGATCGTTCCCCCGCAAAACCTCTACTTTGCTTCAATCCTACCACATAAATTTTCTTGCTTATTATTATGAGCTTTGCTATAGTTGAATCAAGCTTTTTCCAGCAGAACTGTGATAGATCTCTGCATAGGTCAGATTTAGTCGTACTGTATACATATGCGCAATTTTTCCGACATTGGCCAGGGAGCATTGGAAAACAATAGAAGTCACAACAGGATTCGCAGAACTAGATAACTACTTACTCTTGAAGTTAATTTTCGCAGACGGTCATTACTTGATTTCGATACCGTCACACCAATGGCCTATTTATATGTAATCATCCCACAGTGGATACGTGCACTCCAAATCGTTTTGATAGCTGGATCCACACTTACCAAAGATTTGCTCTGAATTGTAAAAAAAAAAAGCTTTCAATTGCCGGGAAGCTCATTAAGGCCGGTAAGTGAAAACAAATAAATATACTGTTTATTAGATAAATAGAGCGTCGGTTCAAATATGAGTATCCACTAAAAAATATAACGTTTTATGTGATAAAAATCTGTCGGGCTGATAAATTAAAATATATTAGCTTAACACACACACATATATATATATATATATATATATATATATATATGACAGATCTAATATATGTTTAACATGAAAAAATAAATTTTGAAATTTCAATATCAGAAGGTACTTCTGAATAAACGTAGATAGATCATTAGTATGTGTCGTCACAGAAAGAAATTTAAATTGCAATAATTATCATATTCTTCCATTTAGTCACAATAGAAGTTTTTTGGGGGCTAAGCAGTTACCTCTTCCTACCTACAACTACTAACCAATGGTCACGCCACAAGCCTCCCACTATCATAGAAGAAATTACTACTATGATTCTGCTAGCTTAACCCTATAATAGCCAATATTCTCCCACTTCTTTCTTTACTAGACCAAGCCTCCGGCATTAGAATTTTTTCTCATTTTTGTTTAAACAGGGTTGACGATACATGACTTAAACTGACATGTTGAAACTGTCTATTTCCCCTCTAAATTGTATCTAAATTTACAGATATATATATATGCATGCATTCACAGGTGGGACAAAATAATGGAAGCACTTTGAAAATACTAGCAAATTTATTTTAGTAAGGCGTAGAACAGCTTGAAATCTACTTGCAATCGAATTGTATAAAGTTTGAACTGTTTATAGATGGGTATTTTATCCTTTCTTCCGTTAAGGTCTACAATTTTTTCAATAATGATGGTGGTGATATTAGTTCCTCACCTGCATTTCGAAAATAAACCATAAATTTTCAATGGTGTTGAGATGTGGGGACCGTGGTGGCCAGATAAAAAAAGGTTCTACTTCACTAGAAGGTTTCTCATGCCATTCTACTACAACTTTATCAGTATGAATTGGTGCATCATCATCCTGGCATTTTTCACCGGAAAAAGTTTTTAAACCATAGGATGAAATCGATCATTTTAAAATTATTAAATAGTCCTGACTGTTGATTTTAATAAACTTATTTAAATAATATCTCTTAAAAAAGCGATAATTTTAGTAGAAAAGTGAAGTACTGCTAATATTACATCAACAAACATAAAAATAGCCAAGCTTTTGACAGTTTAATCAAAATTTCTAAATTATGCTATTATGGTTCTAGATGTTTCCATTATATTGTCCGCCTACTGTATCCGCCTACTGTATCTGAATGTGCATAATTATTTACGTGTATGTGTGTGTCATACTTTGCCGCATAAACCACCGACTAAAATGCACGCGCATATCATGAGAGTAACGACTATAATTATCTTGTATGAACTTGTATAAAGACTAAAATCTAGATGGCGATTGAGCATGAGAAAAAGTGCTGTATTAATGACAAATGACCGAAGACAATTTCAAAGCGTAAAAGGGTGCAATAATAACTAGAATAAAAGAATATTATATCAATTAAAATAAAGTTCAATGCATTTTATCCCCTCTAAACGCTTTCCGATAAAGAATGGATTCGACTACTGATGACTAAAACTTTCATAGAATGAAATCAGTTTTATACAAATACAGATAAATAAAACTAGCCACTAAACTAATAGAGACGTTTGAAATCCCAATAAAGAAACAGGAATTTGAACAGCTGGAATTATAAAAAAAAAACATCAACTATGCAAACTATCACAATAACATAAACTATAAAAACTACTTTAATATCTAATATCGTAGAAATTAATACCTTCTAATGTCTACCTTATAAATACTTAATATTTACTTATTCAGAATCGAAGCAAATTCCTAGAGACTCATATATGAACGATCAATATTAAATATCTCCAAACTATACAAATACCTGATAACCAAATATAAACGACCAATACTATTCTCGAACCAACGAAATGCCTACAGAATAAAATATTTACGACCTATATTTACCAATTCTCGAAGCAAGTAAATACATACAGAATAATATATGAGCATCTAATAATTACCTTTTCTCGAGCCAAATATTTTATTACACAATAAAATACAGGGTATAATAGATAAACTGTCGCATGCATTATATCAAAATGAAAATAACACTAACTTCTCATTTTAACATATATACTTACAAAAATGACGCAAAAATATCATGGGATACAAAAATGTAAATTTATTCCATAAAAATCGCCATTAGTTTAAAACCCGAGCCTCCATAACGACTTACGAATCTTCTGCCTCTCTTCTGGATGGTCTCCTTGGTTAAGTTGGTGAATGCTTGCCTTCGGTTCATTTTTCGTGTTACAAAGAGATTTTGTTGGTTTCTAGCTCAACTACGCCCTACACATAATAATCAAAGGTGGGGTAGTCTAGAGATTCAGGTGACCAGATGTAAGGGGTGATGTGGTCGTAGAAATTGTCTGACAGCCACACCTGTGTTGTTCTACTTTTCTATCATGGTGCAGTGTCATGTTGCCAGACGCAGATTCTTCCAGCAGCCATCTTCTTGACCCAGACAAGCGCCACCTCCTCAAGGCACATGATTTAAGCCTTCGTGGCGAGTCTTTGGACCTCCCTACAAAATGAAGGAGCTCTTTTCTTATCAGAACGATCAGGGTGAGATTTCCGAGCTGCTGTATCTTCGTAATCACCAGTAAACAAGCCGTACATTATGCCGTTTTCAAATTTATGGCAGAGTGAATTTTATCATGACGCATCTTTTCTCAGAGGTGGTGCTTAACTGACTCTACGATTACGTGCAGTCGACAAATTCAAAAACAAGTAAAGCGCATTCGAAAAATTTCGAAAAAAAATATAAAATGGCGACAATTTTTCCATTGCACCCTGTATAATCAACCAATGTTAACTCAAATATAAACGAACAATATTTACTTATATCAAGCCAAGTAATTGCTTACAAAATCAAGTATAAACAACTAATATTTACATATAGACTCAAGTATAAGCGAGTGAAATTTATCTCTTGTCACGAGTATAGAAGAAAAGTACCGAATTTTGAAATCAAATGGCACAAAAATGGTTGATATATCGAAGAATTCTTCAGCCAAACTCAATTCAGTCTTCATCGCAGATCTTAAGAAACGGATGAAATACGAGGTCAGTCACACTGGCATGTCTCACACGGACTTACATATTATTGTTTTAATATTGGAGATAATAACAGAATTAATTTTTTAGTCAGCATTGGTTTTGTTTTTGTTTGTTTATTTAGTTTTTAAAATAATCATTATAGAAACAGTAATTGCAATGATTATATTGATGAAAACAATGAAACCAAATGAGCCCCTCTAAATCAGTAACTTTTGAGTATCATGCAGTATAACTAAATAAGTCACCACAGGAAAACAGATATATAGTATTATTAACATCGCAAAAAACTATCTTGAAAGTAATGTTTACTAAAATAATATCCCATTCTTATCGCAGAAAATAAATAGATGTTTCCTGATTCAGATTGTAAGTGCTATGTAAAATTATTTTTCTGAAGTGTTTAATTTATCATTGAAAAATTCATCTTTGCACTGACATTTTTAGCCACAATTTTATTAAGAGATTTTTTGCATATACTTAATATCAACAAGAATATCACATTTTTCGTCCATTCTATGCTTTTGTTAATTTTTCATGTTATTATTGTTGTTCTTTGACCTGGTATCCTTTCAGAAGATGTCTTTATTTGTGATAGTAAGAAAAGTCTAATGAGATTTGTCTATTGTGTATTAAAAGTTAATTCCAGAAAGGCTTTAATCGAAAACATGAAAATAATATAATAACAGAAATATGAAAAAGAGACTCGTTTGGATGGTTTTTAAAGATAGAAAAAATATATATGAAAAGAAATTGTGTTTGGATTTCTGGTAAGCGATGGAAGCATGGAACCATGAGGCTTCTCTTGGACATTCAGTCCACTGTAAACTGCATGCAACTGTACACGGAGTACTTATAAAAATCAACTTCGAAGACGCTTTGTTAATGGAAGAATTCAATTGTTTCGTTTTAAGTAACTTGGACTGTTGTTGCTTATACTCAAATAAAACTGTGAAAGAAAAAAAAACTGTTACATATTTAAACTGTCCATTGAAAATTTAAAAGTAAAACTAATAAAAATATAAATCAAAAGAAAATAACCGGAAATTAAAGAAACGGTAAACATTTTAAAAGTTCGTAAATAACTTCATATCTTCGAGTTAAAAAAGAAAAGAAAAGAAATCCAAGCTTTTTGCTTATTTTATTAACGGAATTATGTGTTGAGTAAATATTTGCTTGTTTATCTCGATTGTTTGGGTTTTATTTGTTTTACTTGATTTACTTATGTACAGAAAGATTTTTTAATGTTACCCTCGATCAATTTTGAAATGACAGACATTCAGGCCCATTTAAAAACTTTCTCAGGATCACTTTCGGACAAAAGCTTCCATGTTGAGAATCGCTGGTATAGATGTCCTTAAAGAAGAAAGTAAATTATCTATATCAGCATATATTGTTCTTATGCAAATTTTACAAAAAGTTTTAAACGAACTCACTCTCATGTATTTCTCTTGATTTGATTTACTGTGTAGTACTAGTTTTGAAATATCCATTTACTTGTCCGATTTTTTCAGCTGCATTCCGCTCTTAATGAGTTGCTGAAATTCTCAGTTCGACTTGGCTGGAATGAAAAATATCTGTTCTTTCGTTATTCGGTTAAATGTTGCTCCACCCCACTTCCTTATGCAGCTTTTCATTTAAATATATTCCTAACCATGAGACTATACTTAAATGTTAAAATACAGAATCTCAACATATATGCAATCACATTTCAAATCTTTTTCCGATCAAACGTTGCCTATTCACGTTGTAAAATAGATAACATCTAAAGGTGTAGAGGGAATTGATGTAGAAAAGTAAAGTTACAGTTTGGCGGAAAAATATTTGCTGTAAATATAATAAGGTGAAATATGAAATTCAACACGAACGCATAACAGACACACAGCCATAGAAATCATTCTATCAAAGTGATATGATCTGTCATTGTGAGACCTTATAGTATTTAGACAAATGGTCATGTATTTTTAGTATTTCAGTAATTTAATTAGAATAAACAAAATGATTTAAATAAAATTAAGATAATAAGAGTTTATTGGAACCTTACAATAGTTGCGTTATTTGTGAATATGTCCTCCCCCTCCCAAACACAGGGTAAACATATGATACATAGTTGATTTAGTTCCCTAATCATTAGTTTCTAATGCTTACGGCCATATCACGTTTAAACAGTGGTTCCTGTAAAATCAACGAAGTTAATTAACGTTGAGATTTGTCAGTGCCTAGAATGGTAACCACTTGGGAAGATCAGTTACTTTACGCTTGGATGTTCAGGTAGTGCAATGCATTATGGCACGGAATTGTTATTCGGTGAGCCGAATTCCAATTCCTGCTGGATTGGTTATATTAACTTATGCGAATTGGAAAATGGATGAATCTACATTTTCTCCATAGCTATGGATTAATTAGCAATCTGTTTTACTAAAACCCTTATTACGTCCAAAAAAGTTATTACAATTATGCCAAACTTCGTATTTTCATAGTTAAATTTGGTATTAGATTGTTTATTGTCTAGGGGTATGATGTTTTATCTCCTGTATGTTCTACTATACTTAGTTGTTTTTATTGTTTCCGCTTCCACAAAACCAATCTACTCTTTTACCTTTTGTGTTTTTCATCTGTCGCTCAACAAAGACAAGGTGACTCTTAAATTTTAGCGTTTAGTCAGAATATATATTTTGTATAAGCTATACAAAAATGGGGCACATAGCCAAATAAAGAGGCGTGAGTATAGGATGGTCTTCGATAACTATCCTATACTTAGCTAATCACATTCACGACCCAATCACTATTAACAATTTCTCCATTTTCACAAAATCTCTTCCGTCACTATACAATCGTGCATATACCATAATACCACATGTTCAGGAGGGAACCTAAAAATGGGGTAATAAACCCATGAGATAAGAATATATTTATACACAATAATTTTCTATAATATAGATATAAAATATAATGATTTGAAAATGTGCCGGGGGAGGGATGAATAACACAAAACAAAACTAAAATTATAACAAAATATTCAAGCAAAATAAACAGATGTAAGTAAAACCCGTTCACCCGACAAAAACAAGAGTGGCTGCTGTATTTCGCCAAACGGAGAAATGAAATCCTAAATTTTAGCGTTTTGTCAGAGTAGTCTTCTTTTTGATGCACTGTCTTATCATTCAGCAGACATATTCGAAAAATGGCTTCATGCCTTTTTCATTACTCTGAAGTTAAGAGAAACTACCCTGGACAAACTTTGAACTCGCTTTGCTAATTCCATTTTTTTTATTGTATTAACCATTTGACTTCTAACATCATTTCAGTTATATTTATAAAAGAAAAGATTTGATTTTGTTTTATTCATACATATCAGTTGCCTTCATTGTTGATTGTAAGAACAACGTATTTTATTTTGCGACGTTCCGAGACAGTATTTTTTCTTTATTATTTGTTCAAATGTTACTGTTAAATTTAATTTCAAAATTGTGTCACGTTTCATTTGAGTGGACGAACAAATGTCCTAGAGACCTTCTTCAAACACCTACAAAAGCCAGACTTGAACGTCTATGTTTTAATGCAGCCAGGGTTTATCTATTGAAAAAAATGGTACAACACGATAAGCATGATACCTGACAGTATCTTAAATCAGTCGTGAGTAAACTGCGGACCACGGACCACATGTAGGTATATTTACTTTTTGAATATCCCGCTTAATTTCATAGAACAATAACTTTCATTAAAATGTTATTTCGTTTTGTTCTCCCTTGTTTATTTACATTTACTCGTCCATGACCACATACATACCATTGTTTAAAATTATTATTGAATTTTGTAACCTTTCGATGAAATTAACTTTCTCAGCATTTTAAACAACTGATGATTTTACACCAAAGAAGACCATATGTGTAATTATCTTTTGTTTTAAAAGCAAGAACCCTACAAAATATTTTTCTGCCGAAGAAATATATATTATTGTTTGAATATATCTTTGCAGTTAAATGAACGAATCAGAAAAAAATTACGTGCAGTGATAAGTTTTATTCACCCTGTCATACGTAATGTTATCAGAAGACGCCAACTTTCTTAAAAAACGAATTAACCTTTTTCTAAAAAACAAAAAAAAACAAAAAAAAACTTGTCTATATTTCTGAAATGAGATAGTATTTACAGTATTTGCATTATTCAGACTATTGTTCTTTATCTTTGACAGTTGTACCACGTTTTGACCGTTGTACGCTCCGGCCTTTTCCAGGTGCTAGGAATTTTGAACCGAACTCTTTATTACAATCACTGGGGTATATGAAAACTTATTATCCTCATTATGATGAGCTGCCTTATATACCCAAAAATAGTGTGATATTTTATAATCAATTTGTATGTAAAAATATACTGAGCCGCACCATATACAGGTAAATTTTTTGAAGAGGTAAAAAATTATACCGTTCCGGGGATAGATTGCACCATACACGGAAATTTTTTTCTGAGAGAATAAAAATTAATGCTTCTGTAACTTACCTTGTAGGTCCTCCTTTTCCATATCACATTTTGCTAACCAAAAAGTTAAGCTCTTTTATCGTGCCTCTCGAAGCCTAGATCCTTTCTTGCTACCACTGCATGAACGACTGGATATTATTCACATCGTGTGCCACTTTTAATCTATAAATATTTCATCTTGGGTACCTCAAGGTGGTGTGACGGTTAGCAAGTTTTTCTCCCTAGAATCATTACAATTGAGTAGTGAGTTCGATCCTCACTGGTTGTTCCATGCTTTCGGCCTTGTGCCACGTCTAAGCGTCGCTTAGCAATTCACCTATAAATATTCCATATAAATTGACATTTTTTTTCTCGAATTTGCATTCATCTTCGTTCGCACGTGTTTAGATCTCTGTGGTATTGTTTTTCCAACGACACCTCTTCTGTCTGATACGTATCTATACCACAGATGTTTCAGCTGAGTTTCTTATTCTGTCTTCCTCACTTTATTTTAATTCATCATGTTCTTTGCATTTACAGGATTTATTTTATCATCTTTTTTAACGTTACTTATGGCGGACGTTTGCTCTCGAAAACAAAGAAAACTTTAATAGTAAATAAATGTTTTTATTTTATTTTCTGATTGACTCATTAATAGCGAAGCACGAAATATCCCTCAAGACTCGGAAAAACGATAACTTCAGAGATGAACCGATAAATCTTTTTGAAATCTCCAAATATTTCTTAAGTACCGTATATTTCAATTCCAAGAAGCTGCAACGTTTCTACATAAATGGATTATTTTGGAACCAAACATGGCGGTCGTTCCATAGAAGAGATATTTGTCTGCTAATTTTATTTATTTTAGTTTTGTATACATTTTTTTTTACTGTACATTAAATGTATTCTCATGTGCAACAAGCCTCCTCATACATTTACTCTCTGATTACACTCACAAAACAGCTTAATGACTGGCCTTCCTATATTATATAGGAAGGCCAGTTATGTCAATGTTCGTGTTTGCCTACAGATTCTAAACCCGAACCAATAAAATAAATGAATTATGAATAAATTTACTAGTCGTATATTGGCACTTTCTTTTCTATGCCTTGCGACAAATCTGACATTGACTCGATTAATCTGCATCCTTTTGAAACTACTTGCATGCAACTGTCCAATACGAAGATAAGAAATATGAAAAAATAATCCGTCTAACAAGAAAGGTTTTTAAATGTTGAATGCAGTAATCATTATTAAATTGGAATGCGAGAAAAATGATTAAATGATTAAAGATAAAGAAAAAGAAAAATGAACTCACCAAAATAACAAAGAGATTGACCGATATAAAATATGTAAATAAAAGATAGTGAAGAAATAAAGACACAAATGAGGAAAGGGAAAAAACGAACAAAAGAGAAAATGAATTATAAAATACAATCAACGAAACTCAATCGGGTTTCGAATACATTTTATTCTTAAGCGTCGAATAGAAGAAAGAAAATATACCACGGTATTTAGCATCTTCCCACAAAGGCGGATGCGATACAAGGTCAATGAAAATATACCACTATCTGTATACGTCGATGGTTCTTTTTTTTTTGGGGGGGGGCACTTCGGCGTGGTGTAATGGTTAGCAAACTTGTCTCGCTAGAACCATTTAGTAGTGAGTTCAATTCTTATTGGCTGTCCCATATTTTTGGCCTTGTGCCACATCTAAAAGGCGCTTAAAAATCACCTATTTTATAATATTCATGTTGTAACCGGTGCTTCCGGTTGGCTTCGGTGATATCCTTTTCATAATGAGACATTCTCATCTACTCTTCATGAATGATCCTGCATGTTTATATATATATATATATATATATATATTCCTCCAGTCACGTTGATGAAGAGAGAAACGTTAGCGAGGCAGTGTCGGCTCAGTTCATTCTCTTTACTACCAGTTATTATTCTCTTTACTACCAGTGATGAAAGCTCTTGCCACATGTCTACTCTTTAACAGTGCATTATTATTTTATTTTTTCGCAATTATTATATTGTCAAGCAGTGAATATATATATATCCCCTCTATTATAATAAGGACGCTTGTATGTGTGTGTGTATATATATATATATATATATATATATATATATATATACAATTCCTTACGAGTGTACGACGAAATATTTGAGAGGATTATATATATATATATATATATATATATATATATATAATCCTCTCAAATATTTCGTCGTACACTCGTACGGAATAAAGAATAAAAAGGAACAAATAACGTATAAAATCCTGTAAAGTAAACAAAACTATAGTAATAAAAAACACACTTTAGTCATTTTAAGCTGCTTACTAAAACAAAAAATCATTTTACTTTATCCACTTGAATGAGAGATGCCGGTGACAGTTGAAAATCTCCGTATGATTTGCTATAAGTTACGTCCTAAAACCTCTGAATTAATATTGAAAAAATATACTAACAAAGCTTACTTACTCATTCATTCAAATTTAATCCTACTCAAGATGCAAATAAAGTACTGTGTCGTGTTATTAACACACGCGAAGTACTAAACACTCGACTGTCTCATAGGTAATAGCTGCAGATATTTATAGACTTGGTGACATCAAATTTAAATGATTCAAATCATCGTCATGTACAGAAGATATTTTATCCTTTAGTTTCCCTGGTTGTTCTTCTCACTATCCTCTTCCGTTTCCCTAAGAGATTGTCTACATTTTGGAGATCGTGATCATTTTCATTTTTTATAGAAGTGTTCCTCCAGTAATTGTTCATTTTGTGAGCCAATTCTGATTTCGATTTCATTGTCATGCTTTTCATGATATGACACTTTCACTACTTTCAGGCAGACTGTACATTTCTTCATCGCTTCCATGTTGCCATCTAACTTGATATACAGACACTAATATCCCATTTCCATTTTTTCTGTTATCGTAGCGTTCTGTCCATTTTGCATTAGGAATTTTGCCTCTTGTAGGTTAGGTGCGCAATTCTTTTCGTATTTCGTTAGAGTCAAAAGTCATGGGTCAGTAATTTGTCTACCCACGAGAGCGGACAGGATTTTAGATTTTCAGCATATGGTATTTTCTTATAGCTTAGCAAGAATCTAGGTAGAAATATTTCTATATGTTATTTCCGTTGCAGACTTTTTCATTCATTTTTAACTGTTTACACTAACCTTTCTGATACTCTGTTTGATTGCAGACGGTAAAGTGGTGCTGCACATGGTTTGCATTCAATTTATTTAGTCATAGTTCCTCGTCAGAGAACTCTGGGACGTTGTCGGAATTCCATTTTGTTGAAATATGATTCTTACCGCTTACATCACGTCGAATTTCTTTTTGTTGGCGACCTGTATTACTTCTGGTCATCCTGAATAAACATTGATCAGTATTAGTGCCGTGGGCGCGTATCTACTGACATTTATGAACTCTTCCAGTCATTATTTAAACCATAAGGTTTGTACTCTCAGGGCAGTATTTCCGGGGGCAGGCCTAGCAGCGGCACGGTCCGTGGACTTAAAAACTCCGGATGGGTCTCGGCCCCCATCCTCTCAAATTCTGAAGCCTGCAACAGGTGTGGTTAAGGACAAAGATGAGGAAGAATGGCGTGTCGTTACTAGAGGAAAAGTGAAGAGCCGAGCAGCGCGGCCTCAGTCCCCTGAAGCCCCTAAGGATGACACCAACAGGCCCACTCCCTCTGAACAGCTCTAAGGGCTATGTCCCGGCGGTCCACCAAGATTCTCCCTTATCAGAGCTACAAAAGCAAGCAGATCCCAGTTGGGAAAAGATCAAACAACTAAGGAAACCACACCCCATCCAAAATGACCGTTTTTAAAAAAAACATCACCAGCCACTTCTCCAGTCCCTTCTCCAGCTCATTCTCATGGTCCGTCACCAGTTACTTCGACCCCTACTTCTCCGAATGTATCCGCTACCCACACTCCAACACCTACTCCTTCTCAATCCCCAATGAAAGACTCTTCTAAAAGGCAAAGAAGCCCAGACACAGCGAGTGGCAAGGAAAAAAAAAGAAAAGAAAGCCCCCTTTTTATGTGGGGCAAGATGTTTGCCGTGTCTCAGAAGACACTGGGCAAAAGGCGATTAGCCACTCTAAGAAACTAAAGACATTGTGGAAATTCGAAAAGATTTTCGAAAAAGATGTAGACGATCCACTCAATTTTCCGAATGCAAAGAGACTATTGTGAGATCTGGTACGGGGTCAAGCCAGATATGGAGTATGCTGGGTGAGGCGAACGACTCCATCCCGATGAACCCCCCAATTGTATACTTCACTAATGATGACCAAACACATTTGCAACAGTTTTGTTCTGGGAGGACCCCTATTTATGTACACTACTCCCTTTACAGAGCTTTAAAATTAACGTTCCCCTGGACATTGGCGGTCTGTCCTATGATGTCCGCGTTTTTTGTATTTTTTTACAAAAATAAATATTGTAGTTCCGGGAGCAGTAGAGTAGGGGGGGCTTTTATTACTAATACGATTTTATTTAGTTTCTTGTAAATATCGTATATTCATTGTATAAAATCATTGGGGAGTTTTAAATGTTCTTTTCTGCCCATGCCCTCCACTGAAAATTGTACATATGAGAGTTAAATAGGACTACATAGAGCAGCTGTGGTATTATGGTGGACGAGGTAAGTATGGTAAGTAAAAATGTGGTATTATGGTGTAAGTTTTATTGTAAGTGTGTCAGGGTCGACGAAAGTGAATAGCTAAGTTAAACTAGGACAGATGAAGATCAGCCTTCCCCATCCCCAATTTTGGCCTTGTGCCACATTTTTTGTATATATTACAAAAATAAATATTGTAGTTCCGGGAGCAACCCGCCAGGTAGGCATGGCTTACTGCCACTCTTATAGTTATATTTTTCCTTGTTAGATACAATATGTTAAACCTATTATCCGTTATCCGAGTTATTCTTTCGTGGCCCCACTATCGGATCCGCATCAAATTGGCGACGAGGATGTTCACCTCAATAAACCTTTGTTCAAGGCTCAAATTCAAGGTTACACATTGCCACATCAATTAGTAATAATCACAGAACATTAACATCATTATGATTCATGTATACTCTGTCCCTAGGTCAGGACTCTTTAAGCAATGTATATGTTTTTTGCTCCTCTGAGATTTCGTCTTTCAATGCACGTTTTACACTTTTTTCCGTATTATTCTACATCTGTAGAATAGCCTGGCCACCTTTCTTCTAGATTTAACCTTTCTTTCGTAGACGTTATTCAGCAGTAGTCATGTATGCTTCTGATAGTTTTTCTCCTTTGCACTACTGGCGGAACGACTACGTCTCCGTAACAAATTACAATCTTTTCCACAGTTAATTTCTTTTTAACCTTTTTAAAACGCTTTTGTATCCTTAACCATTTATTCCACTTATTCTTTTTTATCCTGAAAAATACGATGATGATCACTATGGGATATTGCTTCGTATCTCCAGCTAATTTGTCTATCGACAAAATATATGTTACGACCTAATGTAAGAAAGTGTCTTTGAATGTTTTCTTCTTTCTCAATTTCAGAACTAATGAATGTCATACATACGAATTAACATTGCCTTTCACGTAAAGTCAAACGCCATTAGCATTAAGGCCAATCTTAGAATTCTAGACAATGTTACCTTATGAAGTTCCTGTCTAGGATTAAATATACTTTCTGAAAGGTATGTGGTCGGACCTTAGTAGAAATTTTTTTCTAATGAAAAACTGACGAGCTCCTATTTGTTGTTCATATTATGGCAAAGGCTTCGTTCTCGGTATTTGAGTTTGATTCTGTTTTTTACAGTTTTGTTTTTTAGAGATATACAACAGCATGTTCATACTTAGTTAATTTTCCCAACATTAATTGTTCACTTGCGTCTGTTGTTACTACAATTTCCTTTCTAGGGTCTAATATTTTTACTACTAATTTCTTTGACGGAAAAGATTTTGAATTTTCGAACGTCAGTTCTTGTCTTTTGTCCAAATAAATTCCAGATTCTTTTCCTTAAAGCTGCAAAAGATTCTGTCAATTCAAACTATTGTTCTACATATCGTCTGTAGAAGTTTACAAGCCATAAGAAAAATTCAAAATCTTTTTTCTTAGGTGCATCATGTTTTTAATATTTTGTCAATTAACGGTTGACCTGGTGATATGCATTCGTTAGATATGGAATATCCCCCAAATTATATGTCTTAGTGCTACCCACATTTTTTTTAATCCAGCATTTTTAACTTGTTCAAAACTATACTGGTTTTCCATTTTAGTTCTTTCTCGTTAATTGCACCAATACAATGATATCCTGATAGCATATTGTATGTTTTTATATCTTTGCCAATAACTTGTCGATCAGTCAGTTAAGTGCCATACGTGATACACGCTTGGGCGATCATGTCTCGAAAGAGACATGACTGACTGGGCAGAAGATTATCACGCAATAGGTTGTCATTGCTTTAGATTGGTTGCTGACCAAGGCTATAGAACCTAATCTTTCCTGCTATTTAACCCATAACTGGAAGAAAGAGACGGACCTATCCCAAGGGTATTTGCGCGTAAGTGAATACAACTTGTCGATATCTCTTTGAAAAATCGAACTAATGATTTTAATTTCATACATGATTCTTTTCCATTTCAACCAGCCATGTTCATTGTTCTGACATTTTTAAAGCTTTCATCAATAAGTATTTGATGGCATGCTGACATCAGATCAATTCTAAAGAATAGTTTCATATCCGCAAGGAAGTTTAAAGCCCATTCTGCATTGTGATAGGATATGAAACTGCACATTTGTGGCTTACATTTATTTTATAGCCACCACAAATGCGCAGATTTCTATTTATCTTTCTTAATATTAATAAAAGGGAGGCTTATTTGCTCCCTCAAGTCGGAACTTGTTTAGGTGCTCTTGTTCCAATATTTTTATAGCATTTCCACAAATATAGTTGATAGATAGATTGTCCCTTTTCTATGCTTAAAAATATGAAGGCAAACAGTTTCCTTTAGTCTTAATTTTGCTTCCTAGTTTTTTTAACATTAAGGTTTCTTCGGCTGACTTCGTCCACTAATTCTATCAAATGTAGGTTCAACACATCATTTCCTGTTTGACCGTGAATCTTTTCACAGTTTCCACGATAATTGGTAATATGTCAAGCTTATTTTTTAGTTCCACCTAGGTTTCAAAATAACCTAACGTTTTTATCACGTATCTATGAAACTGATTCAATTGAACAAATCTATTCTTTAAACTTGGCTTTCCTAATTTCCTTCAAAAAGTTATGGGTACCAAAGTCACGTCACTTCCCATATGTAGTTACATGTATGATAAAACATTTATGATTCTGATCTTTAATCCTTTTTAATTTCTTTTTCTTTTTAATGAAAAGAGGTCAGTATATATTTCTTCTTCAATTTGCTGTTTCTTCAATTCGTTTCTTTTTGGAATTACAAATACGCTTAAGATGATTCATGAAACATTTTCACATTTTTTTTATACGCCAAACATTTTTGCTTATCTCGTTGATGTTTATAATCACACCAGTTACACAATGTTTTCTCTCTCTCTCTCTCTCTCTCTCTCTCATGAATTCATTTCCTCTATCAGATCTATACGGTTTGTTGAATTAAATTTTTTAATCATTTCTTACTTCTAAACAAATCTGACACACTGTTCTAGTAAAAACATTGATGACATTTGCCGATACTCCTCATTTTGAAGGCCGTTTACCAATTTTATTTGAACTAAATACTCTTCAATTGACTAGTTTTCAGATCCAAGTTTCTCAAACTCACAGTATTTGACAGCCTGCTCCAAACGAAGATGACCGGTTCATTTAATTTTTGTGAAGCGCTCCTGAACTTAACCCTCTTTGCATTTACTAACTTTTTTTAGGTACTGACTTATATCTCCGAACGTCATTTCCTCCAAAAATCTTGGGTATGCAAGTACTGATACTTTTATGATAGCTTCACAACCCGCAGTTGCTAAGAATAGATTAGTTATAGATTAGAGGTTTTCTACTCCAACTGATTTCAAATCCTTCTGCTTTTATGCTCCAGGTTTAGATGGTAGATCCATAAGCCACACCTGTGTGTACGCATTATTATCAAGTAGTAATTGATAATTCAGTTCTTTTAGAAATCGGCAACGCCATTGTTGTGCAGTGTTACTAACTCACGGGATGTTGTAAGAAACCAACTACTATTTATACTTTTTGCTACATCCTATGCAAATGCAAATGAGTCCCCTCATAATACGTAATCCGGTTTAACGTTTTTCATTTTATTGATCATTATTAATGAAGGGTTTCTAAAAATGTAAAATACCAAAAGATTGAAATCAACCAGATCTAACACTTTGAAAGCTGTGGACGGAAATTGGAGTATGCAAACATCTTGTAACGACCAGAGCAACCGTAATAGTGAGCCTGCAAAAGCTTAGTGAAATGTTACGTAATATCAGTCTTCATATAAATATCATAAACGTTTTAAAAAAATTTTACTCTAGTTCTAACAAAGAAAAGTAGTCACAAAATATTCCATATTGTAAATGAATGCTTGAAAATCTCCACTTAGATGAAAGAGCGACTTGAAATCACAAAAATATGATTCTACTGAAGGATGCTGAGTATATCATCGATTTACATGTGAGCAACTACGACGTTTTAGAAAGAATAGAAAAAAACATACATATTTAGTATCAGAAACACTTGGAACATAATGAGGAAAGACAGCTTAGAAATCTTGGTACTCATAAAATATAATGATGTCAAGAGAGACAAATGAGAACAGCTCACAACCTACCTAACAAGAGTGTGGTGCAACAGAGATAGCAAAAAGACAAACTTTACTAAGCGCTACAGAGGACAGGAAATTTTGGCGAACCATGATCACCAACGTCTTGAAAGGAAAAAAAAAGATTGCGTATAGGATATCAGAAGAATTGCGTATGTGATATCATATGAAATGATATTGCCATCATATAAAAAAGGATATAGACAGAGCTACGAGGTGTTGTTGCATGACATGACCAAGAACCCAAGAAAAGATAAATGTGAATTTGTTATATTTTACAGCATAAAATGTTATAAATATATCATAGTTATGGATTTGGTGTACTGCCCCCACAGAGTGCCGTTCTAATCTAAAGAACGAGTCGGGTTTGGTGGATCTCCGTTCAGTAACAGGATTACCGATTACTTTATTTTTTGATTTGATATTTGTTTTAATCATTTCACCCCAGGTTAGGTAAAATTCCACGAAGACGCAAGAGAGTTACTGGGAGTGAAAGAGAATAAGAAGACTTTAGAAGTAACCGGGAATTCAATTCCTAAACACGAAAATAATTGATTACCTCTACCCTTGGTTAAGAAAGGAATGTAAACCGATTGATAGGCGAAACGAATTACTACTAAAACCGTGATCTATAAATTAGTCCCGAGAACTAGAATGACGGAAAATGACTTCTTCCAAAACCAATGATTAAAAAATAGATGTTTTATGCCATGTGCATTTCTTTTTATGGAGATGCTCAGCAGTATCAACATATTTGGGAAAGACATAAGAGTAATCAAGAATCTTTACTGGAAGAAAACTGCCAGCATAAGGACGGGTAAAGAATTCAGAAGATATATAAAGATAGAAAAGGGCGTAAGGCAAGGATGTGTCTTTTTACCGGATCTCTTCATCTTGTACGGTGAGACTATTTTGAGGACCCTAGATGTTATGCCAGGATTTGTTATCGGGGCCACAATTTGAACATACGTAGATGATACAGTGTTGATTACAGACACGGAAAAGAAAACTACAAGACCACATACAGAAGGTAGCTGAAGATAGTGACAAAAAAGAACTACAAATAAACTGTAAGAAAACTGAATGCACGGACATCAGTAAAAAGAGTAGCCCAAAATGCCAAATACAGGTGGGCAATACTAAAATCAAGCAGGTACAAAACTTTAAATGGAAGTGTTCTAGCAGAAGACGGAAAGTGAGACACAGAGACCCGAAGGCAAATTGTCATGGAGAAGGACGCATTCTAGAAGCTGAGGAAAGTATTAAGACACAGGAAACTTTCACTAGAAACAAAAGAAAAGAGAACTGGATTGTTATGTGATGTCAGTTCTTCAATATGGCAGTGAATGCTGAATAATATCACCAAAGATGAAGAAAAAACTTAAAGCAACTGAAATGTGGTTCTAGAGAAAGATCCTGCGGATATCATGGATCAAACATGTGAGCAATGATGAGGTTTAAAAAAGGATGGAAACGAAAAGGAAATTAATACTGGACACCAGAAAAAGACATCTGAAGTTCCTGGGACATGAAATGAGGAAGGAGGGCTTGGAGAACCTGATACTAACTAGCCAGATAGAGTGAGAAAGAGACAGAGTAAAGTAGCGGATAACATATTTGAATGGCCTGAGCAGGTGAATGACAGAACGGGGTAGGAACAGGAGAAAATGTGCTAAGTGCCACCAGGGATAGGGAGATGTGGAAAGTCATGATCGCCTACGTCCTGAAAGGACAAGACACATAGAAGTAGATCAGTCAGTTAAGCACCATACAGGATACACGCTTAAAGATTCTTGTCACTTTCGATCCATAAGGCTATAAAACCCAATCTATCCTGCTATTCACCCCATAGCAGGAAGGAGAAAAGATGAATTAATAGCTTTCTCATGGGTATTTGCACATAAGATAAAGCACTGAATTCAACTAGAATTCGAACTCGACTCTCCCATTTCTCATTCCGAGCCGATATTCTATGCACCACAATGAACATCCCCCTGCTTTAGGAATGATATAGCCGAACTAATTCAGATATTGTGAATCAAATAATTACTTGTGTTAAAATCTAAAGCTTACTTCTATGTTGTTGATGTATTGACAACAGTTTTGTCATATACATGGTATAGTCCTGATGTTTCCTATAATAATCTGTGTAACTGACTTTCTCAAGAGCCATTCCACAGTAAGAATATTGCTATCGCAAAAGAACAAAAATAAAATAAAATGTTCAAATGGAATTTCCGTAAAGGTTTTCTCGGACTGACTGACAACTGATGAAATCCCAACGAAAAAATAAAAGATAAAAAATGGACAGGAGATTAGCGATTAAACATTCAAAATACTGTAAATAATTTAAATGAAAATAATTCTAATCTCATTTGTAACCTTTTACAAAACGTGTGAGAATATGCTAAACATAGTTAATAAGTATCGTACTAACAAACACACTCATAGTATATTGACTTCTCACTAGCATAGATTTGTTTTTCTTCATATTTCTTGTGATTTGAGTGGTCTCTGTCAATTATTTCCTGAGCGGGAAAAAGGTAGTTCTAAGTAAATGGGTTGCTTAAGTAATCTCCCTTTCAGTCCCGCTGTCTTTTCCATCGACCATAATTTCTCATAAACTCCAAGAAAAATCTATTTCGATATCTGAAGAAGGAAGGAAGGAAGAGCAGAGAGATCTGAGTTTATACTTTCTCTAGAGTATAATGCTAACTTTACACAAGAAGTTCCAACCGAATTTTGAATTTGATTTTAAAAATTTTCCTTGTCAATAATTTGTTATGCTATCTTATATTTATTGCAGAATGAATCTAAAACAATCATTTTTCAGTCATCTTCAATGTCCTAAAAGCATGCTCCGGCAGTGGTATCTCAGCACTTACCGTATATTCACTGTCCTTTCATAATCACACACGAACTGTACAAGAAGTCATCATGCAAGAAATATATATTTATGTATTCCTCTACCCTGAGATCCTCAATATAGTTGGCGGTATTGACGTCCATTGACGTGTAGTTTTAACATTCGATGGCTTCCTGGATCTGATGTAAAAACCCGGCCAAAATTACGTTTTAACTGCTTAGATGCTCATTTCATTTTATGTGTTAACCAACCAGTATTTTTTATAGTTGTTTCACCTCTAGTAAAGCAGGGCCTCTTCTGATGCACAGGAAGTTACAGTGAGAATAGAGCGAAACCGAAAAATACAGGGTATGTCAAAGAAAGGAGATAAGAAAGATGGGAAAAGGAGATAGAATTGAAGTTGCAGTTAAATTTTGAAGATTGTAGCCCTCAGAAACAAGTATGTCGAAGGGAGTTCTACAGGTGGGAAGTATGAAAAAAGAAAGTGGCGGTCACATTTGACGATTTTGACGATAAAAGGGTGAAACCTAGATGCCAATCTAGTAGAACGAGTAGCATGAGTAAATTCATATGGTCGGGAACCAAGGAAAAAAATTTGTCAAAACAAAGGCTGTAAAAATATTTGTAGAAAAAACAGAGGAAGCTACATTCCGTCGGTGAGAAAGTGGTTGAAGTCGACTTAAACCACTTTCAGCTGCTTAATCGGGAACGATGTTGTTTAAAACCTTTCTCTGGATTTTGTTGAGAATCCAGACATGAATTGCAGGGGAACCCGACCAGATATGGAGCAGTATTCAATGCACGGACGAATATTAGATTTATGAATGTAACAGATGGATTCAGTTCTTTCCCCACCTTGAATACAAAGGATCTTGACAGTTTCAAGATGCTAACGAAAAGAGCATCTTACTACCTAGTGGAGTTTAGAGCTGCCATGTTAATTCTTTCAATACAGCTAAATGTAAAATAAGTAAGTTAAATTTCGTCGTGAAAATTATGCAAGGAAGGTTTCTATTTATGGTCCTCTATTATCCGTGCAAATTGTAACCATGAATATTCGATATGACCATGAAAAATTGTGTAATTGTAATTTTCTCGGACATATAACCTGAAAGAAATGTTTTATTCATTAATAGGTAAACTTTAAGGAATGTATGGTATATGCAAAAAATATTTGGTATGTGGCCTACCTCTTTGATTCTGGCATAATATGTGGTCTACCCTGTTTGAATACATCCTACCCCTGTAAGAATATAATAGATATAAGTATTCGGCTATTTATTGTAACTATTATCCCTAAACCTAACCATAACCGTCCTAAACCTAATCCACAATTTTAGCCCTTAACAGATAGTTATAATACATCTATATAATACGTTTTTAAGGTAGATCACATACTACACCAGTGACAGAATTTCGTATGCCATATCCAAAAGGTAGGCCAGGTACTATACCGTCACCGAAAATTTTGTGGTTTCGTAAACATGAAAAGATGACAATTAAAGATATTTATCAATAGGTTTAATTTCTTAAAAGTTTGAGTATTAAAATATTTCAAGTTAAATTTACTCAATTGGAGTTTGAAAATATTCCGTTTGAAAATATTCATGTACAATATCAAATATTAGATCATATTTTATGCGCTGTGTCTCTTCAGGGCGTAGGCGATCATGGCTCTCTACATCTCCCTATCCCTCGACGCTCTTAATACCCTTTCTCCTGTTTTTCCTTCAATCCCTGCTCAAACATCTATCAGCTGAAGTCCATCAGGTAATGTCACGCGTTGCTTTCTCTTGTCTCTCTCCCTCTCTATCCGAACCGTGAGCATCAGATTCTTCAAACCCTCATTTTTCATTCAGTTATGTGCCATACATGATACACACTTTGGGTGATCATATCTCTTTCGAAACATGACTGACTGGAAAATTATCCCGCAGTAGATTGCCATTGCTTTCTGCAGTAGACTGTTTGCCAGCCAAGGCGAAAGAACTCAGTCTGTTCTATTATTTTACCCATAACTGGAAGGAAGAGACAGATTAATACTTTCCCAAAAGCTATTTGTGCGTAAGTGAATGCAAGGGGTTCAACCGGAAATCGAACTCGGCAACCCGATTTGTCGTTCCGAGTCGATATCCACTGCACCACAACGCACATCCTAGTGCGCTGCGACGTTGGCAGTAGGAACGAGACGAATGACGAACGGTCAGCGAAAGTTAACGCTACTGCAAGATTAAGTAAGCAAAGAAACAGTTGAAAAAAAAATAGAGAAAGAAGAGAGAAACGACGCGCATGTAAAAGCATGAAGCGCACCACAGTTTCGCGTCAACTTACCGACCTCGAGACGCTAATCAACACATACGGACATTCATACCTCATTAAATGTTCCAAAAACTAGCTGTCTTTTTCTGATGTTAAGTATCAGTTGCCTTTTTTTGTTCATCCTCTCCAAAACCTCGTCATTACCCGTGTGAATATTAGATGCGAGTTTGTAAAATGTTCAATTGGATGTGCCTATTATTCGATCGTTTGTCTATTTTTACGTAAATGATTAAGCAAGTAATGTATCCATATTTTAGGTGACATCTGCTCATAGGATTTATTCAGATTTACAGTGAGGCAATCCTAAGAGAAATAGTAGTCCTACAAGGATTTGATATTGCTGGATACAATGTTAACCAACGTTAATGTCTTGATAGAAAACATGGAAATAAAATTGCAGAATCTAAGCGACAAATTAATAAAGGTAAACGAGAAGAACAGACTAACAATCAATTAAAAAAGATATATTCTATGGTAGTCACCAAGAGAAAGACCCGAATATGAGGGGTTCAAATTAAACATGTCAAAAGCAAAAATTAAATAAATAACATCACGAAGCTTTTTAACAGAAGATGGAAAATATGACATCGAAATCCGTAGGTCGATTGAGGTAACAAAAATATCTCCAAAAATTCAAAGTTTCAAGAAACATGAAAAGGTCGTTAAAAACTAAAAAAGAATGTTGAACTGCTAAGTTATATCAATCCTCCTATAAAAAAGGCGACTTGAGGTGCAGTTCTACAGAAAGATGCTGAGAATGCCATGTACGGATCATGTAAACAACGAGTAAGTTTGAAAACAAATGGAAACAAAGACTGCATTCATACTTAGAATCAGAAAGAGACTCTCGAAATTTCTTGGACATATCATAAAGAAAGAAGATTTAGAAATTATGACACTCACAAGACATATAAACACAAGACAGGCTGAGGGAACATTAAGTAATAAGTCTAACAAGTTTGTGTAAATGGATATCAGAACAGGGAATGAGTGATATGGTAAAACATTGCTAATATCTACAAAGGATAGGACGTTATGGAGAACAATAATCGTTCACGTACGGAAGTGACATGACCCAAAAATAAAGAAATAAAGAACCAACTTATAATATTTTTACCTATCAAAATAAAGAAAAATTGACATTTTTATTATCTCTTGAAATATTTCTTATTTCTGCTAAAATTGCATTTAGTGTGTCACGTACTTTATTGACAAATATAATTAAATAACGTTTTCTAAAACAGAATTTTAAAAAAAGTTCCCAAGGATATTCTTTCACAAAAGTCAATATGATGTTGTACACTGCGTAGGCAGTTGACGTTTCCCATTGGTATTGATTTAAGAGGCTTTTAATATCGACACTATCTAGCAGAAGGATGAGCAAAAACAAATAATCTAGACATGAGTCACTTCTTAGGAAATCCTATTGATTATTTATTAAGAAAAAAATTATTTCTATTTCTTAATACATTTTATCTGATAATTTATATCTAAATTGCACTTTTTATTTGAAATAAACCTATTCTGCTTTTAATGTCTATCAGTATATTAAATGGCTGATGATTGAAACGAAACATCACACACACAAACACACACGCATATATATATATATATATATATATATATATATATATATGGGATAACCATATATGCATTTTTATATGAATTGTTATTTATCAAATTCAGTTTCGAAAGAATAGATTTATGATATACTAGAAAAAATTTTCTTACGCGTTTCATCCGTTAAAACTTAATCAATATATATATATATATATATATATATATATGTATATACAAGAAATCTCGGAAGTTCAGTCTGTTATTATTAGTGTTGCCTTACTGTGATTAAGTTCATTATTATATATATATATATATATATATATATATATAACGCAAACTAAGGCAAAAACTTTTTATGTTTTCTTGCATTTTTCTTTGATGAAAAAGTATTATAGATTCATATTTATTTACATGGGTTTCATATTAACTTTTTTGGTAAAAAGGGTTAAGAAAACCTATGTAAGTCAATAAAAATTTTCAGTAGTATTTTTTTAACTGGTAATAACTGGATATATCTTATTTACCTGTGAGAGTAAAAAATAGCAAATTTCATATGCAGGGTTTCTGAAATGTCATTTTGAAAAGAGGTTTTGCGTTTATTTCGTCAGAGAACTTTAACATTATAAATATTGCTTGAAACATTTACGTAATTACTGAAATTCAGAGCTGACTAATTCATTTTTTGTTCGAATTATATTTTTGCTTAATATTCACATTATTGTTGATTTTATCGTTGTGTTTTTTATGCAAGTTACCAGAAAATTACATCTATTCTATAAATATGTCTATGTTTTTTTCACAACTGACACGTGTGCGTAATTCAGTCAAGGTTTTATGTGAAGTTTTCATAAATTCATTTAGGAAATGTTTTAGTCAATCTCGTCTATACCAGCTATGTGTTAAATAGCAAATTTGACTGTGACCCCTATCCTTGTCTATGAAAATGATAATGCACAATTTAAAACTGGTTAAGTTTGCCACAAAAGCTGCTTTATTGGAAAATCACAGTACTAATAAGTAGTATTGTGAGGTTTGGAATCTATTCTTCACAAGGTGATTACAGGGTTGAAAAGAACAAATTCTAAGAAAATATAGGTGGCAAATATATGTTGTTCAAATTCATGTCGTAATCACCGTATTATTTTGGCATAAATGTACATGATAAAGGTATGAATCCATCTCCTTTGTTTTCAGTTATGGGTGAAATTGTAGGAAGAACTGTGTAGAAACCGAATTAATTATAAAAATAGAACAAGTTTGAATTCCACACCGTTTGAGCAGTTCCACTCCATGAAAACCATAGCAGCAAAACTTGTACGTGTTTAGATTTTGGATCTAATTTCCACAAGAATATATAAGTTCAAGCGAACGACCATTACGTCCTCAGGTGCTCTCATTTTGGGACTATGTCGGCGAGTTGATGGCTCGTATCTCCCCCGATCTTCTAGTGCCCATCGATATCGCGTACGGGTGCGATAATGTGTTGTCCCCATTTACTGGGGTGAAACGGATGGTGTTTCTCACGTTGCTGGCCGTAGCTCGAATTTTGATTTGGACGTGTCGAAAGGAGGGAATCTTATGATATGAATATTAATCTTATCATCATCTGACTGGATTCTTTAAACATCGGCTTAGCATGAATATCAGATCTGATAAAAAGCGCTTGATATCGAAACATTTCAGCAAGAGGTGGGTAAATGTAGCACGCCTGGTCCGCATGGATTGGGCCAGTCTTGATTTTCTTTTTTAAAGTTTTTTTTTGTTTATAGTGACAGTTTCCTGTATCTTAATATTCTACTCAGCTTCTTGGACGCTTCCTTCTCCATGCCAATTTGCATTCGGATCTCTCTGTCGCACTTTCTATCTCTTGCTAGAACGCTTCCCAGATATTTAAATTTCATTTTACTGCCCCTCACTTGTACTTGGCATTTGTAGTTTCCTTAATATATCTTACCCAGAAAAAATAATTCTCTTTTAAAATTAAAAAAATACAATGTTTAATTCATAATTTATGCTCAACTATGATTTAAAAATTAAAATTGTTTTACTGAAATAAATAACCCACATAATACTTAATTAATTTTGTTAACTACAATATATTTTAATATACAATAATTATTTATTCCTTGCTATTAAAAATTATTGTTTAACTATTTAAGTATTGTGTTGTCTCACTATGTACATTACCCAGACAAAATAATTTTCATTAAAATTTAATTACTTACAATATTTTCATTTATTACTTATACCTCAACGTAATTTAAAAAATTAAAAAATATATTTTTCTAAAATAAATGACGCACACAATACTTAATTGTTTTCCTTACGACAATATAACTAAGTATACCCCAATTATTTAATCCTAATTCTAACCTAAATATTCCAGCCCCCTTACTTTGACATTTAGTGTATTTTCTTGCATATCAAATTTAATGATGATTCTCATGTAAATTGATATGTAGACTCATATGGTCTCATTTTAAATTGATTTTGAGCACTATAAATGATTGTACTGAAATCCGAAAATTGTGCATTTAGTGTATTTTCATGCATATCAAGTTTAATGATTCTTATGTAAATTGACGTGTAGAATCATATGGTCTTAGTTACTTAGTGAAAAAAATATCTAATTAACAATAAAAAAAAACCCTAAACTCTGACCTGCTGTAAAAAGTATTGTCTACCCATTTAAAAATTCTATGGCCCGACTATGTGTCTTATCCAGAAAAATTAAAAAACGACATGTTTAAACACCAGGCCATCCTGCTTCCTTTCTTGACCCAAATATTAAAACTCCATGGTTACCCAATTCTCATTTTTGATTTCACAATATTGACAGAACTAAAGCATTTGTCTAACTAGCACTCCCTAATTTACTAAAAAACCATTAATTTTTTTATATTTTTAAAATAAATTATTTTTACCATTTATTTTAACATATCACCCGAAGAAGAACAGTATTGATCTGAAACATGAAGTTTTTGTTATATAATTCTTTTATAAACCATTGTAATAACAAAATTACAATATTAAGCTCTACTGTCTATCGAGCACTCTTTAGAAAATTAAATGCTCGAACAGTGGGTTTTAATCTACGTGTTATTTCACTTTCTTATAATATATATATATATATATATATATATATATATATATATATATATAGGTACTCACGTTAATATTCTTCAAGGACATGTTCATTCGTTGATCATGTTTCGTTGAAAAAACGGTATATTTCTCGACTTGGTTGCAACTGTTGCAACACTCGCAATCGACCACCTCTCCACAGCAGGGAATTTTGTTTATGATGATTATTATATTCAATTTAGCAGTTCATAAAGATGTGACAGCTGTTCGCAGAATACGGATCTCTGCGTACAAATATGACTCTTTACTGTGTTCCAGATATGAAGCGATAGCCACAGCATTCGTTGCAAATCTCCAGATTTCTGGATAAATATGACACAGTATACTTTTATACTAAAATAACAACTCGTTGCTGAACGTACATTTATTCCATTAATGAGTGTACAAAGCAATGCAACGTAGATGTTAACAGTGATACATTTAGGTGAACCAACATCTCCCAAATATATAAGTGAACACAAACATGTCATTATGGAACTAACACCAGCCTTTAAAGTGCTTTGTTGAGAGCTGACATCCATGGCCTCATGAGCTGGAATCACACATTGTTAGCCCTACACTCTCTAATTAACGAGCCCTCGAGTTCTATGCTATTAACAAGTGTTAAGCTAATGAGTCTCTTGCTCCCATACTCCGTAGAGTCTAAAAACCGCTGAATTTCCACGCTGGTCACATGAATTAAGAATTCGTGGTTGACCACTGTACTCTCTGCAGTGTGCTCTAATTATTTCAAAACGTATTCCTGGAACACACGTGACATATTGAAAAATGACAATTGATCACAGTTCCAGAAATTAAATGTCTCATCCATCTGGTATTCATTATGATATTCCGTTTGAATTCCAATACTTCTAATCTCGTTATCACGGGAAGCAATTCCCGTGTTCACACCTCAATTAGCAGAATTGTCAACACAACTGATATAGGTCTTGGCATTTCAATGACATCTAGATAAGGTGCTACAAGAAAACATTACATATTGCTGCACGATTAATTTTGGTGTACCGCCATTATGCTTTATTTGTATTTCAATTCAGATTTTTATTCAGTGGAAGTCTTCTATTCCGAATTCATTTAATTTTTTTATTACAGAACTAATTTACTCAAATTGGAAAACAATAATTTTACATTCTTAAAAAAAATAATGAAGCAAAATTATTAGACATGTTTAATTTTTATGAATGTATGTATTTCCAATTTCCAAGTTTTATTTGACAGTTTAAAATAATTTAGAATTAATATGAGTAAAAGTTTTTAGTTGTCTCTAAATATTTGGCCAGAAAACATTATTTTGTTTGATAACAGAACATATTAATGCTCCTGTTGTAAATTGTTATAGGAATTTCCATGAATATTTTTTTATCTGCTATAATTTTAGAAAATATATCATCAAATATATAACTTCAGAATATTTATCACACCATAATCTGCTGTCATGGTTATTCTTAAGACCTCTCTTTAAAATTAAAGGTTAAGATTTTGGGTTGTTTGAAGAGGTGTATTTAGGCGGGAAGGAATGGGTTTCAATATAAGATTTTAAAAATTTTTATTTAAGTTTATTTAATCAAACCTTTTTGAAGAAGAGCTAAATTACAGGAAGTTATCAGTTTAAAAATTATTAGAGAAAAAATTATTAGAGAAAAATATTAAAGAAAAAAAAATATATATATATATGTGTGTGTGTGTGTGTGTGTGTGTGTGTGTTAACCAAGGAAAAAGGGGTTTCGTAAAAGAATCCATATTTTCTAAAGATAGGCAATTAAAGGATATTGGGATAGGAAGGTAGGGGGGTTAAAATATTTTTTAAGGTTAACGTTAGGGTCAAATTAAGATTAAAACTTAAATTGAATCCTTTTAATTTATAGTCTAACATCTAGTCAACGGAGATTTAAATTCTAAATTTAAGTATTCAAAAAATTTGCCTTGTGGCGGCACTTACCTAAGATTCAGTAGCCGGTGTTGGTGGGGGTATTTTAATATTGAAATGTTTTCCAGTAAACATAGACAGTACCTATCACGAAAATTCCTCGGAATACGGGCTGAACCTATCAGTTTCCAGCTAATTACAGGATCCAGCCCTTCCTCTTTCATTTTCCAGAATGCCCGCGAAAGGGCTGTCTGGTACCTCTGACCGGGGTTCGAAAAGGAGTACCTGTGGTTATACAGTCTTTGTTTGAAAGGACCGGCGGACATACCAATATAGGTCCGGAAGTCTTCTTTTTTTTTTTTTTTTTTTGTTAGATGGAGAAATGTGGGCTTCATAAATCACCTGAGTGGATTTGCATTTTCTCTCTATCGGGAAGGCGTCCACAGAATTACAGCTGCATTCGTTCAGAATTCCGGACCTAGATTCAGCATTGCGCAAGTTCATCAGAATACTCCTATTATGGGAACTAATAAGGCTGTCCATATTTGGGGTGCAAGAATAACTAATTTTAAGGGTGTACCTATTAAAAATCTTCCGTAGAGGGTTACTGTTATTAAAATCTTAGTTTATTAACTTGAGAAAATATTTATCAATATTGATGTTAGTTAGTTTACAATAAGGGGGTTTAAACCAAATTATCTTTCTTTTTCTACAGTTTCCTTTGTTTTTATTTTTGGATGATTCGGAGTCTATTGTAGGTTTATTATATGTTAACTTGTTCTTATATCCGCTTTTTTGAAGGGCCTTATTGTAAATATTTTTACTTGCGTTGAAAGTTTTAATGTTGGATGATAATTGGTTGATTCTATTATTCACTATATTGGGTATCTGTTTTATAATATTTTTGGGGTGGTTGGATGAAATATTAATATCAGTAAAGGGGAACTATTTTCTTTTAGACATGGTTGGTAGGATCCATCATTTAAATTAAGGGTGATGTCTAGATAGTTTACAATTTTAAGTTTAGAGGTGACTTCCACTTTAAAACCGAGGTACTTCAGAGCTCTAATTATTTTTTGTGTATCCTATTTGTGTAGGGCCCATTGGAATTAGGGATAATTATTAATCAATCGGCCCGATATAGGCCTAATTGTTTGGGGTCTAAAAATCTGCTTAGAATATCTAAAATGTAAATTCCCACAAGATCTGCCACCTGGGCTGAATCATATGCTCCCATATGAACTCCTTTACCAAATCCCTATATATATATATATATATATATATATAATTTTAAATTCATGACTTCCTGTAATGGATAAACTTAATTAAAAATGTTTAAGATATTACATTTAAATATATTCATCTCTTTCCTAAATATACCGTTTCAACACCCTGTAACCCCGCCAGTAACAGCTCTGTCCTGTTGTACTTTTGACCGTTGTTAACCTAAATCCCTTCCACACTTTATCCCAGGGCCTTTGCCATTTGAAACAAAACAATGTCACTGACGTGACATAGAATCTCTATTAGAGATCCTATGTCGAAATGTACATTAGACACCTTTGAATTTTGAAAATTTTCTCTAATTTATATTGGCTCTGTATTCTTAATACATTGAGCTCTCTGCCTGCATCACTTTTTAGTGTTAAAAATCTTTTAATATTAATTAGGATCAGGTTCTTGGAATTTACCTTCCTACTCTTCCACTTCGGATTAAAGAAAAAAAATACATATATATATATATATATGTATTATAAAAACAAAATAAGTAAAATTATAAACAAAATAAGTACTTTGTAGCGATGATATTACTATGTAATAAACTTTAAATATATATTATTTTCTCTCTTTTGTATTGAGCATTTTTAAGTATAGTGTTTTTTTAACATTTGGATATCGGCATTTTATTCCATTTTCCCAACCTTATATTTGTGTGTACATTTCTCCTCCTCATTTAATATCTTTCTGCTACGTCAATTAATTTTGGCAACGGTACCTTCTAAAGAACTATTGGCCCGAAAGAATCCTAAAGGAGAAGGAAAATGCCTTCTTATCTATTCAAATATATATATATATATATATATATATATATATATATATAGTTTTATTATATGCATTGGTATTCGGACTAGGATGTGCAACATTGATTATACCAAGCAAAGTGACCAATCAGCTTTGAATGGTAAAACAAATAATAATGTTTATTTTTTATCTTTAAAGGTCTGACAAAATTTTCCCAAGTATCTAATTTTATCGGTGTTATTAAATCCATGTATATTTTAAAAAATTGTAGGCCATTGCAATACTTCACGCTCGATTAGAAAATTAAAAATGGAATTTTCCATCCTTATAAAAAATATTCATTTGTCACTTGTATCTATTACATTATTTGCATCGTGTCTCTTCAGGATGTTGGCGATCTTTCTACAATCTTGTTGATGTCCTGTTGGCAAAAAGTTCGTGATTTTCTTTCAAAGAATGATGTGAGGTAGTTTTCAGATGAGTGTAAGGAGCCCTTTTTTATTTGAATTGTTCTGTAGAAAATGTAACAAATGAAAAGGTGCAAAGTTAGGAAAATATGGTGGGTACTGCACGGCTTTGCATTTCAACTCTTTAAGCTTCTGCAAGGGCTCTTTTACAAGAAGCGGTTTTATATTGTTGTGATGGAAAATGCCACCGGCCGTTTTTCTTAAACCCAAGTCTCTTCAGATAGCGAATGGCTGTTCCGATGTCGGTTTTTAAACAGTTTACAGTCTTTATCTTACAAACCTTCGGTTTATTCTCTACGATAGCAAGCATAGTGTCTTCGTCATCATCTGAATGTCACCAGGATTGTGGTTAATCTTTTTATGCTATGAACACTATAAAGAAATCAGCAAAACCACTTCTCTAACATTAGAAGCGCTGGAGCACTATCCAAATAAACTTTCTGAATGTATTTTTAACGCATTTCCCACGCTAACTCCTTTCCGGGATGTGCATTGTGGTGCAGTGGATATCAGCTCGGTACGACAAATCGGGAAGCCGAGTTCGAACTCTAGTTGAATTTCTTGTTTTCATTTACGCGCAAATAAACTTTGGAAAAATACTAATCCGTCTCTTTCCTCCAGTTATGGGTTAAATAATAGGACAGACTGGGTTGTATAGCTTTCGATGGCAACAGGTCTACCGTAGAAAATAATGAAAACTTATTGCAGGATAATCTTTTGCCCAGTCAGTCATATCTTTCGAGACATAATTGCCCAAGCGTGTGTCACTTGATGACTGGGTGACTCCTTTCTGAAATTCATACAGCATATATCGAAAGTGCAACTTTTCATCCTTCATTTTTCAGTCGTTAAGCTTTGGACAAAATGTCAACGTTCAACTAAGTCTGACTCGCAAGTAGACAATGAAAGATCTGAAACTTTTGAAATTACTACAAAAAAAAAAAACAGTGTCAAATTGCTTTCATTTTATTTTAACAATGAAAATTTTGCCCAAACTTTTGCAATAATCTGATGTTTGATTTTTTAAAAGCATGGTGTTCATTAGTGCGTTCATTTTGTGTCGGTTGAGTCAGTAGTCTCAGTACTGTTTATTGTTTAAAAGTAGTCCTTTATTCTTCTTCTTTATGTACCGTGTCTCTTCAGGATGTTGGCGATCAAGGACTCCCCTTGGCCCTCTCTCTTGTCGCTCTCAATAATTTTCCTAATGGCATTTCTCTGTCTCTCTCAAACCCCGCTGCGCGATCCATCTGTTCAAGCCTATCAAATGTGTCTAGCAATGCTTTCTCCTATCTCTCTCTCCTTCTATACAACCTTTGAATATTACATTGTGTAGACCATCTTTCTTCATTATGTGTCTCAGGAACCTCAGCCCTCTTTTCCTGATGTTAAATATGCTTTCGTCCTGTCCAACGCCTTATCGTTGCTCATGTCATCAGTCAATGCTATCCTCATTATCCTTCTGTAAAACCGCATTTATTCTGCCTCAAGCCTCTGCTTCATCCTTGAGGAGATTATTCAACATTCACTGCCATACAGAAGGATATATATCCCATAGCCGTCGCATGTGTATGTATTCACTCTATGCAATTCATTTCCTCAATGCCCAGATTTCATGTTACTTAATATAACACATATTTTGGTACGTCTACAGATTCCTATTTCAAGGAATATCGTTGCGTTTAATGTTTTATCCTTACAAGATCTAATTTAGTCGGTAATTAGAGTATTACTTACCTATTCAGGCTGGATGAGCTCACTGTTCATTTTCCAGTTATGATAGATTTCAAAAGCGAATATGTGGTCTCATTACAGGTTAAATTATTTTATAGACACTTTCTCACAGTCAGGATGTCGAAAAGACTCTCGGTTTCTATCATTCCATATTAGATTTCTGACGTGATACATTCATTAGTTTTACCTGTTCAATTCTTCACAGCTAAGCTTTTTTTTGCTGAAGAAAAATCGACAAAATTCTCTTTGTATTCTTTACTAAAAAAAGAAGTCTTCGGCCAGTCTCTACTCATGAATTTTCTAGAGGATGCTCCCACGTACATTATAATTTTAACCTTTTCAAATCTAGTACCAACTGCTGTCTTTGAGACATATTCTCATAATTTGCATCTCTTAATACATTCTCTAACGTTCATAGAACAACGTCGTTCGGCAAACTCTAACTTGAGTGATTCTTTAGCCTTGTATTAGATGGGCAATTAATAAAAATTCAATTATGAGAAAATTATAAACAATTGCTTACCGCCAACGTCTCGGTTTGGATCTATGCACGTTTCTCTGAGCTTGATTTTTTATATTAATCATTTGATCTCACATGACACTAAGACTCAATGCGATGTTGAATGTAAAAATATGAAAAACATCATTGAAAGAAAAGAATAAAAGAACATAATTCAACGAGATGGAAGATGACGTTTCATTTTTTTTTTTTTTACATGTATTTTGACAGGAAATCAAGAAGACAGCAGAATTCAACAAGATAGAAGTACACCAGAGGAACTGTTTGCATATTGTTTTTTATCTTTT